>BMAO01008497.1:2500-18187 GCA_019973975.1 Trichonephila clavata | reverse complement strand
ATTCTTACATCTCTGTAAGTCTTGAATGACTTTTTGATCTTAAAAAGTGCTAGATGGAATTTTCAGCTGTGGTGACATATACATTATAATTGCATCACAGTTGTGAAAGACTTTCTAAAGCATTAAAGATTGTGTAATGTAATTAATTATATATGTTGTATACGCTCAGGCGACACCAGCGCCAATCTCTGTAACCCCCGGATGTAAGCGGGAGAAGGGTAGACTTACTCTTCCCCAGCAGCGCGCGCCTAGTCAGGTTTAACAACCTGTAGATGTCATTAAATATCCTTAAACTTTAACGTCTCTCTTTCATTCAACATACCCCTAGACACCACCCTCTCTGTTACATGAGGGCTCGGCCTCGCAACCTTAATGGTTTTTGAACCCGTGTTAAAATCAAAAGTCGCCCAAAATAAACGGCGCTCATCGAAATCGCCCAACACAATGGCGAATGATTGATCATCGAATTCCTCCGACGCCTACTAAGAGCCAATCCTCCGCTCTGAGACCTATACTACCGTCTCCTTCGCCAAAGCCAAACCAAAGCTTAAGACTCAACCAATAAGTCTCTTCGGCATCGTCCAAGTGGTCCAGTGAAACAAAAAGGCCAATTTCCCCGCCTATTCATCGCATCAAGAGTGTAAACTCCATCTGCTTCGTAACTACAGTCATCGCCGTGAAATCGTCAAATCAGGTAGGATCAAACCTTTTTTACTCAGCATGTATCGAAATACTAAGAAAGAAGATCTAATAACCGCCGCTAAAGAACTAGGTGTTACTGTCCCAGAAAATGCTACGCTTGTGAATTTAAAAGCACTTATCGAACAAACTGACACTTTCAAAAGCGAACCTGAATTCGTTAAGGATATGCTTAATTTACTCGTCGAGGAACGAAAAGAATCAGAATTAGAAAAAAAACAAGCAGAATCAGAAAAAAAACAAGCAGAACTAGTGAAAAAAGAAGCCGAGCAAACGGCCCAAAAATCATTCAACTTCAAAAAGAAATTGAACTCGCGAAAATAAACTCCGCTATAAATTCTAATAATTCAAACAATACTACTGCAACATTCGAAACACCGTCAACTAACCTTTTAGAAAGTCTCATTAAATCCGTTAAGACCCTTAGTATGCCAGTTCCTTCTAAACCTGAAAATTATAATTTATTTTTTCTTTCACTTGAACGTGCGTTTACAACCAAAAATGTTCCACAGGAATTAAAATCAGAGATCTTAATTAATATTCTCGGTGAAAAAGCTAACAGTATTTTACTTTATATCCCCGAAAACGAACTCCAAGATTACGAGAAAGTTAAACACATTATTTTACGAGAATTCCAACCAACCCCACAAGAATGCTTAATTAATTTCCGTAGGCCCAACGATTGCCAAACGAATCGCACGTACAGTTTTCGTCACGATTAACAAGTTCTTTTGAATATTATTGTAAACTTCGTAATGCGAATGATTTTAAAACTTTGTGTGAGTTAATGATAGCCGACAAATTATTTTCCACCCTCGATCGAGAAACGCAACAACATATCGCGATACGCCAAAACGAATCTTGGTTTAAGCCTACTGAATTGGCTAGGGAATGCGATGTTTTCTACGTAGCAAAGCGAAAGTCGTATTCCGACAACACACACCATCAACCGCCGTATGACAGCAAAAAACAAAAATATAACTCGTCTCAGGGCTTTAATCGCTACTACTCGCGTGATAAAAATTTCACAAATTATTCACCAAACACTTCAGCAAATAACCCGCGTCGTAGTTCTTACAGAAACGAAACTCATTTCAATTCTAGACCTAATTCAAATCACGGTCCTGTTTGTAAAGTCGAAGGTAAAATGTTTAATGAATCCTTACATGAATTGCAATACGAAAATATTTTTGTTAATGATAAAATCGTGAAAACTTTAATCGATTCGGGAGCGAATATTGTGTGTGTGAAATCTTCCCTCATTCCACCCGAAACAAAATCTTTAGGAACTGTTCAATTAACATGTGCTTTCGGAAATGAAATTCAAGCTGAACTTACTAAAATTAAATTAGCTCTTCCAAGTTTTCGTGAAAACCCGATAATAGTAACTGCAGCTGTCTGTAATAAATTGTATTGTGATTTAATAGTTCCACCTAATATTTTTGATGATTTAAATAAAGCAGAAAAAGAAAATGCACGGATTTCAGAAAAAAATCCTACTCCCTCTCATTCTAAGAACATTCTTTCGCCTAAAAACAAAAATGATAGACAAAATAATTTTGCTAGCCAAAATATGTCGAGCTTGCATTCTTTTGCACCGCAAACTATCCCAAATCATTCCGGCGAAGGTTCAAGGCCAAATGGCTCAAATCCATTTCCAAACATTCACAGCGCGAGTAATGTAAAACACCCAATGAATAAAAATGAATCGTTAAACTCTCCACAACAGAAATTATTTGATAGAAAAGAAAATAAGAAATATGAACTGACGTCACAGCCCAAATCCGATCAAACATGTTATATAACTGATTTTCAGCGCGAAGCTAACGTAAACAAACCTTTTTCTGAATTTAAAATTAGCGATTGTAATTCTTTATCAGTTAATAATAAAAACGAATCTGTCTCTTTGTTTTTTCAAAATAAGGATTGTTATTTATCAAATTTAAATGTAATTTATCCTCAAGTAGATTTATCGCATATTTTGAACGTTGATACGCGTCGCGAAGTTGAAAACCTTATCCAATCTTACAAACCAAATAAAATTAAAGATACAAACTTACAGATGCAAATTATCCTTTCTGATGACACACCCATCGCGTTACGTCCTAAAAAATTAAGTCAAGCGGAAAAAATTATCGTCGAAAACCAAATTGAGCAATGGCTGTCTGATGGAATAATTTCCCCAAGTTCATCTAATTTTGCCGCACCTTTAGTTCTTGTCAAGAAAAAAGACCAGTCAACTAGACTCTGTGTTGATTTTCGTGCTCTTAATTCTAAAACAATTAAACAAAGATTTCCACTACCCCTCATTGAAGACATTTTTGATCAACTCCATGGAGCGATACTCTTTTCAAATCTGGACTTAAAAAACAGTTTTTTTCACATCAAAATTGATCCTGATAGCCGTAAATACACCAGTTTCATAACACATAATGGTCAATACCAATTTAATAGAGTTCCTTTTGGTTTGTGTAATTCTCCCTCACTATTTCAAAAATACATTCAAATTGTGTTTAAAGATCTCTTAAAAGACAACACTGTTATTATATACATGGACGACATTTTAATTCCGGCAAATTCTGAATGTGAAGGGATTGCAAAGCTTAAAAAAGTATTTGATGTTGCTGCTACTTATGGTTTAGAGTTTAATTTTAAAAAGTGTAATTTTCTTCAGCGGAAATTAACTTTTCTTGGCCATATTATTGAAGAAGGTACTATTCGTCCTTCAGCAGCTAAAACAAATGCAGTCATGAATTTCCAAACACCTAAAAACCCTCGGCATGTCCAATCATTTTTAGGACTAACAGGCTATTTTAGAAAATTTATTAAGGACTATGCATCAATCGCACGACCTTTAAGCGATCTTTTACGAGACAAAGTTCCATTCACCTTTGGTCCTATACAAAAACAAGCTTTTCTCTCTTTGAAGCAAATTTTGTCTCAGGAACCTGTATTACATCTTTATCAGCAAAACGCTCCATTACAAATACACTGCGATGCCAGTGCGAAAGGGTTTGGCGCTATACTTCTACAAATGGACTCAAATCAGAACTTTCATCCAATACACTATATGAGTCGTAAAACTTCTCCTCAAGAAGAGAAATACTCCAGCTACGAACTAGAGGTCTTAGCGATAGTTACAGCATTAAAAAAATTTCGACACTACCTTGTCGGCACAAAATTTCAAATAATCACAGATTGCCAAGCATTTCAAAAAACTATGTCAAAGAAAGATTTACCACCTAGAATAGCACGATGGGCTCTCTTCTTAGAAGACTTCGATTACGAAATACTTCACAGGCCAGGTAAACAAATGCAACATGTTGACGCGCTCAGTCGTTATCCAGTCATGCTCATACAATACAACGAGACAACACAAAAAATTAAAAAAGCACAAATTAATGATGAGTTTACATCCAGTATTAAACAATTATTACATTCATCTTCAGCCTCTGATTATACATTAAAAAACGATGTGCTGTACAAAATTGTCAACGACCAAGAACTTCTAGTCGTTCCACTTGAAATGCAAAAACAAATCGTACAACTTGAACATTCTAAAGGACATTTCGGCATCAACAAAACTGAAAATTTAGTCAAACAACAATTCTTTTTCCCAAATATGCGTAAGACTGTAGAAAATGTTATTGCAAATTGTATTCCTTGCATTCTTTCATCCAAAAAATTTGGCAAACGAGAAGGATTTCTACATCCCATACCAAAAGGTGATATTCCACTTGATACCTACCATATTGACTTTTTGGGTCCACTCCCAAGTACCAACAAAAATTACAAATATATCTTTACTGTCATCGACGCTTTCACCAAATTTTTGTGGATTTATCCTGTAAAGTCTCCTTCAGCTAACGATGCTTTAGACAAATTAAAATTACAACAAGTAACCTTTGGAAGTCCCAGACGAATAATTTCAGACAAAGGAACAGCATTCACTTCTACAGAATTTCAGAAATTTTGTCAGGATGAAGATATCGAGTTTATTTCAATCACAACAGGTGTACCGCGTGGGAACGGTCAGGTAGAAAAAATTCATGCAACGTTAATACCAGTCCTAACAAAGCTTTCACTTGAAGATCCCAATAAATGGTATAAACACGTATCATCAGTTCAACGAATAATTAACAGCACTGTTTCCATAGCCACCAAATATACACCATTTGAACTTTTAACAGGCGTCAAAATGAAAAATAAAGATGACATCAAAATCAAAGCCATTCTCGAGGAAGAAAATTTCCAATTATCTTTACAGAATAAACATCAAATGAGAGAAGATGCCAAATCCAATATCCTGAAATTACAAGAACAAAGTAGACTACACTACAATAAACATTGCAAAGAAGCAAGAAAATACAAAGAAGGTGACAGAATTGCAATCAAGAAAACCCAGTTTGGAGTAGGTGTGAAATTGCGACCAAAATATTTTGGCCCATATGAAGTCGTGAAAGTTCGTCCAAACGACAGGTACGATGTAAAGAAAATAGGAAGACAAGAAGGCCCGAATTTGACATCCACATCTGCTGATCTGATGAAACCATGGGATAATCCCTAAGACTTTTCTTTCCAGAACTCTAATGACTTTATTTTTTTTCCTCTGTATACTCAAGGAAATTTGAACTTTAAAAATTTGTTTAATCTTTTTTTTCTTTTCAGTTGTAGTATTTGTATAATTTTTACTTGCATATTTTCCAGCCTGGTCGGGGACCGACCACATCAGGATGGACGAGTGTTGTATACGCTCAGGCGACACCAGCGCCAATCTCTGTAACCCCGGATGTAAGCGGGAGAAGGGGTAGACTTACTCTTCCCCAGCAGCGCGCGCCTAGTCAGGTTTAACAACCTGTAGATGTCATTAAATATCCTTAAACTTTAACGTCTCTCTTTCATTCAACATACCCCTAGACACCACCCTCTCTGTTACATATATATATGTATAGTAAGTAATATTTATATGATGGGAAATGCAATACAAGTTAATATTTTATTTAGTTTTAAAAGCAATCAATTGTCTACTTTTTTTAAGACTGTCAACAATATTAGTTACACAACACTTTTTAATACAGTAGGTATAATCCAAAACCATTTGAAAAATACAATGGTTTGTGCAGTAAAGTAGCTTAAATAGTGGTGCATTCCATCTTATGTCAAAGCGGTACAAGTAATAAATTTTTCTTAAATCGAAAAATCTTGTATAGTTGATTTTTCATAATTTTTACAAGTTCCATAAGTAAACAATCATTAGCTGCATAGTTATTTATATTAAAATTTTAACATTTACATGCAACATAAATACATTTAAGAAAAAGAACGTTTAATAGTACATGTTTTGTAAAGAAAATTAGGAAACTGTATTTCTTTTTTTTAAAAAAGGTATAAAGTATTCATTCAGTTTTGAAATCCTAGAAATATTATGTAAGTCAATTATTTCTTTGCTACTTTCCATAATAAATGATTCTGTTGTAGCTAAGTTCATCAAAATCGTTTCCTTCAACCACATAAGTTATACTAGAATCCTAAGAGGGTTTTCAGATAAAAATATAACTTAGTTCTTCGTTTTGCTAGTTATTTTTGTAATGCTTGATACTCAGCTTAACAAATATTAATTTTTTTTAAATACTATTAAAACTTCAATATTTTCGCGATTTAAACTTTTGTATTATTATTTAAAAAAATTTCCAGATGTGCTAACTTTTGAAGACTTTCAGAAATATATAAAACTTTCAGCTAATTGATGAATTGAGCCTTCACATAACAAATAGCGATCTTACATCGATAGATTAAATCAGTCGCATTAAAATAGAAAGATAGCTTTTTATTGAACCTCGTAAAAAAGTTTGTTAATGTCTGTCTCAATTGCTACTATTACTTATTCAAAACTTGCATAAAGACTTCTATTTTTCTTTGGTGATCTTTTTGACAATCACATCGTTCTGATTTTTAAAAAAATGTATTAAAATAATTTTATATTATTATACTAATATTTTATTTTAGTAAAATGGTGAAATTCCGTAGAACTATTAATCTTGGAAGGGTTTTATTTGAAATATAAGAAGATATTGCTGCAAAATAAAAGATTCGCAATAATATACTTTAGTATTCTAATGATATATTTCAATTATTGTGAGATGAATGAAAGAAATGCATTTATTAATTTCAGTAATGAAACCATATGTAAAACGAAATACAAAACAGGGTCGGATGTGTGTAACAAGACAAAATTTGCTTGATAGTAAATTGAGAGAAACTCAGGAACGATCACAACAATCTCATATTAGAAAGATTTGTCTGATGATTATAAAAAAGAATTCAAACAACACCTTATTTATTATAAATTTTCCGATAAATATCTCCGAAGTTTCGGGTTTTTTTTAATATCTAACTATTGGATTCAGTTTATTGATCAGCAATAAAATAAAGAAATGTTTAAAAAATTTGCTTAGTATAAAAAATGCATAAAATAACAATTGAATACTATGAAATTAGAAATCTGTTATGCTCTATGACCCAATCAATCAATTTAAAACATTGTCAGCATATATATATACCTGATAAGATTTGGGCTAAGAAAACAAATTAAAAACTTCCTTACTGAGATCACTATGTACCCTAAGCTTAACATTTATAAAAACAAAATATAGACCTTTATAAATCGTTTCTAGGTTTAAAAAGAAAGAAGGGGAGAAAAAACATTGTTTTAGCGAAATGATTTTATGTTCATTGCAACAATAAAATTAATTATTTGTTAGAATTTTTTCGATAAATATCCGAAGTTTCTCGGTACTTTTGGCTTCCTAATCATTAAATTAAATTCTTCAATTAACAATAAAATAAAAAGATATTTATTAAATGTGCTCAATTATATAAAAAACAACGCATAAAATAACCATTGAATACCATGAAATTAGGAACCTGTGTTGCTTCAAGATCTAATCATTCAATTTTAAATACTGTTAACTATACGCTCTTAAGGCGATATGGTACCATCTTCACAATTTTTTTTAACTTTTAATATTTGGTTTTAATTGCATTTTATAAAGGTTACTATTTAATAATAATTCCATTGCAAAATGTTTGTAAAATTTAAATTTTTTTACCTTTTTTAAGCATTTTTTAAATCCCTAAGGCTTTTTAAATATTTTCAAAAATTTTTTTCCAAGTGTCTTATAATATACTACATAAAACTGTGCATGGGTTTTTTTTTCTGCTGCTGCTCTTTAATTTTTTTATAGTTAAACTTCCAAAAATTCCCAAAAAAACATTAATTTTGATTTTGAAATTTTTTAGAAAAAGTACTAAACACACACATGTTAGAGCTAATCCTATGCACAGTTTTACAAAACATACATTTCAGAACATGTATAAAAAATTTCAAACCCATACTTCAATTACCAAAAAGGCCTTAGGGTTTTGAATAACAGTACATGTACAAAAATTCACCATGGAGAAATATGAGTTTGAAGTTTTCATTCCATGAATAGCATGATATAATATTCATCGAATAGTCTGAAACTTTTATGAAATGTTAATTAGCTTATTTAAAACTACTTACCATAAAAAAATTGTACAATTGTAGAACAATTAAACAGTATACTGCCGTAATAAATATATAGAAAAAAACGAATGAAAGATCAATATTTCATAAAACTTTATCTTAATAATTATAAAAAAAAAATACACACACTTCAGAGCTAATTCCAAGCTCAGAGCTAATGCACAACATGTACAAAAGATGTTTATGCCTTTATTTTTTATTTCCATGATTTTAAAATCTTCGCATGTTAAATATTGTACACGAATAAAAGCAAAAGCAAATTATTTATAGATAAAATACATCAAAATCTAAGAACTGTATATGTGCATTTGTTTAAATAAATATCTTAAAATATTTTAATAAAAGTGTTGAATCTCGCACACATGGGATATATATATATATATATATCCAAAAACAAATATATAAAAATGGGGGAGTTTTTCTATTCTTGCGAATTAGATTTTTAATTACCCGAGTTATCAAAATGAGATTTGTATTTGTGCTTTGGGAGTATCCGTTTGGAAGTTTTAATTTCATTCATAATAATATCATAAAAAGCACGCACACCTTTTAAATCTTGACCAAATCCATTTGATCTTCCCAGTAAATAATTCACAAACTAGAATTTTTGCATGAATTGCACAATTCTTTCTTAAAATGATTTATTACTGCTTGTATAATGTCAATCTCATTGAAGCGTATTAGAAAAATAATTAATTCATTTTTTATCAGGCTCTTTTCTAGCAGATAATCTGAAATGTAGGCGGGGTAATTGCTGTTTAGCGTCAAACATTGCTCCATTACTTTATGAAAAATGCAGGTAAAGCTTTGAAATTTTGCAGGCATATTTATAAAGATTCGGGGTATCAAATAAGCCAATAAAAAAAAATTCGACAGTTTAATGATTTTTAGTGTACCATATCACCTTAATAAATTTCGGGAAGAAAAGAAAAATGCTTGAGGCAATTATAAGCGCAAAATACAAACATTAACAAATCGTTTCGAGGATTAAAATATATTTATTTTTACGTATATATGTTTAGTTAATTGATGTTATTTTCATTGCAGCAATGTACGATTAATAATAATTGGATTATTCCAAATGAGATATAATGGATAAATATTTTTACTCGTCAAACTCAAAACTAAATCGCCAAAATCATAAAAGTACGTTGAACTTTCAAGATACAGCTGTGGAAGCAGTTCAGTTATTTGGTTATCTTTCAGCAATGAATTATTTGCTGACAATCCCTGATTTTGGGATACGTACGGTTCCAGATGTTTCGAGGGAGTGGTCTTCATGTAAAGGTTTTAGAAAAAGCAGTTTTGTAAGTTTGACACAATGAGAAAAATGTTGTGTTAAAGCTTGAGCGTAGAATCAAGGCGATCTCTTGAATGACTGTGCCGCGAAACCTTCCATAAACACTTCTGTCATTCTATATGTGTTAGTTGTTAAACACAGATTTATATTTGTACTGAAGACATCAGTATTTGCTTCGTCATTTAATTATTCACCAAAATGATTGAAGATAAAAAATTTCTTACAAATTATAAATATTTTAAATATAGTGATATCACATTTAAAATCAGATCCATCATAAAATAATTTGAATCAAATATTATTCGAAATTAGCTTGCAATTACAAAGAAATGCAAAGGAATTCAATCAAAAAAGTTCTGTATAAAATCTACATAGTATAATTTGAAAAGTATTTCTTCATATTTTCCTCGCGTTCGCATAAAATTGAATAACGAAGAAAAAGAAAAAAATGTGCTTGAATCTTTGCTATAAAATTAATGTGTAACATTATTGCAATGAAAACATTTTTACTTGTGATAAATGTTGAGTAAATTTATTTGAAAATATATCACTATATTTTTTTACTTATAATTGCACGGAAAACTTTTTTAATAAAAATGCAATTAGTTATTTAACGTATTGTTAATGTTCGAGATTTGAAACACTAGCAAGTATTAAATTATTCGAAAAATGGAACTACTAAATAATTCAAATGGTACCTAGTAATGAGATATGCACAATACTATTTCGAAGTTCTGAAAAGACATAACTATTTTGCTCGAAGGAATAACTATCAAAAATGCTAAAAATTATAAAGTACAGACACAGGGGGGGGGGGGAATTCAAACAAATACAATGATATAAAATTTTTCATGAAAATAGCTCACACATACCTTAGCTGTTAATATTTTTGTTTTTAATGAGTTTTTCTTTCTTTATTTTAGAAAAATTTAATTTCTTAGAAAAATTTAAGACAGATGGTAGAAAATTATTCATAATTTCAAAAGAAATAAGCTGTATGTTTCAGAGAAAGTACAAAAAATCTTTTTAGAGATAATTGAGTATTGTTGCATAGTTGCGATTTATTATAATAAAATTACACAAGAGAAACAAATTTGCTAATTATGGATGAATAGCACATAAACATTTCGGTATATTATATTTTCAAATGCTCATATGTGAGGAGTTTTTTTTTCTTCATCCGTAGTTTTTATAATATTTTCTAAGATAATAGAGCTTTTTCCAAAAAACAGAGTATATTTTATTTTATGAAGAATAAGATTTACATGTTTCGTATATTATTCATCTGATGCAGTCTAATAAAATGTATTACGGTGCCTTTATATCATACTTTATTAATAAAATTTTTGGTAAAGAAAATTGATTCATACTTTTGGAACAAACGAATTTAGAAAATACCTGTACACTTCTATTGCAGGTAAGTGTCTAATATATTAAATAGTGGCCGCTGTAGCCAAGTGGTCAAGGCATCGGATCGTGGCTAGCATGTCATGAGTTCGATCCTAGTACCACTGAAGACCCGCTGTGTAGGGAAACGATGCGCGTAAAATCTGTCGAGAGCTCAAAAGTCCTCCCGTTGGTGTGGTGAGTTAGTTAGGAGAGGGGTGCCAGCTCAGGTGTCGTCCGCGTCACTTGACCATGGTTCAAAATTACGCGGACTGTCCCCAAAAGCCCTCGTGTAGCTGAACAGTGGGACGTTAATATTCACTAACTCACTCACTAATATTAATAAATATATTGGATCAGGGATATTAATGCTTGCTATCTATACAAGCAAAAGTGTATACCAAAGTAATATGTTTTAACACGTATAAATAATTCTCTTAATAATAAATTATTCATCTTTGCGATATTATTTTTGTTATTAGTTATAAGGAATAGACCTTGAGAAATTTACCTTACCTATTTAGAAACAGAGGTTTTGCATCCATACACGATATTTCATGGGCAATGTCTAAAATGACGGTGAAAGTAATATAATGTGATTGACTTTTTTATTGGATAGATATATTAATAAGAATTTGCTATTTTTTTGTCCAGTAATAAACCATTTTTTATATACTGCATTTGTTTCATAAATACTTAAAATAGTTGTAATTTTTCAGGTTGCTTTTTATGTGTTCTGTATATCAACCAAATATATGAAGCAAATATTCTTGCATCTTAGAAAGTCTGACTTTTTTATCTCAAAAAGTGCTAGATGGGATTTCTTGTTGTGGTGACATGCATTTTAATTGTATAACAGTTGTGAAAGACTTTCTACAGCATTAGAGATTGGGTAATGTAATTCATTGGAAAAAAATATTTATATGATGGCAAATGCAACAAGTTAAAATTTTATTTATTTTTAAAAGCACTCTGCTTTTTCTAAGACTGTCAGCAATATTAGTTACACAACACTTTTTAATACAGTAGATATGATCCAAAACCATTTGAAAAAGACAATGGTTTGTGCAGTATAAAGGGTGGTGTAACAAATTTTATTGAAAAATTTCCTTATTGAGATCACTATGTACCCAAAGCTTAACATTTATAATCTTCATAATTGTTTCTATATTCAAAAAGAAGAAGAAAAAAAAACATTTTTTTAGCTAAAGGATTTTATGTCATTGCAGCAACATGCGTATAATATTAATTGGACAATTCCAAATGAGTTACAATGGCTAGTAATTCTGTTAGAGATGTTAAATCCCCAAAACCTTAAAGTAAGCCGACCCCTGATTTAGGGGTGCGCAAGATTCCAGAGATAAAAGCGGAGACAGAGAGTCTGACTGCCTTTTCCTCTGAAAAGGGGCTAATTTACTTTTGACATTTATTGCAGACATCTGGTCAAAGTGGTTCAATAGTATCCGCTTAGAGGTGTGGTAAGATTAAAAAGATTAAGATAAAAAATTTCCCACACTGGGGGAAAGTCAGATATATAAACGAAGCAAAGTTTTTATAAGAATGTAAATACTCACATTAAAAATAGATATATCATAAAATAATTTGAATCAAATATAAGCCGAAATTAACTATGCAATTATAAAGAAATACGTAGGAATTTAGTAAGGAAATTTCTACGTAAAGTTCAAAAAGTATTTTTCTTGTTTTTTCACGCGTTCTCATAAAATTGAATAACAGAGATATTTTTATAAAGCTTTGCAATAAAATTCCATGTGTAAGAATATTGACAATTGTTAAGTACAGTTAGATCATTTTTACAAGTGGTAAAAGTACAGCAAAATTGCATTTCATAATACCCATTAATATATTTTTATAATCCTAAGAAAAACTTTTATTATTAATATGTAATTAATTATTTAACGTATGTTGTAATTTTGAAATACTAGCAAGTAGTAAATCATTTGAAAAATGTTTCGGATTGTACCAAGTAATGAGATACGCACAATATTATTTATAAGTTCTAAAAACATGTCTACTTTGCTAGAAGGGTTAGCTATCCAAAATACTAAATATTATGAAGTACAGACAATTGCACAGGAAAATCAAACATATTCAATAATATAAAATTTTTCATGAAACTAGTTTAGCTGTTAATATTTTTGTTTTTTAATCTTTTTTTTAAAAAAAAAATACGTATATTTCCGAATACGGTGAAAATTGTTTAACACGAAACTGATTATTTTGGAAATGAAATATTTCTTCGTGTTAAAGGATATCGTAAAAAAACAAACATATTTCACCAAAATTAAGTTTATTAGAGTACATTTTATTTATATAAATCTAAATATTCATGTATCTAATAAAAATCAATGAAACAAAAACATTCATAAGAACTTAATGAAATTTATTGCAAAATTTTAAATTTTTTGAAAAACAAAACATTTATTGAGTTTTTGGAAAATAATCTGATGAAAAAAATTACTAGTTAACAATGGCGTTACGTAGAATATTAGGGCCTCCATGCAAAATCAGATTTTGGGCCCCAAGCCATATCTTACAAAGAATTGCAAAACCGTAACACACCGGGCTCCCCCCCCCCGCCCCACACGTTGCGGGAGCGTACATTACGCCACTGATATCAAACATCGTTTTGCTTAGAAATCTAGCAAATCTTTCAATTTTGAATTTCTTTGGTAATCTTTCTTCACGAGATACAAATACTATAGGCCCAGACCTAGTTAGAGTCTGATAAATTAAGGCCTTTGTGCAGAGGTGGATTAAGCGGCTGGATGGCCGACAGGGGCCCTAAACTTGAGCAATTCTTACCACAAGATTTGTACAATTTATACGCACAGAAGGCTTCACACACAGCACATTTATACATCTTTATATTTAGTACAGTAAGCAGGGATGTCTTTAGACTTCTTGGGGCCCTTTCGCAAAAGTAGACCCTGAGCCTCTGCACAAATGTAGGCCCCAACTATGACGCATAAAAGTAAACAGTGCGTAGCATACGTTGTCAAATACTCGTAAAAACCCCAAACAAATAAATGTGTATGACTTACAATTGCACAAATCGACTAGGCCTATATAAGCACGACGGTCATCACATGTAGCCAGTTGACATATTATCCGAAATTCCAAGTTTTAATTTCCAATTTTTTTAAAGTTAAGATTTATCTTGAGCAATTGAGTTTTAATATAGCTATACATTTTATTACGAGATTTTAAGTTTAACGAACCTTTTCACTATTTTAGTTTATTACTCTTGAATTCATGGGCCTCAAACCTTTTACCGCCAGAGTCCTCCAACTAACTTAATCCGTCTCTGTCTTTGTATTGGTATCAGATCTCGAACGCCACTTATATAAATGTCGAAGTCTCAGTGTTATTTAAAAAAATTATTTCAGGACATTACTGGAATCTGTCATTAAATGTAATTTTCTAATATATAAAAGAAAGTTTTTTTAAAAAAATTAAAATGAAATGAATTTAAGGCATTAGATAATTTAGTATTATAAAAAGGTTTTTTTCCGATTGGAAAACACCATAAATTGTATTAAAATGATTTCATCCTATATATGAATTTCACAAACTCCCCAGTTATTTCATTTCATACCTGTTTCAATAAAATTCATCAGGTTTAGAAAGTTTTATTGTAATTTTTATATTCATTTGCTTGCATTAGAATTTATATTTGGGTTATGGTCAGGCTAAAAAAAAAAAAAAATGGGCTTTTCAAATGCGCTATGGTTTCGAATCTTGATTTCATTTCACGACCCTTTATTTTGAATATCGTAGTATGCTTCATATTAAGGGGGTCACGTCACGCAGCCTTTTCCCTATCTCCGTAATGTTAAAAATGACCAAATTTAAGGAACATTTTTGAAAAATTGACAAGTTGTACAGTCATGAATTTTTTTGTGTAGATTTATTGTATTGTTTTTATTATTTTAATGAGAGCATTTTTCAAAATTTTGATTAGTTTTTTTTAAAAAATTCATATGTGGAGTAACACGTCAAAATTATTAAAACAATAAAAATTCTTGTACATTTTAATCCATAAAATTTTTTGAATAATTTTTTTGACAAAATCTCTCATTAAAATATTTATTTCTATAGTGTTAACATATGTGCAAAGTTTCAAAGCTATAAATTAAGTAGATTTTTCAAAAATGTTCCTTTTGTGTTGAAATTTACACTTTTGAGAAATAGTGATTTAAAGTAAAAATTTACTATTAACTAATACGTACCAGAACCACAACTTGGATTTCTGGTATCATATGCAAGATCATCTTCTTGTCTACATTTTAATTGTTTGTTTTTAGTTCTAGCTTCTTTGGTTCATTGTAAAACTGCCTATTTTGCTTTCTTAATATGCGCATGATCTACTTCTTCCAACGCTCGACATTTGTAAAATCCAGGGTTTGAATGTTTAATACATCTAAAACTTTTAATTTGGTAATGAAACCTTGATTATATAAAAATGTAGCTTCAAATACTATAGTTTTTAAAGTTCCTAATTGTATAAATAAAGTTTTTGGAACTATAAATCAAATACAATTTAAGGTTTCATTGAAATTTTAAGTTTTACCGTTAAAGCACGTAAAAAAGAGTTCACGACAAGAGAAATCTCTAAATACTTTTTTAATGCAATTGATAATTGCAATAGGTGAGTTGTGTTAAGCATATATGTGTCACCTTTCAGTATGAACCTATTATATTCACACCACGA
>BMAO01008496.1:503948-528444 GCA_019973975.1 Trichonephila clavata | reverse complement strand
GTTGCAGAAGAAACTTTAACAACTCAGAACCCAACTGAATTCCATGAAACTACTTATGGCTTTAAAGAAACTACAGGACTAAATGTGCAAGAAGAGACTTCAACAGAACCAGTAATGAAATCAGCAAGATTTGATCAGAAACTCCTGGAATTGGTGAAAGTTCTTTCTTCGTGAATACTACTGAAGGTAGCTTTTCTGAATCTACACTGGCAAAAACAGTAGCTGAAACTGAAGCACAGACTACAGGTTACACTGAAACTCCTTATGTAGCAAAAGAAGTTTCAACTACTAAATTGAGTTTTAAAAGGAAAGAACTAGGTGAATCTACTGAAACTCCACCACTAAGTGAAGAACATTTGTACCTTCTGCTTTGAAACCAAAGGAACAGTAAGACCTCTTCAACCAGCAGAAACAACTTTTGGAACTGAAAAACCAGTTACTCTGGTGGACCTATCCACACCCAGTTCAAATCCCCATGGAACCACACCAGCTTCTGAAACAGGAACTCTCATGTTCGAAACAGAAGTAGAAACAGATGGGGATTTAGCCATTATAGCATTCAATGACTCGGATGGTATTGTTGTTGAACCATTAGAGTCTATAGAAGATCTGGGCAACTTGGAAAACATTAATAATTCAAAAGAATATTTAGCTCGAAGTAGGAAACTTGACGATGATATTCCTGGTGTAGCAGGAATTGTGTATGAATCTCCTATAAGGAATTATACCAATTATGAAACAACAACAATGCAGACTGTGTCACCAAGAGGTGAATATACTACAACACGCAGTGATAAGATTTTTGCATCATTGATATCGCCCAGAAATGAATTTGAAAATGCAACTGAAAGTACAATGTTAACAGTGCAGCTACTGAAACATATACCACTCCTTTTGCAGAACTTGACCAGAAAGAAACAACACTTCTAGAAGCAGAAACCACAACACTTAGTCCAATATCTGACCTCAGCAAAATGATAGCATCATATATTGAAAATGATGGCATTCATCTGAATATTTCAGGGAAGGACTTTAGTTCATTGACACATAAACTGATGATGTTTGATAGAAAGAATGGTTCTTATAGTATTGGAGGTATAGTACTGTAATTCTGATTTTTCTAATTTTCATACGAGTTTCGGTTTGGTAATTGCCAAAGTTTTTATATTTTATAAGAAGAAAACCCTTTTCTCTGAAAATAAAATCTAGAAGATGAAAATTAGCTTTATATTAATGATATAAAAAGTTTTCGACTTAAAGTAGTACAGCAAGATACTTAAACATTGAAATAATTGCACACAATACAATTATTATTGGGTTGTTACTATAATATGTATCATATCAATGGAATAAATTTCAGAATCTTAATATATCTTAAACACTTTTACTTTTTTTCCAGCTACATGTGGCTTGTGGCACCATCCAGTTAACTCCAGTGCCTACAATGAAACCAAATTCTACACTGAATGGCCTGCATTGGGTTATTTGCAAATGATTTCCGACACAAAGATGTGTGCTGCCAGTTTAATTTCTCCTCAGTTTGTGATTACATCTTTAAATTGCCTTTCTTTCAGGTAACCAATACCTTTTTAATTAATATTACATTGATAATATTCATTGTATTATTTTCTATAATTAAAGTTTAAAAATTTTAATACATTTTTTGAATGAACTGGAATCATGCATTCTAAAAGTGAAAAGTGTTTGTGTACAATGAAAAATTAGATATATATTCAAACTTGTTTAACTCTGACTTTATACTATATTTAAATCATTTTTACTATACATGCATCACTACATAGGATAAGAATGATTTAAGTTAGCACATTTTTTCTACTTTATACATTTTCTCTTCCATTCATGATCAGACAATTATTTTAGCTTCCACTTAATTCTTATATTTTCCAACAGAGATGGTCTATTAGATCCAGAAAAATGGTCCTATATCGGAGGATTGTATGATTCTGAATCTCTGACAGATGGACAACAGAGTCATCTAGTTTCAAAAATCATTCCATTCTCTAATAGTAGCACGTCACTGCTGTTCCAAGAACACAACTTTGCTTTAGTGAAACTGAAAGATGAAATCAAGACCAGCAAATATTCCAAAACTGTTTGTTTACCACAAACTAGTATTCAATTAGATCAAGAATGTTATACCACTGGCTGGAGCAAGAATCCTTCAGGTAAAAAAAGTTATACTTTGTGTCAGTGGGTATGCAAGTAAAATACTAAAAATCCTTCTGCAAAATATTTGCAGCGATTCGCTACTCTTAACTATGTAATAATTACACTCTATAGATAAGTTGTAGAAATTACTTACATTTTAAAAATTATCATGTAAAATATCTAAAACTTAATGAATTCCATATTTACTTAATTTTTTTTTGGTGAATTGGAAGATTGATGGTCAGAAATATACTTTCAATACTGTTAATAATAGCATTAATATTTAATTACTTACATATATACTTTGTATAAAGCAGAAATATATTTCTGTTACACAAATAATATCTTAAGTTATATAATTACAAAAAAGTATTGTCAATATTTCATCTTCATAGAATAAAGTTTTGTCAGTCGTATATATCCCTTGCATGAATAAAACTATTTTTAAACTGAACTTTTCTTTATGAAATAAATATAGAATTTTCTGCAACATAATTCACAAAATTATAAATTTTTATAAAAAATTAGGACTTTCTTGATTTTTAAAGTTAAGAGAGTATATTCTGCATGATTAGTAATTAAAGTTAGCCGTCTTAAGTAATTTGTTTAATATTCTTCTTCTACAGGCGGCGATCAAGGAAAAGGATTCTATTCTGTACCTGTAGATATAATTCCACATGATGAATGTAACAGTACAACTAATTATAATGGACTGTTATTAGACAATTTAATATGTGCTGCTTATAACAATGACAGCTTTCCCACTTGCCAAGTGAGTAAAAAACTCATTAATTATAACTACTCTTCTCTTTGAAAATTATTTTTACTTCGTATATTTCTCTATTTGAAAAGTATTCAATTTCGCTAAACGTACAAGATTTTTGTAATCAAACTTAAATTTACCTTTTGAAAGAATTGATACATTTTCTTTGATAATTATTTGTAAGTAAAAAAAAATTAAATTATAATTGTATACTAATCAGCTCTATCATTTCATTACATTCTATTAACTATGTAAATAAACATTTAATTAAAACAATTGTGTCCATAAAACTTAAATTTCCTATTGCAACATTGTAAGAATTCCATAAATTATATAATTATTGTACTTTTTATTTTAAAATTGAAAAAGCTTGCCATTTATAATTAATATTGTAGAAATTATCTAAATTGATTAGCAATCAATAATCATTATGAATTACTCTTAATCTATATTTGATATAGTTAAATTTATCTGACAATTATATTTATTTTTCCTTATTTGGAATAGATGGAATTGGTTCTCCTTTATTCTGCATGAATGACAACAAATGGGAAATCCAAGGAGTCTTGAGCTTCCCGAACCCATGTGACATGGTGCAACCTGCTGTGTTTAACAGTGTAGCCAGCATTCAAGAATGGATAGCCAGTACTTTACTGGACAATACTTCAGAAGTCTAAGAAAATAATATGGATGGAAATAGTCAATTATTTCCCATTTGTGATAATATTCAAAGATTTGAATTCTTGGTTTTTGAAGGAATTTGAGAAGTGTGCAAGCATTTCAAACAGTTGATACCGTCCAAGAAACTGATATTTTTCATTTTTTAAAAATTTATTTTATTTACTAGAACTGTTTTAAGAATGTGAATGTGTCCATTTGATTCAAAGAACTGTAGGACATTTTTTCCTCTTCAAACTAGTATCCAAGGCTAGTTAAATTGCAGCTAAGCTAGTCCTTGCAGTTGTGCGGCGATATTTATTTCCTCGTGAGCAACTGCAAAACTTTATTTTCTTTCTTTCCTTATATATGAATCATCTGTGATGTTGAATGTGCCTTGACGTTTGGTTTAAATGTTTTGTTCAACGACAGGAGAACTTTTATTTTAAAGTCGTTGTGTACAGTCTTGTATAAAAAACAAAATCAACAATTTAGTGGAAAATTCATGTGAAGTTTTTTTTCTTTTAAATCATTTTTGTTAGTATGTAGGCAGAAAAGATGTATTTTTGTAATGATTATTAGATGTATTTTAGCTTTAAGCAAGTGAAGTTTACTCATTTTTAGGAATTATTAAAATTAAGTAATTTTCCTGCAAACAAGTATTTTAAAAATTAAATTTTAAAACTTTTTTTTCTTCTAACATTTATGTATTAGTGCACAAGTAAATTTATTTTGCAATTTGATGAAGTATTTAATCGTTTTTAAGATGTGATTTAAATGTATCAATACAGTGTTTTTAGAAATTTGTTTTGAATGATTAAACATAAATTTTAAATAATTTCTCTTTTTGTGTGATATTTTACCGAGTAAACTATTTTTTTTATCTATATATAATTATTCAACTGAAAGTATTTTTAATTCATCAGTATTGTATTGTCATGAAATATCGAATTTGAAATATTTTGTATAAATTTAGGAATTTAACATTGTTTTAGTGCATGCTTTGTTATTAATGTGTTGTCCTAGGTTATTAATCATTTGAATGTACAGTTCATTATTTGAAGCAAAGAAATCTTGTTTCAATACATAAATGCAATACATAAATACAGAATACTTGTTTCAATAGTTTGGCATATAACCTTTAAAATGGGGGGTTCGCTAGATCATTTTGGTAAAATATTTAAAACCTGGAACCAAAGTGAAATGTGATTTTTATTCAGTATACCAACTCATTTAAGAGAATTATTTTTCTGAAAAGATAAAATGCAGGCAATTTTTCTGTTTGAATTATTGAAAACTAATAAAAGGTATTCCTATTTATTTAAACTGTTTTTTTTATGCAAGAAACCCTGCATACTGGTTCTTGAATCAACACCAGGTTGTTAAATGAAGCAGCGTCAAGTGTGATTTGAAAAGACATTCATGTGCCATTGCCGAGTTCCAAGTTTAAGCTCCAAGTAACAAGCTGCTTTTGCTTATGGGTTGTTTTTGTGAAACTGTATTTTTCAAATCACAGTCAATAAATATTACTTTTTCACCTAGTCAATGAGATGTCTTTCATATTCTTTGAAAATTCATCACCACTAGAAGTCTCACTTTTTTCAATAAAACATTTTCAAGAGAAAAACTATCAAAATCTCGCACGGGACAAGTTAAAAACGAATTCTTTCATTAACTATGATAGTCAAAATTACAATTAAACAAGTTTTCAGATTTTTACATTGCAGTTTGCAATAAGTTAAATATTTCTGTCTAAACAAAAGTAGTCTAATATTTCAAATCAATTCATGGTTTCAATATGCCTTCTGAAATTAAGTCATACAAAGTCATACATTTGCTACTTTTACATAGTTATGTAAATTTTATACTCCAAAGCTGATTTATATATTGAGAATATTTTTATTTTAAAAATATTTCTAAAAATAACTAGTTACTTACAAAATATGGCATACTAATAAATGACTGATTTCGAGTATATTTTGAAACTTCATGAATAACACGAAAATTAAGCAGCATTGCTGTTACTGGGAGTTGAGAACTAAAAATCTGAAACATCACTGTAGATGTTCAAACATGGTTTCGCAAAATAAATTCACTGTTACAATTCTAGAGTTTCTAATTAAACTACTGGACTATTAGATACATACACCAATTGAAGTAATAAAATAAATGGCACATTTTACATATTGAAATATAATTTGTGACTTGATACACTGGAAATTTTTTTAAATTTAATGTAGCAATTTAAATGCATGTACGAACACGATATGTTAAATTATCTTGTATTTGCTAACCTTAATCTAATGAGTCTTCAAAAATATATATCATGCCTTGAAATTTTTCAGAGAGAATTCCTGTTAAATTTAACTTGCTTCCATCATATGAAAAAGACTAAAGTTTACAAACACTCAAGCAATAGTTTTTGATGCTATAATTATGAATATGTAATTTTAATGCAGACCCTGAATTTTAAATTAGGATAATTGATCTTGTCTTAAAAGACAAGGCTTCTTTTGCAAAACTTCCACACTATTTCTATTAAATGTCACTATATAATGCACCACAAGAGCTACTGGTGACAAATTTCATAATTTTGAACTTTGGTCAAATGACAAATATCAGAGCTCTATCATCCCACTCCTAACACCACCATACCTATGCATACATAACTCTAGTCTTGAAATCATGGCTACAGCTAAATTAATCAACAATGGTTAAATAAGTATATTTCAAAACCTATTCTAATAAATCTTTTATTAGTTTTTGATTGCATGATGCCAGTTTAAGAGTTTAAAACTTACGCAAAGGGGAAAGATTTTTCATTGGCAGTTGTGGGCAATTTGCATCATCCGAAAATATTTTGGTTTTTTTTAAATTGCATGGATGCTTATCCCCTTGTGATTCTAACCAATCAATGTGGACTTCATGGTAACAATCCAGAGCTTTTAAAATTGAACTATATTCAACAGAAAACTGCATCTGGCCAGATTTACTTAGCAGCCCCGTTTTGATAATTTGCTTGAAAGTAAAACAAAGCTTGTACTTGCTATGAAAAATTAGGAGTGAGTGAATATTAACGTTGCACTGTTCACCTACTTGAGGGCTTTTGGCGACGGACTTCGTAATTTTGAACCACAGTCAAGTGACAAGGAATGAAAAATTACAAAACCCAACTGAATAAAAATTAATATATTTCTTACATACATTCATTGATAAAAAATATGAACATTAGCTCGATTAAGCATAAAAAGAAACATTTTATATATCTAAATAATTTTTTAGGCAGGAATATAGAGTTTAATAATAATCCTTTGATTCATCACAATTGATTTTCCAACAACAAATATGAAGTTGTGGAATCAAAAATGTAGTCCATTAAATTAATTTCATCATGAACTATTTACCGTTCTTTGTAACATGCAATAGTATTTAACAAGCCATTCTTATTTTTATCAAAGTAAATTGAGTAATTAGCTTCAGAACCTGAAGAAGAATTAAGTATGAACCCAATACATTGTTATGGAAATTTAGGATATTGCTTACTTCTCAACCAAAAGGGTACAAGATCGTTTGTTGATCTAGTACTTACTCTTCAGTAACATTTAGTGAATGGGAGTGACCTTGACAGCAAAAATAAGTGCACCGGGAAAAATCCAGAAAGGTTTAGGATTATTGATAGCTTTAGAAAACTCTTCCCAGACTGTGAGGACTATGCAGGAAAGCAATAATGGAAGTAAAAAAATTAGACAGAAATTGTAATTACAGATTCAAAATACTATGTTCTATATTTGTGTTATTGTGATTTTTTTTACAAGGACATTAGTCCCCCTCCCATTAGAAAAGAATCTGTTATAATTACAAGAGATTTTCAAAATAAATTACTATTTACTTTGATAGCTCTTATCTTTTAATCACGAGGGCCTTTACTGCATTTTAAGGTATCAATCCACATAATGTCAAGTGGTTGAACATTGAAATATAATTCCAGCAATGACTTAAATCTTTTATTGTGTGACAGATTGTACTTTATCTACCACACGAATGAGATTTTTTAAATATTAAAAGGAGAAATATTGTAAGAGTCTGAAATAGTCAATGACATTTGTGTTGAGTTTTCCCAAATTAAAATGCCATTTGCAATGAAAGGCAGAAATTCACAGAGATGTGAACCGTTGCAAAATATATTGCCTACTTTTTATTAAAAAGAAATTTAACATCAGTTTTTTTAATGAATAGATGAGATCAATATTTTTTTTACTGTTCAACACTTCGTAAAACAGTCAAGTGGCCTAAAAAAGTAGTGTTTTGCATGATAAATTGTAAGCTGTTCAGTTCAATTTTAGTATTCCAAAAGTTAAATGCTATAGCTAGAATAAAATATAAAGACCTTCCTGAAAGTCTCAAAAACATAGGCTAGTGAAGATTCTGAACAGAAGATGTAGTGGAGAGTGTACGACCCTTTCCAGACATGCTTCTATCACAACCCACCAGGACAAATGTTTGGAAATTTGTAACTACATGTTCTATTTAAAAATCGTCAGGGTAAAAATGTTTGCACACATGCAGAAGATATCAAGCATGTACTGCAAACAGTATAAAGAGTAATACTTAATATGTTTGCAAATTTTTAGTTCCTCTCCATCATGGAACTTGTCTTCAGACATAACAAAGAATAACACTGGAAGTAGATGAAAACATAATATAAATTTAAATAATTGTTGCACTATTATGAATATGAAGTGGCGCGTTTTTATCCTATAGGACAGAACCCGGGACCTTTGGGTCCGAAGCCGAGTAACTTAACCACTACACCAAAATGATCACCTTGGTGCGGAGGTTGTTACTGGCTCATATAGATTATATCGCTACAAATATCTCTTATTAATTCCTTTGTTAAATATTCACAAAAATGAATGGAAATTCAGATTGTATGCTTTTCACCACGTACCTACTTTAATATGTTGAGAATTAACGACATTCATCATTTCAAGGGGGGAAAAAAGGAAACTTATGGACACGTTAAATTTTTTTTATTACAAATGAGTTCTAAAAATAAACATGTGAAATTAAATACCCATGTGAATAAATGAAAATGGGATGAAATATCACAGTATCTCGCTCAACAATGAGTTGATTTCGTTCATAATAACAATGATTCAAAAAGTACAAGAAAAAAATACAATACATGATCTACTTGCAACATACACAAAAGTTCCAAGGATATTAAACACAGTTTAAAAAAACAAATCATTGGGTTTCATCAATTTTAAAAAATGATAAAACACACAAATGCACATTAAATAAGTTATTTAACTAAAAGTTGTCAAAAAAGCTCAAAGAATTTTGACGCATAAATTTTTAAAGAGCTCAAGTTACAGCAACAATAAAAAGCAATGATAAAAAAGAATTTAATTATTAAAAACATTTAATGCATTAATATCATAATTGCTTATTTTAATTCTATAAAAATGGAATTGTTTCATAAATATGAGGCTACTTTTTATTTTAATGTTAGCAACAATGAGTTTTCAAGGGCTTCGAGGCATCACCGAGCCTAATGTTGTCATGCCCCGTTTCCTCACCAGTGGTTGGAGATTGACCACCAGGATAAAAGAATTCGAATATATACTCAAACATTTCATCTACATTGTGACCAGTCTTGGCTGACGTCTCGAAATAGGGAAGCGCATGTTTCTGCAAGTCTAAGTTGGGATTAGATTTCTTGGCTAGTTCAATACCTTCCTCTTTGGAAACCTATAGAGAAATAAGTATTAATTCATAATTAATGAATTAATTTAAGAATAATAAAATGATTAATTTAAGAATCGAGTTGAGCTTATGAATGCTTTATTATTATAGTAAAAGAGGATATAGTGGGACCTCAAGTTCAGTGCTTATACATTTATACTGAAATGTATGGATTTTTACATTTAATTTAAATGTTATTGGAGAATAATGGTAAAGAAAATTTATCTGCTCCCTGGGAAAAGGATTGCTCTCTTTCAGATCCTACCAAGAGCTATCGTAAAATATATCCAATGTTCTTTAAATGCAAACTATGAATTTTTGGTGTTTAACAAACAATATGAAAGGACCATCTCATCTTGCACAACTCATTAACACGCAAAGTGATGGAAAGCATTTTGTGGAGATTCTTATCCAAAGGACAGAAACTGCAACGATCAAATCGTAGTCAAGTAACATAACCACTGGGAAAAAGTGAAAACCTCCGTCCCAAAGCCGTTACTGGCTTATGAAGGTACCGCTACAGTACTCCCCCACCAGTGAGTCGGTGGACTGTAGCTGTATCTTCATAAGCCAGTAACAGCCTCCGGACAAAGGTGATCACCCTTGTCCGGAGGCTGTTTAAAGATACTGCTGCAATTTCATCAAAATGTAAATTTCAACAGAGGATTTTCGATCCAAGCAGGGCATGGCAAGAAATTACGTTAAATGGATGTTTTAATGTATAAGTTTGTTGTATACCATGAAAGCAAAGGATCCGTCATTTCACGAAGTAACCAGGCATTTCGTGAAATAACTAATATCAGTTAAAGTGTACAAAATTATTGGATTCTTTGGTTGAACCAGTCAATTCATAGAACGATCAGCAAATCAAAACATGTTTTAATCTTTGCATAAAATTTTTATAATTTTTTCTCTCTTCTTACACTAGCAAGGATCTAATTACCAATTATTTGTGTGGAAGGAAAAGCGACTCCCACTCATCACAAAGTCTTCGAAACTACGAGACCTATAGACTTGAAATTAGGAAAGTATGCTTCCTTTGTTGAGTAGAGAACCACTAAGAATGGGTCGTGCAGAAATCTATTCCCAAGGGGTAAGGCAATGCAGATTTTTTAAAAATCCTATTTTTGAACCGATTGATTGACTGAAATCTGAGAAACACGTTTTTGTCGAGTAGATATTCAATAAAAATGAGTTTCGAAAAATCAACGTCCAAAGGGGAATTATGAGGGCGTAAATGATAAATATACTCATATTTAGAAATTCAAGCTCTGCTCATTTTAAATCTAGAAGTGAGGGCTATAAAAATATTTTTGTACACAGTAGAAAGCTTAATGGATTTAGATATAATTTACAGTAGAACGTCGTTTACCCGAATCAATTGGGACAGGACACCCTTCGGATAACCGAATGCGATCCATGCAGTATATGATACTAGACACTATACAACTATTGAAAATCACATGCGGGAAACGTGCTTGGAAAGAAAAAAAGCAAAATAGGTGCAAAATGTCGCAATTTTACCATGATTGTGGAAAATAATCACTTATTTTTCGCTGTACCATTGTACACCTTCGTTTTTTCAATGCAAGGTCTCCGATTCTCTTCAGCAGCAGTAGCTGAGTAAGACAGCACTATGATTAATGTTCGTACCACTCCATAGCTGTCTCTAACGCAGAAACGCGTTAGCATTTGCTACTTCCGTTGTTGTTGTCCTCGTCTTCATCCGTTTCATCGTCGGCAGGGTAGGATTCTTGCACCGAAGTCACAATCTCGTCATCACTTAGTATTTGAAATCCACAGTCTTCTGCATTGCATGCCATCCAGGTTTCTACATCAACAAAAGAGCACGTATACACCCCTCACTTGGAAACCAACTGACCTAATATCCCGCGCAGATATTTACCAAATCACACACAGCTGAAATCCCCCAAATCTCTCACCTCGGGTTTTCCCGTCACTTTTGGCCTCGCAGGAAACAACTATTGAGCAGTGCACTGTTCAAAAACGTATCCGGACTTTGGTTCGGATATTTGACGCTCCGGATAGTAAACGTTCGAACAAACGACGTTCTACGTAAAACCAATGCATAATCAAATCGTGAAATGCTCAAAAAATCAGGGGGTAGCACAGCTGAAACATTCTTTAAATTTCTAACGGGCTGTGGATTGGAGTTTTTCCCATTGCAGACCTAGTACATTCCCCGGAAGCCTGTATCTCTTCAGTGTGGCACCCTATAGGCGGATACCAATCGCCGCAGGTAATTTTGATGCCAAGTTTCCTCCCTAGAGGGATGCACCTGGGCTCTGGGGGTTTAATTTTGCCGAGAGAACTCAGGCCAAACAGGCACTCTAGGGATCTTTTACATGCCATACAATCATACGACATGGGCGCTATCAATTTTCAGCATCACGAAAATACACCGTTTTGGGCCGGGGTCGAACCCGCAACCTTAGGTGAAGAAGACCAGTGACAAACCAACCACGCCACTCAGCTGGCGCGGCTGATATTTAACAATTATAAAAATTTAAATACAATCATTTATCCATTTTATTACTGTTTAAATAATCAAGCTAAATATTATACATTCGATTTTTCTCAATTATTTATCAATTAATCATCTACAATACGAGATGCAATTTTTGAGAGATTTGAAATATATTTTTCATGGTATAATTAAGTATCATATTTCCATCTGATTTATAAAAAAAATGAAAATATTTTAATGTACGAGATCGTTTATTTTACTTTAACGGTTTACAATATCATTGGCTAAGTTATTGGATATCTTGATTATTTCATAAAATAACTAGGTAGTGCGTGTAAAATAACCTATAACACACTAAGTGATTTGGTCAATTGTTTTGTGAAATACTTAGAAGTATTCTATGGAATAACTGAATTATACGCGTTTTAAATAACGATAACACGTACAAAAATTATCAAATTAGAAAAACATTCATATTAAACGGCCTTTATCGAGATGAAATATTAGCACTGACAATTTTACAAAATGTTAAATTCTCCATTTTTAGATATTAAATAACAGGAAATGAAATAAAGTCCACCATCATACCATGTTTTCTGTTAAAAAGTTCGGTGTTCTGTTTCTCGGTTTGCAATCGCGAGAATAAGTAAATAAGAAATTATAAAATGATTCGCACGCACATTTCTTATAAAAATGCAAGAAAAAACATCAGAGCTTTCTTCTCAAATTCAAAATTTTATTGAATGACGTTTGGATTGATAATCAGGTCAGGTATCATCCTCGCCACTTGATCATTGTTCAGAATTACAAGGTCCATCGCCAATATAGCCCTGGTGTTGCTTCGCCGAGCGACGTAAATTAAAACTAAACCGAACCTCTAGCCAATGGAATAAGTTATAACTGTCACCCAAAAAGCAAAGTGAGTGAGTGAATATTAACGTCGCACACACTGTTCAGCTACACGAAGGCTTTTGGAGACGGACCTCGTCATTTTGAACCATGGTCAAGTGACGAGAACGACACCCGAGCAGGCACCCCTCTCCAAACTACCACACCAACGGAAAGACGTTTGAGCTCTCGACAGATTTAACGTGCATCGCTCCCCTATACGGCGGGTCTTTTAGTGGGCTCGAACTTATGACATGCCAGCCACAATCCGATACCTTGACCACTAGGCTACCGGTGCCCGCAAATAATGGAGAGATTAGAGCCCAACATAGTTAAATGCTCCGTCAGGTATCCTCAGTAACTAATCCTTTTGATTGCTGCTGGTTGAGATGTATTTCTAAACCAACAACATTAGCTTTGAAAAATATTTTCCATTGTTCATTGGCTCCCGAAAAAAAGAAAAATTCGGAACCATTACTTTGATTTTCACTCTGTAAAAGCTTTAGCTCTTTCTACAAGAAAAAATGTGTGGTCTGCTGAGAAAAACACCAACTACAGTGGTGTAACGTACACCCCCGCATCGCTGGGGGCCCAAATCTTGACTTCCGAAAGTACCTACCCTTTGTAAAGTTCAACTTGGGGGCCCAAAACCTTACTTTGTAGGGGGCCCAAATGTTCTCCATTATGCCACTGACCGTCCACCCTAAAGTTAATCCGTCAGGAGAAGCCTATGAAATGTCATCGGAAAATACTGACCTTGTAAGGATTGAATACAAGCACCCTTTTGCAAAATGCATTTAAAAATGGAAATTCTCTCCACTCTCACGGTTTTCTGTTCTTAAAGGAATCCGATCAAGTGAAAACAAGCAAATAAATCCGCCAAAGAGGGTAGGGGGGAAGGAATAAGGTTTTTACCCACGCCGCAGATTATTTTCCAGAATCCTATTTTCAAAGGAGGAAGGGGAAAAAAACTTAAGATAGAGACTGTGCCATAAGATTTAAAACCAAAAACTCCAAGGGGAAAAGATTCCGAAATTTTTTTTGTAGTAAATAAATTTGATTACATACGTTAAAAGTTAAAAATAAACTTAACACATGCTTTTTAAGGTAAAGAACGTGTGTAATTCACAAAATGTTTAGTTCATTTTTTTTTTTTTTTTGGCACGAATCAATGTCTCCAATTCAAATCTTTCGATAATAATGCGTAATGATGAATTTCAATTGAAACGAATAAAAAATTTTAAACCCAAATACTAGATAAAATAAAAGAAATTTAGTTCACTTGTGTGCGAGTATTATTTTGAATTGGGTTCGTATTTCCCCCCTCGTTATACCTAGTCATGCTAATCCATCATTTGTTTCGGTTGTTTCATAACATCGCTTTCAAAGCAACACTACAGCAATGGGTGACATACCTCGTAATTTTAAACCCTCAAAAGAGATACCCGAGTTGCCACTCCACCCTCCTAATTCTCGCACGTAAGGACTTTCAGCCTTATTAAAACTCATGTCCATCGGCCCCTTTACAAGGCTTTAATGGCGCAAGGACTCGACACTAAACTTTGTTTTGGACGCTTAGAGATACTAGTAACAATGATATGTAAAGTAAAAATGCACAAACAATACAATAATAAACAAATGACACTACGCGTTAAGCGCGATTAGTCGCTTGTTGTCCAGTGATATGAAATGCAAAATGGTGGCCTAGCGGAAACAAATCGTCAGGAAAACAATTTTAAACTGGAGTAGATTGAAAATAACCAATACCAATCAAAAATGAATATCTAATATACAAAATTCTCGTGTCACAGTGTTTGTAACCAAACTCCTCCGAAACGGTGAGGCCGATTCTTATGAAATTTTGTGCGTATATTCAGTAGGTCTGAGAATAGGACGTAAACTATTTTTCATTCCGATATTGTAATTAGTTGAGAAGATATTAGTTAAAAACCTTAAAACCCTTAATTGTCTTAACCCTGCGCGTTATTTTTCCCGCCTAGCGTCGTGAATGAACAGAGGTTAAATTTTTCGGTATTCTCGACGTTATTTAAACAGCCATCCGATTTGTTTTTTAAATCAGACAAAATAATTACAAAATCGGAAAGATAATTTTTTTTACAAAATAATTTATATTAACAAAAAATATGTAATATATAATAATCGTATAATTTAATAGTAATTATTATATATAATATTCATATAAGATACAGTAATTATATATAAATAATCATAATTTAACATTATAAAAAAGAATAATCAATGTATATAACAATAGTCATAAATAAATAACATAAATAAATTATTAAATTTGTAAACATAATATTTCCAAATTTAACATAATATTTCCAAATTTAACATAATATTTCCAAATTTAACATAATATTTCCAAATTTAACATAATATTTCCAAATTTAATATAATATTTCCAAATTTAATATAACGAAAAAAATCATTTTTAATAAAGAAAAATATAATTGTATATAATAATTGCTTTTTATTTATATTATGAATAAAATAATTGCATCAATTATAATGAAATTAATGAATATAAACTAAAAAGTGCTGTGATAGCTTGCAATATTCCAAAAATTGCGAGTTTGTAAATAAATTGCATCGGACAATCAACTTCTAAAGTTTAAAAGCGAGATGTGCTGCAATAATGAAAAGCAATAAGCCTCCATAGTTTTAAAAAATTATCCTGGTACTCACCAATGATATTAGAAATATCCATACTCAAAAATAGCACAGAATACAACAGAAGACTAAAACAGCTGTCTTCAAGAATGATTGCAACGAACATGGTTAAATTTTCTAAAAAATCTAATTAAAATCGACTGAAATAATAGGGTTACTGCGAGGGGGAGGGACAATAAAAATTAAGTAATATACATGGCAGATGATAAAAAATATCAAGGCAACCATATTGTAATGTTTATCTATCGCCCATCTTGGCGAACTTAAACTTGGCATGTAGCACCTTATGATTTGTTGGCTTTCATATGTTGGGGCTCCTGCAGTTTTAGGGTTCCGTATCATTGATACGACGGTAGCTACGTAGTACACATTACCCACCCGTTTGGCAGGGTATTTCGCAAGACGTTGTAGGACTATAATACATTGTTTTTAAGCTATTGATATCCATGTCCCAGCATCAGCTTTCGATTGCACTCAAAAGCACTTTAACCCTCGCCTCCCGATTCGAATCGTTCTTAGGGGATCTCTACTAAACAAAAGGACCATGCTTGCCGAATTCCAAGTCTGTAGGTTTAATAGTATTGGAGAACTCGTGATGAGTAAGCGAGTCGCTTTTCACCTATGTGCAGATACATTTAAACTATTTTGCAACCTACTCTTTTAGAAGAACATTTTTTTTTAGTTTCCGATTTTTCATTTTCTACCTTTTCAATGCATCACCAAAACTTATTTGTTACAGTCTTTTAAATTAATTTCAATTTTTTGCTCCTAATAAAACAAAATTTGTTAAGAAAAAAAAAGCAGCATATATTTCTGACAACTAAGGTTTGTAGCCCTGGGATCCCGGTGTATTGTCAAATTCCGGGGTTAAAATAACTTATCCCGGGGAATTTAATTTACCTAAATTATATTTTGAAAATTTTTCTCAACCAAAATTTTTAAAGAACATAACTTTAAGAAAATTTACATTATTTTTGCTTTTTTTTTTCTTTTTTTTTTTTATGAAATATGCCTGTAGAATTTTTTTGTTTAAAGTGAAGACTTCTTTAGCGGCGTTGGGCACTTTTTGGTAGGGGAAAATCTTATGGGTTCGCGTCATCGACATGCTCTGACTAGCGCACGCGCAGTGTGCTGTTCGCCTTAGACACTTTTTGAATGGGTGAAATCTCGTGCGTTCGCGTCACCGACATGCTTATAGCAGTATATCTGTAGCTATACAGCTGACCTATAGTGCTGTGTATATCTTATAAGTGAAATTCAATGGATTTAGTGAAAAGTTCAATGTATATACTGTGCATTGCTCGTTGCGATTCCGAGAATGGGCAATACATATTAATGGTTGCCGTTTATATTACGCTTGGAAAATCCATGAGACAGATACAATTATTCAAAAATTTGATGGATTTATACAAAAGGTTCTGAAATACTCGAAAAAAGATTTGGCGAAAAATATGTGATAATGTACCGATGATTTTAAGTGGAGACTTCAATATTAACTTTGCAGATGATAAAAATCTACCACTAATTGAATTTCTAAATGAAACAATTTAAATATGTTCAATGATCGAAAATTCAGTACTACAAAATATAAAACGACGACCGATGCGGTTTTTACGCTTTACTTAGATAAATTTGAATCAAACATTTTCTTTTCTTACTTAGTTACCATAAGCCTATTTTATCTTTTTTAGAACAAAATGAAATAATTGAAAGTACAAAAAGTCTAAGTATAGTTATGAAAGTAATGATGACAATGATGCAAACAATTAAAATAATGTTAAAAATCAAGTACATTGAAATTTAAGTAAATGCAAATTCTATCCATAAATAATACGATTGTATATTAATTGTTATTTCAATTGAATTGTATTATATTTTGTCATGATCTTGTACAGCCCCGTAATACATTTGAATAATAAAAAACCATATAAACATGCATTTAGTAGTTGTTGCTCAGAGTGTCAGATGTGAAAACCAGATTGATATTGATAATTTTAATTCAAACATTAAGTATTAAAATTTGAAATTTCATAAAGTTCTAAGTTTTTCACTTCTATCGGCAGTCTATATTTTTTTTTGTGCTATTATTCTTTCGTATTGATAAATATATTGAAAAAAATAATCTAAAGGAAAAATTTTAAACTCTTGAGTACTAGACTACAAGACGCATTTGAATTTTTTTTCATTTAATATTCAGTTTACAATGGACATAATTTACAGACATGCGGCGCCAGATTGGAATCACGAGATGGACTGGCAAACATTTATAAGCACGTGCAACGCGCCGTACATTAATAGTGGCCCTACTTGAAAGACTGGACGCTTCAAATCCCATTGCATTGCTAACAGCTCATGCAACTGGATACCCTATTTCAAACGAGATAACACTTGAAATTGATTCACATTCTGATTCAATAACTGAATCAATTTGCACTAAAAAACTATTAAATGTAGCGGAAGAATTAGATAAAGTTATCAAAGAGGTATATGCACCAATCAGGCTCTTTGAGACACTTATCAAAATTTCAAAAAGAAGAGTCTTTTTGAAAATGGAGGGTGACGTGGTGACTACCTGGAAAGAACATACTCATATTAAAATAACGATAAAGCATATTAGTGAAGATTGTGAACGAGCATTTTTTTCGGCAGGACAATTTGTAACAAAAAATAAGAAGCCATTTGAACGAAGAAACGCTGGACAAGCTGTGTTTTTAAAAGCACAAGAAACAATAGTTTTTTTTAATGATGAATCAAATTCTGTTTCGATTTGTTTTCAGTTAATAATAATATTAAACCAATTTTTTATAATTGCGTTTTTAGTTTTATTATGTAATTTTAACTATGCTAATGTGCAAGTATTTTTCATAAATAGTACAATCCTAAGATAAAACTTTGTAATCCCGAAATCTCCGGATTGAAAATATAGCACAGGATTGAAAACCCTATTGGCAACCCAATAAGGTTTCCACTTTTGAAACTGCAGATAAACAATTATCACTATTCATTTACCTCTACATGACACAGAAGTTAAATCTTTTTTGCTTTGCTTCTGTGAATCATAAATAGAAGTGTTTTTAAAAAATGGATTCAATTAATATTTTCGCCCCATTTATAAACAGATATTAAACAGAAGTTCAAAGTTGATGCGCCAACAGATTGTAATTCCCTGAAAAGTTACCATCAGACAATTTTTTCCATCCAGCACTACAACAAAAATTGGAAAAAAGCATAATGCACTTTTTTTTTTTTAAGGGAAGGGGACGTAAAAAACAAGCTAACAGCGGATTTAAATACGCGTATATGTATATCTGAGAATCAGCAAATGCTCGCGACTGGACTTTTCATGCCTTCTACCTTAACGGAAGCATAAGTTGGTAAAAATTTAACAAAATTTTCAATCGGTACTCACTTTTCTGGTGTGGGTGTCGAGGAGATCGCTCTTTGTTGCTACAATCACTTTCAACTTCGCAGAAGCCACATCGTTTAGTATCGGAATGTAACGCTGACTGGAAGAGAAAAAAATTTCGGAACTAGAACATTGTCACAAATGAAAGAAGAAATGCAATGACAGAAGGAGCTACACTTACTTGAGGTTGTAGAAGGACGTTCTGTCGAACATGTCAAACGCTAAAATGGCAGCCGAAGCATTACGATAGTAAAATGTGGTCATCCCTGCGTACTTCTCCTCGCCTGCCGTGTCCTGAAATACAAGCAAGCAATTTTTTTAATAAAGGGGAAAGCTGTAATAGTTGACTTTTTTTGCGGTTGAATCACGTATAGCAAGAGTTCTCTTAACTGAATGTTTTGTTCATCGATTTCATTGGTGTCAAATTTGGCTAAACTACGCAAACACTCCTGAATATCTGTTTTTTAGTGTATCTCACAAATAAAAGCGTTTAATTGTGATGAGTAGTGTACACAACGCTGGAGTTTGGGGCGAGTGAGTGAATATTAACACCACCCTATTCAGATACATAAGGGCTTTTGACGACGGACCTCATCATTTCGAACCATGGTCAAGTGACGTGGCCGACACTTGAGCTGGCCCCCCCTCTCCGAACTTCCTACACCCATAGAAGGACGTTTGAGCTTCGACAGATTTTACGTGCATATCCCCCTCCCCCAACACGGTGGGTCTTCAGCGGTACTAGGCTCGAACTCCCCTTGACCACTAGGTAACCACATCCACGAGGAGTTTGAAAATTCAACCTCCACACACCAAAAGATTTTTAGCATAATAGCACCTCGGCCCCTTGGTCTACGTGTTTTAAACACCTGTTTTGATGGAGGCTAAAGCTGGCTTAACTTGAAGCAGCTTTATGCCATATAACGTGTTTTTATCATTACATCTGTAGTTTGAGTTAGTGTTAAAGCCACACGAAAGTGCTCGTTTTATAAGATTTCCATCCAAATACTGCGAACATTGAATTGATGGGTGCAGGAAGGATGGATCCACCGATAATTGCACCAGCCTCTCTACAACAGCAAGCACGATGACAAAATTGTTTTGCTCAGGACGATGACTGATCAATAGCGGCCCCTACAACAAAAGTTAGGGTTTATAGCACAACAATCTGTGTGTCAACATCGTCTGCATCAGAGGAGAATTTTAGCAGTGGCACCCCTTTTTTTGGGGGGGCAGGATTCTAGGCAGCCCAAAGCCTGACTCACACCAAGTACGTACCCCTTATAAGGTCCGGCTTGGGGTCAAAACCCGATTTTGCAGGGGAGCCCTGAGCTTCGCTGAATTTTAGCAGGATATTTATTGCTGCAATTACCCGTGACAATACACCAGATTTAAGGGGATGTAATGGTGCGTTGAGGGCCGTACATTGATAAACTAGGTGACACGACATTGACTTTCAAACGAATCCTGTGCGTGTGCGTATGTGTGATCAGTGGCGCAACGGAGAATATTTGGGCCCCCCTGAAAAGTCAGGTTTTGGGTTCCAAAGTTGGATTTTACAAAGGGTGTGCACTTGGAGACAGGCAGGCTTTGGACCCCCTTGACTTTGACCCCCCCCCGCGATGCAGGGGTGTACGTTACACCACTGTGTGTGATCCTACTTATAAAATCACGATAACCATGCCCGAGTGTGATAGTCGCTTGGCAAGTTAATTGTATGATTTTTTCCATTAAACATTTTCATACTAACCCTTCAACCAGTTTTGGGGTGTAATTAGATTTTACTTGTATCCTCGTAACACGCATTACCAGTACACTGAAAAAGCTACCACTACATCTATGCAGTTTTCGAACCTATTATCCTTTACCTTCAAGAGAGAAAGGATTTTACCAAGAACTTTTACCTTCAAGGCTTGTCTTTAGCCAGGCTTCGATTAAAAAAACCCTGTGTCACAACATTCAACACAATTCTTCGTTTCCCACCAGTCTTGAAATGTCCATTCTTCCGATTTGTTGCACATCGAACACATGTGGTCATTGATAAATAAACGGCTAGCCTAACATGCATCCCATGCTGTTATGAAAGATCAATTTTGACAATGTGCAGAAGTATTATGCACTGACATACAAGAGAACATGGCATTGAAAAGAAAAGTTTTGCTGGGTCTCTCTTGTGCAGTAGTTATTACCAACCACGGGGATTATACAAATACTTTACATTCCGCTAATCCAGGGATCGGTAGACTCGAGAGAGAAAAGCCAAGTTGTCAGTGAAAGATGATAACAAAGATATTAAGGAACCACGTATACACATCACCCACACTCCTCCGACGAAGACTTCAATATTTTTAGTAGACAATTGTTTTGGACACGTTACCTGCACAGAAATTTAATGTAGGCTAGTATGCAAATGAGAGCAACTGAATTGGTAAAAATGAGATGTCGCAGCTCTGCATTACTCGTTTAATAAAAGAGTGACCACCTTGTACAGCTATGCAAACTTCACAATATGCTTTCATACTTTTATACTGGCATGAGGATATTGATAAACAATTGGGAGAGTAATTCCATTCGATTTTAACCCCTGGGGATTTTCAATGGCTCTTCCTAGAGGATGCAACAAGTGCTGTATGGGATTAAGGTTAGGAGACTTAAACTGGCCACACCATGCGGCGAATACCCTCTTCCTGATAATCTATCAGTGCAGTTAACGTCCATAAAAACGAATCGGTCTCGCACAGCTCCTACGAAAAGTAGCGTGTACGGTTCGAGAATTGCATCCCTGTAGTGTTCTGCTATCACTGTACCAAAAGAGAAGATGTGGAATAGTGTACCCACGTCCAACATTATCCACCCTAAACAAGGATGTCAGTGCTTTTAAAGCGATTTACTTCAATAGTTTTAGGATGATTGCGTTTCCCAAGTCTTATTCAGAGGAATCGCTTTGTGAGCTGAATCGCGATTCGTCACTGAAGAGAACACAGTGCCAATCTTGAACTATTCAAAAATGGTGTTCACTGCTCCAAGATATATTGATTGTCTCAGAAAACAGCATAAGGAACACACTTGTTTCCAGGCATAAAGGCTTTCTCAGCTAGCTGTCATGCACAGTTTATCTCGATACCATTGTTTCAGACAATTGCGAGTCTTGGACAGCTGCCTCTATTGCGTTTAGCGTTTTCAACTCTAGGAATCCTCCAAAAGTGTTGCGACTCTTGGATGACCTTTTTCAAATCCCAGCGATCGCACCCGATGTTTGAAACTTGCCACAATTTAGAGATCCCCAACGGGATATTGGTAGCCGACGAGCGACTTCCGCCTGTGACTCTAGTTTCTAACTTACCAGTGGCTCTTCATCGTTTAAACGAGTGCCTGTGTAGTCATTTTAACTGCAATGTACACGGCTGGGGATGTTTTCTTGGGGGGGGGGGTCCACCTCCGTACTTTAAACAACGACTGTCTTCATTATTAAGCAGACACTAAATGCATACGTAAAAATAGTTTTTAAAAAATTACACCATATATATTTTTTGAAAAAATAGTGATCGATATTTCTATTTATCGCAAAAAATGTGTTGGTAACTTTGACGCCAATGTATATATAGTAGAACGTCGTTTATCGAATCAATTGGAACTGAAAACCGTTCGGATAACCGAAAACCGAATGCGATCCATGCAGTATATGAAACCAGACACTATAGGAATATTGAAAATCATCATACGCGGGAAACGTGCTTGAAGAAAAAGCAAAATAGGTGCAAAATGTCGCAATTTTACCTTGATTGTGGAAAATAATCACTTATTTTTCGCTGTACTATTGTACACCTCCATTTTTTCGCTGCAAGGTCTCCGATTCTCTTGAGCAGCAGTAGTTGAGTAGACAGCACTATGATTGTTGTTCGTACCACTCCAATAGCAGTCTCTAACGCAGAAACGCGTCAGTAGTTGATAGACCTTTGCTACTTTCGTTGTTGTTGTCCTCGTCTTCATCCATTTCATCGTCGACAGGGTCGGATTCTTCTTGCAGGGAAGTCACATTCTCGTCATCACTTAGCATTTGAAATACACAGTCTTCTGCATCGCAAGCCATCTTAGTTTTACATCAACAAAGCTCAACAAAAGAACACGTATACATCCCTCACTTGGAAACAAAACTGACCTAATCACACAACTGAAATTCCCGAAATATCTCTCATCTTAGATTTTCCTGTCACTTCTGGCTCACTCGAAAGAAACTGTTGAGCATGCACTGTTCGAAACGTATCTGACTTTGGTCCGGATATTTGAGGCTCCGGATAATAAAAGTTCGGATAAACGACGTTCTTCTATAATCAGTCAACTTACACCAGCAACTAATTCATGAAGCAGCACGTAAAAAAAATAAGCCTAATCTTTATAAAATTAGGTTAAAAAACTAATACTTGCACACAAAAATACGCCCCTTTTGATGCGACAGTCACCAATACTCAAATTTGTGCTTATGTATAAAGTATAGTGAAAACACTTGTAACAAGTTCGTTAAAATGCATCTACGTAAATGGATAAATTACTGCTCAAGAACTATAAACAATTTTAATCCGAATTCCAATACTTACCCAGATGGCAATGTCGTGATTTCCCCACGTCTTCAAAACGAAACAAGCGCCGATTGTCTGCAAGGTAAAACGTACATATGAAAAATATGCTGCCTTTTTCAACCATTTTCGACAAGAAATTCAAAAAAAAAATCAATCTAATTATTTTTATTTAGTTGTCGACTTTAAAAACAACCAAAAAATTCTACGTGTTTTATATTTTATTGCAAATGATTCATCAATTGTTCTTGAATTTCTCCGCTTTTATTGTGCAATTCCAACAAATTATAGTTTTAAAAATTTTTTTAAAAAAACACGCTTTTATAGTGAATTGAACTAAAAAGAAAGAAACAATTTAAGAATAAAATGATTAACGAGAAAATTTATGGTCCTTGTGTTAAAAGTGTAGGGTGCCGATATCAATCGTTATAAATTCTATTTCGAAATGCAGGATTAGTGTGAAAATGTAGTACAAATCACCCCACGTCTTTACCACAATGACATTAATGTTCTCGTTGACCATTTTATTCTTATATTAAGAATTTTTTTTTTGAATTTTAGTTCGATTCACTATAGAAGCGTGTTTTTTAGTTTAAAACTATAGTTTTTCATTTTCTAGTACGATCCACAATAAAAGTTTTAAAAACTAATAAAACAGGCTATCATTTATTCATTGATGAAATAATCTCAAATACGTCATTTTTTTTTAGAATCTAGAATATACTCATTGGCATCCTATCAGTGCGCCGATACGGCCTAGTTTGCAAAATGTAGGATCAGCCAACGCTCCTTTTTCCCTTTTTCACATAAAGAACACTTTATTTTTTGTATTCGCTTTAAGGTTGCAACTTAATCTCTTAGTCACCAAATGGGAAATCGTTAATCCTGATGATCCTGACCAGAACAATGGAATAAAATTATTTTTCTTATTGTATTGTCATCTGTCCTTGACAAGTGTGCAAAATTTCGAATTAATCTGACCTTTTAAAGAGGGTAAAATTAAAGAGCTCAAATATTACGTTACACACAGGTGAAGCTAATAAAAGCATGTTAAAAAGGTAACACCTTTAGTAATATTTGCAAATTTTGTTTTGTTTTTTTGTTACGGC
>BMAO01008496.1:0-415740 GCA_019973975.1 Trichonephila clavata | reverse complement strand
AATTTTACTTGGCTACAAATACTTAATTTTGGCGATATCTTTCTGCAATATAGTCGCCAGCTGAAATTATGGTAACTTGCAAGTTGTGACAAATAGTGTGGAAAATAAAGAAGATTTATGATGTACACAGAGATTAAACATCTCAAACCTGATGAACTTTCCTATTTAGGAATGTTTTTAACATTTTCTGCATGTGTGCTTTAAAAGTTTAATTTATATACATAATTTATAATTATGTTGCTTAGATTTTTTTTTTTTTGCCTGTTATTGATGAAATGCATATAAAAATATCTAAATTCTGTGAAGCGACTGAATGAAAAATTGAAAGTATACTTATTTTATACTTGACCGAAAGTTATGAATTGACTAAAGAATACAAATTACTACTCCTTGAAGCTCACAATTTAAAATTTTAATCTAATTATTGTAATGCAATTATTATTATTTTTAACTAACAAAAAATCGATTCGATTTATATTTAACGTACAATTTTACCATTAAACCATTGGAACAATCATTAACCAAATCTTGTTTTCTAATTAAATTAGCAGAAACTTATTTTTTCAATTAATTTTCTCCAATTCTAAGCTGTACCCCAAATTCTCAGGCCGTTTTTGTGGGAAAAAATTAAAAATAGTGTAAAATATGTTATTGAGATATATGATATATTTACGAAATAAAAAGTGGCTGCGGTAGCCTAATGGTTATGTAACAGAATCGTGGCTGCCGTATCATGAGTTCTAGCCTAGTACCGCTCAAGACCCGCCTTATAGGGGAGCTTTATCTGTCGAGAACTCAGATGTCCTCCTGTTGGTGTGATGTGGCAGTCAGGAGAGGGGGTGGTAGCTCAGGTGTCGTCCTCGTCACTTGATCATAGTTCAAAATTACGAGGTCTGTCACCAAAAGCCTTCGAGTATAGCTGATCAGTACGACGTTAATATTCACATAACGAAATAAAAAAAATAAAGGTGAATTAATAAGAAATGAGTAATTAATTTATTATTTATTAAAAACTTTTAAAAATAAACGAGAACCAGTAACTTTTCTATCCGACAGTATCTTGTCCAATTCCCCCCCCCCCCCCAGTGAATTTTTCAGTCTTCGATTCTAAGCAGCACCCAATTTTTAGTAGCATAAGGGAAGTAGTGCGACTTAGATTCGAATAAATATGGCAATATCGTGATTTTAAAGTTTTTGTATCTTTAAGTTTGCCTTTTTTTCTATTAAAAATTACTGTCTCTGACATTTTCTATCATTGAACATTTTCAATAACCTGTTCTTGACTAAATGTTTAATATAATAGTCTCTGTGTGATTTCTTTTTTTGGAATACATTTTGCACATATCAAATTTAGAATCAAAGTTTATTCAAAATATGTCCATTTTAGTTAAATATATGATAAAAAAATTTTTAGTACATTTTTTATATAACTTTTTTATGAAAAAAGAAATATGTGAGGCATTACCGTATGAACAGATATTTGCTGCTCATTGGAGTTTTTCTTTTAGTACTATAGTTAAGATATTGATGTTTATTACTAGTTTGTTTTTAAATTATAAAACAAAGCATTCACACACACACACAGATCTGCTGAATGAACTTTAAAAAAATTAAAACTTAATTTTCTAAATATTTAAACGGTGTTTTAATTTTTTACATCAAATATATATAATTTTTAATTTTGGAAGACTTTTAAAATGAATGATTTATTTTATAAACGAAGTAAAAATTTAATTGTAATAATTAATAATGTTTGCTTTTTTAATCTCGCAATTGCGAATCGAATTGCTTGATTTTCAAATGTTAAGAAGTTTTACATTTCTTAACTTTTCCATTAATCATTTGCTCAGAGAAGTTCATAATCAGTTATGAACTTTTTACACCTTGGGGGGGGGGATGTTTCTATCCACTAGAAAACTTGTCAATCTAATTATTACAAAGCTATTTTACCATAAATTATTGTTTTAAGACAATCTGTTACGCAGTATATAATTACTATGTGATAAATTACTTTGTTTAATTGCAGCTTTATTATCCAAAACACCGTTTAGCATCCTTCCAAAGGCAACTCGTCATGTCATGATGTCAATATCTCATGGGAATTTCACTTCGGATGGGACCAGAAAACACTTGTTGGTCGGATGTCTTTAGGAAAGAAAAATATAAAAAAGGGGAGAAAAAGGAAACTTTTATTGCTGTGGGTACTGAAACAGATAAGAGGGGAAGAAGCGGTAGGGAGATATGTGTGTGGGGGGGGGGGTCTCAACTTTCCGTGATTTTTGAGGTCTTCTAATTGGATGGTGTTGAATAATCATTCTGACTGAAGTAAAATACGTTGCTAGTCTTAGTCACTTTTGAAATTTAGAGTAGGAACCTTTATACTTCTTATACGACTTATTTCACAACTCATCAACTCACATGGATGTTATTGCTATTTATAAATTATATAAAAGTGCATATTATTAGAACATGCAAGAACAATCATTATTTAACATAGATAAAATTTTCGATTCCATATTAAAACAATAGTCCTTTCATACTTATTATTTTTTAGAAAAAGGCGAGATAAAATGCATATCAAAGAAATTTACTTTTTACTTTGTAGAATCGGTGAATAAATAAGAATTATTCGACAAGAAATGTTTTATATATCAGTGAAAAAAGAAACCAACATTTTTTACTATTTTTATACTTTTTTTGATTGATGATTGTTATGCATCTTCCAAAACTAACAAGATTGGAAATTTTTGACACATGTTAGGAATATTATTTTTTTGTGAGAGAAGGGGATAAAAGAATAAAAACAAAATTCTCCCCAAAAGACACCATACTCACCAATTACATAGAATTTATTTTTACATGGAATTCATAGCAAATTATGAAAATTTATTTGTAAATTATATGCCAGCTTAATTCTGGAAAATACAACATATAATTTTTTATGGTACTATATTTATTCGATAAGAGTAAAATTGCTTCATACTATTAGTCCACTTTTAATACAACAGTTTGAAACATGAAACTTAATTTTTCACTACTGTATATCTACCTTTTCTTCTGTTTCGTTATCCTCAGCATTCATATAGTGCAGTGGTCTTCAAACTGTGTTTCACGGAACCCTGGGACTCTCAAGGTTACCCAAGTCACAATAAACAATCGAAAAAAGGAGATTATAAATGTGTATGTAAAATGGATTGAAGTTTGTATAACTACAAGTATCTTTTATAAAAAGCTCATTTCATTATTAAACTTTAAAATTCTATTTGTACTCTGTTTGTAGTTCTATTTATAATTCTTTCGAGAGCTTAAATGCTTTTCTGTTGGTGTGATGTGGTAGTTAGGAAAGGGGATACTAGCTCAGGTGCCGTCCTCGTCTTTTGACCATGGTTCAAAATTACTGTCTGCAGTGCCGGTTTAAGCTCATTTCGATGCCTGGGAGTAGAAGATCCACAGATACTCTTGGCACTGGAGAAGCCTAATTTATAACTAGAAAACCTGTTTAAGTCCAGCCTATCCGGGCTCTTCCCGGCCCAGGGCGCCCGCCCCAAGTGCCCAATGGATAAACCGATACTGACTGGTATTTTCTAACATTGAACGTTTTCAATTCCCTGGTCAAGTCTGACTAAATTTTTAATATAATAGATGCTGCAGTTTCTTTGCGCAATACATTTTACACATATCAAAGTCAGAATTAAAGTTAATTCGGAATATATCCATTTTAGTTAAATATGTAAATAACATTTTTAAGTAGTAAAATTTTTATAAAATTCTTTTAGTACTATAGTTAAAATTTTGATTCGGTCTAGTTTATTTTTAAATTAGAAAATAAAGTATTCACACAAAATAATAATCCACTGATTAATCTTTTAAAAACACTTTCTTTTAAAAAATAAATTTTCTAAATACGTAAACGGTGTTTTCATTAGTTCACGACAAACACTGGTCCGAAGTCTCTAGGAAAGAAGAGAAAGGTACAAAAAAAGGGGGAGGAGAGGGTAGGAAACTTTTATTGCTCTGGGGGTAATAAAACAGAAAAAAGAGCTGAAGAAACTGCAGAGTGTGAGGGGGGGAAGGGAGTCCTCTCTTTTGGTGATACTTGAAAAGTCTTCTGATGGGGTTTTGCGTAGAACAGGGATGGCCAACCCAAATGACCTTGCAGGTCACTTCGGAAAAACATTACAATTCAGCGGGCCACATATAAAAATATATATCTCTATGATAGATTTGGATTTATTACAAGCATTTATTGGACTAAAAATTTAAAACAGAACGAATTATTATTGTTTTCATTATTTTTATATGTATACAAACAAATATATTATAATAATGAAAATGCAATGAATCAAATAATATTATTTAAATTTATTTGATTAGTGAGATATTTGTTTCTCAACTCTTTCACTGAGTTTTTGCAATAGATCTCAATGCATATATTTGTACATCGTAATTGATGCTGCAGGTTTTCATCCGATAAGTTTGAGCTCAATTTCCTGTTAGATTAATTTCATTTTCAAGGGAAACAAGTAATATAAAACAAATTTTAAAACAATTCCTACTTTGAATGAATGAATACAAAGTATTTTATCAACGATTGAAAATTTCAACAAGATATATATAGATATATGTATAGGGAGAGAGTGAACTTATAGTAGGAATTGAAAAAAAAGCATGATGTGTCCGAATTGTTGTAACAATGCACACCCGGTTTGGCTAGTTTGGATGAAAAACTGGTTTTTCGGCGCCAACTTTTGTTATTGTTTTGTTTTAGCATTTTCAATGTTACAATAATGGAGACAAATCTAAGTTGGTGTCGAAAACCGGTAATTAATTTATTTAATTAATTGGTAATTAATAGATAAATATTTGAAAAAACTGTATTAGCATCAAGTGTCATCCACTACATAAAACAATACTATTATTTTGTTGCCAAATATGCGTTAAAATTAAATAATTTTATGGTTATCCAACGGTATCAATGTTAAATTTATATTATTGTATATTAAAATTAATAATTGTATGTGATTTAAAAATTGTATTTTAATCTATATGTATATGAGCATAAAATATATCATGCTTTTATCAATGTTGATATATTTCAGAATTTGTACTGAGAAACGCTGGGGAAAAAAATTGTAATATTTTTTCTTTTGTTTGTACTTTCTTCATTTAAAAATTGTTTAAATATTTTTCAGATACACGTGATGCTATTGTACCGCTATTTATAATTAAAAGTAATGTAATGAAGTTATTATTTGCGCATTTTGTTTGAAAAATATTTAATTATATTTTATTGGTAAGAATTGGTCTTAGAAGAAAATTGAGATAACTCTTTGTTGATTTTCTATGCGGACTCGAAATATTCTTTTTGTGAGGAAAGATTTTTTACTTACTTAGATAACTAGAACCAAAAACGGAGAGCAATGTGCATACAATTTTCTCTTTTGAAGCAATTAAATCTCTCCAGCAATGGCATTCAATAAATTACAAAAAAGCTGTAAATTTATCTTTGGAGTTACCTTTCCGATTTTTTCGACATTTCGTAATTGTCCATAATTTTGGAGATCAATTTCAAATAAGATCCATTACAAATTTATCAACTTCCATCCTCTCAAAAATTGACACATTTGTTGAGTAGTGCAGAGTGCCACTGAGAATTGTGCCGCGTGCCACACGTGAAATAGGTTGCCAACCCCTTTTCTATCGCATGAATGTAAAATTGTATCATATTGTTTGTTCATTTAATGCAGCATATTAAAACGTGAAATTAAGTTTTTCATTGCTTTAAATCCACCCATTCTTCCTTTGAAAATCATTTATTCAGAAAAAATTAAATACAGTTTCGTTCTCTACATCATTTATCTAGAGCATTGATCTTCAAACTGTGTTCCACAGAACCTTGGGATTCCACGAGTCACAATAAAAAAAAATCGAAAAGAAAAATTATAAATGTTTATGCAAAACGGATTCAAGTTTTCATGAAATTCGTATAACCACAATTATCTAAAAATGATCTCATACATTAAAATTAAAATTTTTATTTATACATAACTTTGTTGTGAAAAACTTTTTAAACTTTTATTGTTTTATAATAAAAATGAATTTAAAACTTTCTTTCTCTATCTATTAGATTATGAATATACTATTGTTTGCTATCCCGAGTTCCACAAAGTAATTTTATACTAGTTAGTATAATATTCTGAAACCTTTTACATTTGTGGGGGGGGGGACACCTATAATGAAGAAGATGGAACAATTTATCGACATATCAAGAGATTCAATGCTAAAATTTAAATTTAAGCTAGAACACCAAAATTTTAGGTTGCCAATTCTTGCAAAATACGCAGAATTTCTCACATAGCTGTGAACATTTTAATGCCATTCACAAAAATGTAATTAGTAAGTGAAACATATTTCTCAACGCGAGTGTCTACAAAAACAAAATATAAAAACGAATTAAACGTGTAATATGAAATGCTACTACACATTATTTCCAAAGGACGACAGTTTGTGTAAAAATTGAGAATACTAAATATAATGCATGCGTGCACAGGTGACATTTGGATCAAAAATTAATATTATCAATGAATAAATAACATTATACATACATCATAACATTTTCTAATAAGAAATAAAATTTTTAAAATTTTCTTTTCATAAAACATCAAAAATATGTTTATCTATATATTTTAAATATTATTTTAAGATATATTCTTCTAAGTGTCGAATGGGATTCCCCAAAAACCAGTGCCAAATTACTCATTAGGTGGAGTGGGTGATTGCCTATGGGCCCCACTCTTTTTAAGGGTCCCAAAAATAAAAATAAAAACCAAATATTTAGCTATTTTTTGCTGTAAGAAATAGTTTTTATTACAGATTCTAATAAATAATTAGTGTTTAGTTACATATTTTTTAATTCGCTGATTATCTGTTATTTTATTTGTGCAATGAAATATATTGCTAAAATGTTGTGTAATAAGATTATTAGGCTACAGGGGCCCTAGAACTGGACTGCTTAGGGGATCTCCATGTCGTTTTATCAAACACTGCGGAAAACATCTTACAGTTTTAAGGGTTCCGTGAGTCGAAAAGTTTAACTACTGTCCAGAAATAACTCTTCCATGGACAAGATTCACTGCTGTTTTACCCCCTCTCTCCCCTGCAAAAAAAAAAAAAGAACTACCAATTTTACGATTGTGACCCACCCCCCAATCCTTAGCGAGCGTCGGCTTTCTCTGAGGGGAGAATTTTGTTGAGAGGAGTACCCGAGAGAGAAATTTATTGCCCATCTTGGGAATCTTCAGAAAAATATTTGTGCCAAACATTTCGCAAAAGTCAACGCCATCTAGATGTCATGTAAGATGTTAAACAACTGACGGCCTTCCCCTTAAGTTACTATTGCATATTTACCACGATAACATGTCAGATGTTACACATCATATGCGACTACTGTAAGACTCGTTTAATTTTTTTCTTCTTTTTTTCACATTTTAATGCATTGTCATCCACTTCTGAGCTATGGTCCAAATTTTAAGTCTCCAGCTCATCGGAAAGTCACACAGTTTAAAATCAATTACAAAATTCCACCCGGACAGACATTAAAGAAAGCGAGTTTTTAAAAACATGGTAATATTGAGTGTCAATCCTTTTTTCACCTTTTAAACGTATTGCTATAATGTTAATTCATATCATCACTTCTAAATGTATTGCTTTATAAAAATTTAAAAAATATTCGGCAGTTAGAACACAATTTTTTCCCCACATGCACGAGTCTTTTTTTTTACTTTCATTTTCAGAAAAATGTTTATGTTATGGTAAGAAATTGCTTACACACCCACCCTCCACTTTCTAAGATACAGAACACATTTTTTGCTTGTTTTATTTCTATTAACCTCATGTGTGTTTTATGCTTGCATATAATTAGCTATAAATTCAAAACACTCGCTTTAGGGTTACACATTCTTTTAGTCGCAAAACCTGGAAATGATGTATAAAATTAGTCACCAAATTTGAAAATTGTATATGCAATAAATCGCCAAAACTGGAAGTGGTATATGGAATTGTCGCGAAATCTGATTATCCTTATTCCTGACGATCATGGAAAAGACAATGGAGTAAAATTATGAAATTATTGTATTGTCATCGGTCCTTGACAAGTGTGCAAAATTTCAAATTAATTTGACCTTATAAAGTGGGTAAAAACGAGTTCCAAGATTCTGTTACATGCAAGTGAAACTTATAGAAGAGCAGGGCTTTGGGGACCCTGGGCTAACGATATCTGGGGCCCCCTAAATAATTAAAACTCTTGCCCTTTTCCTAAAAAATTATTGTGCGGAAAAATTTAAAATAAAGTTTTCTTTCCCAAACAATTTAAACGTGTTATAAACAATAACATAATTTACAAAAAAAATAACTTTTCTACACTTTTATGCTGAATATTCTTTTATTTGCTCATCACATTTGACGTCTTTGGTGAAATCAATATTAATAGAAAGAAGTGATTAATAATTAAGCCCAGTATTTGTCATTTTTGTCCTATATTTGCTTTCTATGTTGGGCATTTTAGAGTATGCACGCTCCGCTTCACAGCTAGTAATGCAGGGCGTTAGAAAAATCTTTAAAATGGTACACAAATTTGGAAAAACCTCAACTAGTTTCTTTTCAAAAATGAAATTGAATATATCACCACAAGTATAGGACTCTAACTCAGTTTTCGATAAGTTTTTAATTGAATACCTTCATGTACTAAACGTTGGTCTACATCATTTGAATAGTAATCAGTAATAGCGCGTACAACTCTCCAGGTCGATGTTCTCCTTACTTTAATCTTGCAAATCCGTCAAAAATTTAATTTTTTACTGTATTCTGCACATACTTGGCTTCTAATTAAATTAAAGATAGGCTTATCTAAAGCTACAATAACTGTGTCTTTTAAATTTTTCTGTCCTATGCACAGCTTTTTCTGTGAATTTATCTGCAAATTTTGAAATGACCCGTCTCTAGTTCACATCGCTAAATTCTGTTTCTACACTAGGGACAATTTTTTGGCAGCATCCTGATACTCCTTTAGTTTTTGATCTGGTTCACATGTCGTACATTGCTTGTAAACGTTTTTAATGACATAATTAAATTATTCCCTTCACAGATGTCCAAATCTCAAGAATCTGTAATTTTTTTGTTAACTGAATCAAATCTTTCTAAAATCTCTTCCCAAAATATAATTAAAATAGCAGTTTCGAGCTCTGTTAATTTGTTAAATAAATTAACTGCCTCTTTTCGAAAATCAATTTTCTCATTGTCATTGTCACTAAATGTCGTAAGAATTATTCATGATATTACAATAATTATCTTTTGAGGCTTCAAAAGGATCGTAGTGGCAAGACCATCTGGTCTGACAAACTTTTAAAGTTAAGTTTCAGTTTAATTTCATGATTTATAAGTTTTTACCTACAGGTCGAAGTAGAAAAGCAAACACATTGCTGGCCACCGTAAATGCAACACCAAGAAAGACAAGAGATAGCACAACAAAATTTATTTTGTAGATAACATGTTGACCAAGTATCAAATGATTAAATTTATAGACTTCTGTGAAGTGTGGTTCCTGCCAGAATCAGTAGCCGCCAACATTGGAGATCACCGCTGCCACACGCCTCGGTATTGATTCAAAGAGACTTTGGATGTGTTTTTGGGGGTATAGCAGACCAAGCAGCTTCCACACGTTGCCAAAGTTGATTTGGTGTGGCAGCTGGGGGTGTAATCTGGTCAATCGTTGAGCAACCATGGACCACATGTTTTCTATCGGTGAAACATCCAGAGAGCGAGCCGGCCAGGGAAGCAATTCAATCTGGTGATTGACGAAGAACCTTTGGACAATGCGTACCACGAGTGGTCGCGCATTATCCTGTTGAAATATGGTTATGGCCAAGCCCTGAAGGTAAGGAAGGACAACTGGCTCCAACACTTCGGAGATGTAGCGCTGGTTGTTTAAAGTACCAGCAATGCGTACTAGAGGAGTGCAAGAGTGATATCCAATACCGCCCCATACCATAATAGCCGGTGCATAACGCAGCTGTCCAGCATCCTCTCTCCAGATTCGAATTCGACCATCGTGGTGTTGCAGACAGATGCGTGACTCGTCAGTAAAGACAACTTCATTCCATTCTGCCGCCCACATCCTTCTTTTATCTCACCATTGGCGGCTGAGACGTCTGTGGTTCTGCGTCAAGGGTAGACCAAGCAATGGACGTCTTGCGGACAGACCACTCTGCTGTAAACGGCATCGAATGGTACGCGCAGACACTGAATGATGCGTTACAGACTCAATGTGCTGTGCTATGGTTCGCGATGTGACTGAGCGATCCGTCACTGCCATGCGCACAATTTGCCTGTCCTCTCTTGAAGTGGTGCACTGAGGCATCACCTCCTAGATATACAGAAGGCCTGGTGACTCCAACGTGATAGGCTTGTGACGTCACACATAGTAGGGATAGAAAACCTGCTTGAATTCAAGTTAGATCAGTTACTCGCCTATGCCATTTTGGTGCTTATCTCTGTGTGGATACCTGCTTGTTCGCTTTTATATTATAGATTTTCAATTTCTTTTTAACTATTCTGAAAAAAATGATCTACACATGCGTTCTACTGAATTGCAATAGTAATTATAAAGGTAGTGAAAAATTGCAAATGTTCGCATTCCCCTTCGAAAAAAATGGATCCATGCTATATCAAGAAAAGATTTTGTTTCATCAAAGTATTCAAAGGTAAGTTATTTAACTTTATTCTATTTATGGAAACTGTAAAAATGTTAATTTTAAATGTCTACTTATAACTTTAATAGGTTGTTCGATAAGACATTTGAAAATGTACTTAATTCTTTTTCTTCATGTGAATTTCTTAACATGATAATTACATTGGTAATTCCCTTTTATTTATCAAAAGGAGAAAAGTGGGTTTTGTTGAGACAAAAACAGTGGTGTTTCCGCTATTGCAAACAAATATTTTTTTGTCATTTTCTAAATATATTTTCACAGAATCAATGAAAGTACCTTAAGTATTAATTGCGTGTTAGCAAAAGAAAGCTCATTATATATATATGATACAGAGCTCATAGTCAATGTAAATGTGGATATAAGAAACCATTTGATTATTTTGTATATTAATATGATGTGAGATACAAAATGCATAACACATTCACAACAACAACAAAAAAAGCTATCTGATTTCTGAACTATTAGGATGACTTTAAAAGTAAGAAAAAATAAAGCTAAAAACAGATAAACATGACTCAGCGTTAACCTCACAACGTTAACTTGAAGTACGATTGCTACGACAGCAAATGTCAGAGAAGGCACCACATTTAGAGGTAGCGAGTACCAATTTCTAAGCCCTTGACGACAACACTGGCAGTTTCTTTTCTAGAATTGTTTGCATTAATATAGACTATGTGGTGTCCCGACAAGAATTATTTCATCGTATCAAGTTTGCTTTGATGACAACCATTTGCTGGCAAAATAAACAAATTTCATTGAATCAAAGAGAAAACAAACAAAATTGTGTTCGAATTTTGTACATAAGCGTTGTCGAAAATTTTTTTGCTGTTGTATCAAAATTTTTTCAGTACTTCCGACAAAAGTTCCACTTAAAATTACAAAATATAAAATTATCAGAGAAATTTTTGTTAACTCTCACAAATCTTTTCTGTCAAAATGCAAAACAATATATATATATATTTTTAATTTTAGGTTTGTGAACTACACTTTGCTGATGATGCAATACGAAGAAACACAGAAGCTTATTACGAAAAAACTGGGAAGAAGATATGTGTAGCCTTGCAGCATTTTAGACTACAAAATTTTGCAGTCCCGACAATTTTTCCAACTTTCCCCAAATATATTTCAAACTCTACAAATAACATCAGAGAATCTCCTGAGCAAAGACTGCAAAGATTAGAAAATGAGCACTTACAACGCTCAATCCAAGAAAGCATAATTTCCAAAGAAGAATTCAAAAAAAGTAAATCATTTACGTCGCTTCCAGAATTAATCGAGTGTTTAAATGCAGAGAAGCTTCAGGACATACGGACTGTTGTTTGTAAAAAAGATCTAGTAATAATTATGATGCTAGACACAACGGTATCTCCTGTTATTAAAGTATCAATGACGATAAATAAAGAATTAGATTTGTCAATACACATAGGTCAAACAAAGATAGGTCAACTAGGTAAGTACAAATTTCCTGTAAAAGTTAATAATGTTATTGTTGTAAATAAAATATTACATGAATTGGTTCTCAGAGTAGAAATGAAAAGCTCCCATGATTTTCCTACATTTGGTTTTATTCTTAATCTTTTAGAAAGTATGTTTTCAGATTTAGATGATAAAAAAATTGTACTCCATTTCTTAATTGACCAGCTCAAATTTTTAACCTGTAACAAGTTTTCTTTTAGATATTCCTCTGAAAAGATGTTTTTTTTTGTATATTACAATCCATATCTCCTCATGCCTATAAATTTTTAAGAAATTCAGGATATCTCTTTATTCCCTATCCTAGAACTTTACGCAAACTTTGTTCATCTTTAAAAACTAATCCTCAAACAGAACAATCAAATGAAAACTTTCTAACATACGTAAAAAAAAAAAGTAAACATCCTAAAATCTGTTGACAAAACTGTCATACTGATGCTTGACGAAATCTATTTAAAACCATATTTAGATTTTAAGGGGGTTAATATTCTTGGGATGGCATATAACAGTGAACAAGCTGCTACTTCAGCTTATGTGTTCATGATTCAAAGTCTTCTTTCTCCTCTTAAAGAAGTAGTTCATGTAATGCCGGTGAAAAAAATCGATGGAGAAAATTTTTTTGCTGTTGTTAAAAAAACTATCATAGAACTTGATGGTATAGGATTCAAAGTTATAGGTGTAGTTTCTGACAATAATTCTATAAATCGAAAAGCAATGTCCAACTTTTCTGTTCCTCCCAAATTGAGCATTGTATATCCACATCCTTCTGATCCTTTATTTTTTATTGATTCAGTACACATTTTTAAATGTATTCGTAACAATTGGATTAATAAAAAAAATGCGGGCCAATGTTTTTATTTTCCAGATTTCGAAGATCATAATAAGTTTCCTTTATTAGAAGCAAATTTCTCTACACTTCAACGACTATACGACATAGAAAGTAATAATTTAGTAAAATTTGCTTATGGTTTAACTTTGAAGGCTTTATGTCCTACAAATCTTGAAAAACAAAATGTGAAACTTGTGCTTAAGATATTTAATAACTTTGTTATTCAGGGGCTTCAACTATTAGGAGAGCAACATAAACTAATTAGTTATGAAACAACATCGATTTTTATTTCTTTAATTTGTACATGGTGGAAAATTGTTTATGTTAAAACACCTTTAAAGGGACAACATTTGCTTGATACTTATCAGCAACCGATTACTTTATCTCCAGACAACAAAGCATGTCAATTCTTGCATAAAATTTTGTCATGGTTAGACTCGTGGAAGGAAAAAGATTGTACTACTGGCACCCTTACTAAAGAAACACATCTTGCTTTTACTCATACCACATATGCTTTACTTGAAATGTCAAAATATTGCATTAAAGAATTAAAATTTCAGTATTTTCTTCCTGGAAAAATTCAAACAGATGCGTTAGAAAGTCGTTTTGGGAAATATAGGACACTTTCAGGTTCTCAATATTTAATATCAATTCGACAGCTTTATGAAGTAGAAGCTAAACTAAGAATGCAAAATTTTTTACCTCTAACTTTGGTTTCAAATGCTTATGGCCAGCTTAACTTAAAAGACATTAATTTAGAAGATTCGTGTAATGAAAATCCTCCTTTAGAGCCATCAGTATCGCATAATTTTAATATTACACTAGCTGAAAAAGATTTTCGTGATGCTCAGTCATATCTACCTGTCTTAACATATTTAGCTGGTGTTTGTGCTAGAGCAGCACTTAAAAAATTAAAATGTGACTCTTGTTCCAAATCACTTGTTATTAATAAAACTTTTGAACTAAATTCTAACTATGATTTAATACGTAACTTAGACAGAGGAAGTTTATTGTGCTCTTCCCCAGATGTCGTTACAGCAGTACTCTATAACTATATAATAGTTCAGAAACTTCTTTCTAAAGATTATGAAAATATGTTCCTCAAACAAAATAATCAACGTCAAATTGCCTCAGAAATATCGATTAGTTTGATAAATTCAAATGAATTTTTTTTATATGATGAACCTTGTAACAATGATCTTGCTTCTGAGCTAGTTTTAAAGCATATTATCCACACTTCTACAAATGCATTATTACATAACTACTGTAGGGAAAAAAATGATATAAAAAAGTTGAAACAAAGAAAAGAAAAATACATACTTTATTAGCTAAATAAATTGCATTATTTTTATGTATGTAATAAGTTACATATATTTTTATGTATGCATTATTTCTCTCTCTATATATATTTATTCATTTAGGTGTATATCTATGCTTTTATATATGTATGATTTAATTTTAAAAATATTTTTAACTTATTTTACGATAACTAGTTATTTGTGGGAAGTTTATTTTTGGTTATTTTTAATGTTGCTATTGCAGAGAGTGAATTTTTGTTTATTACTGTGAATGATACCAATAAAGTTTGCAATATATTTAATTCACATTTGTAACAACGCATAATTGAATAATTACTTTTGGCAGAAAAGTAACCGACAAACAGCTAAATAAATTGTGTAATCTATTTTTATGTATGTATTTATTTTCCTGTATGTATCTTTAATTATATTGGTATAGATTTGTTTCAAAAATATATTTGAAATTTATTTTATAATTCATTATGTTGTGATTGTATTTGATACCAATAAAGTTACTGTTTTTTAATTTGTCTTTTTTTTCTGTTTTAAAAACTATTTCTATATATATATATAATTTTATTTCCTTTTTTGTAACTATTCTGAATAAAATGTTGAAAATAAATTTTAAAGTTAAGAAATAAGCACAGTTTTGTAAAAGAAATATACAAATACAAAAGGTTCTTATGATTTGCTGCAATGTTTTTAAGTGTGTTTATGTTCATCGTAATGCGTGTTCGTAGTAAATACATTGATAATTACATACTTGCAATTATTATTTAAATAGGTAAACTAATTATTTACTTTTATGTTTTATGTACATAAAATAGAATTTAATGATCAATTATTTTTTTTTTAATTCCCTGTATGTATGTTGGGTTAAAAAACAAAAAGTATTTAAAAATGCATCTGAAAAGTTCCGTAGGCGATGGACGAAGTCTCCCTACTATTAGTGACGTCACAAATCAGTCACGAGGCCTTCTGTATATCTAGGAGGTGATGACTGAGGAGGATGCGATCGACCACGTCGGTTCGTCGTACCCTCCTGCATCCAACGGTCACATATCCGCATTACAGTTGTTTGGTTTCGTCCAACACGACTACCGATTTCCCTGAAAGATAATCCACAATCTCAGTAGGCCACTATCCTTCCTCTGTCGAACTCGGATACTTGATCAAAAACTGATTGCTGTTTTCTACGAGACATAACTGATCGTTTTTTGAAAAAACCACAAGAAAAACACAATTGCCGAACTAGAAATAGTTGAAATCTCCAAGCCTTAAATAGCGCCACAGGCGTGCGTGATGTGTGTCTGCGCTGATAATTCTAATCATTTGCATTTCTCACCTCCGCTAATGCATGTTGTAAATTTCATGTTATTTGCGTGCTTCCTTCAGGGTGTGGCATTAACGGTGGCCAGCAGCGTATATTTGTTGCTCTAACCAAAGAAGTTCACGATTTCAGTTGCAACCTTAACTGATTCTGCACAACTAGATTAAGAGAATGTGCAGCACACAGCACATAATTAGCGAATTTATTATTATTTTCTTTTAGAAGATCTTGCACACCGTTATATGACCGAACATATTGGTAGCGTTGTCAAATGACTGCCCCTACAATTATCCAATAGCAGTCCATTTGTTTCTAAAAATTCTTGTAGAAAATTAAATATAACTCTGTGTGACTAATAATCTTAATTAATGAGATACATCTTTCATACACTTTTCCCCGAAAACAATATCATAGTATAATAGCTAGTTAGTCATTGTGGGACAAATCTGCTGTTGAGTCCATCACTATTGAATTGTACTTTGTGTCATTGTTATTTATTTGAGTCATAATTGTTTAATGATTTCTTTGCCCATGAACTCGACTATTTGCTCATATATTGTTTTTGATAAGTACGACATTAACGATTTTGGTAGTAATTCTCGCAGCTCAATATGTTCACAAATGAATGAGTCGAACTCTGCTAGAAGTTTTAGGGTACCCATAAATTTTTTACCATTATCAGGAGAACACAAAACTTCCTCCGTACCTCTAAATTATCAATACTCAACCTGTGGCCCACTGGACCATTCTAAGTGGCCTGGTCTACGTCCGTTGAATTAACAAATTTAATTATTTAAGAATGTGTTAAAAAATTTGCGAGAAATTCCATTAATCAATTTTGCTATCGATGTCGTGCTGGTACGAATTGTAAAATAATTTTCTTTCTTTTTGTAATTGTAATGGTTAGTGATAACAAATAACAATGCAGTAGTGACCATTTTATAGGTGTAATTAATTTTTAACTAACCCTCATGTCTAAAGAGTATTTTCTGTTTCAAGACGATTGGGATCTTGACTGTTTCGTAGAAAAAAGCAAACATGGATCAACAACTTGTTTGATTCGTTGTGAAAATGTTATATATAAAAATATAATTTTGCTCGCCACTGTACTACTAAACACAAATCTTTCAATAGCTCTTATTCATGAGAATCCATTTAAAGACGAAATAAATTGGTTTTCTTAAAAAAAAAAAGAATGTGGAAAGACACGCGATAAAAGTGAAACTTCTTTGGCGGCGTTGGCTGTAAATGCAGGAATAGATCTAATTATATTAAACTGCTGAGATAACTTGAATCAAATAAAATTCGAACTTCACTTATTGTATGAAAATATTTTTATTCAATTTTCTGCATCATCATTTTCCAAGAAAGACACAATAGGTGTGTGATAACTAAAGTAGGATATAAAAATCTTCGATTGTAGTCAATCAAGAAAATGTGAGAAAACTGCATCAATCGCGGTTCTGTATATTGTTTTTCCTTCTCTAGAACCAGTATTCATTGTCAAACGAATAGTGCAATAATTTCACAACGAAAAATGAAGTCAAACACAAAAATTACGTTAAAAATGAGTGTTTAGGACTTTTTGCCACCACTGTACTTGCAGCGACTGCTTGATGAACTTTCCACATGGAAAGATAACCTTTCTATAAATGTATTCAAAATTTAATATGTTGTACTGTTTGTATTCCACTTTTCGCCAATGTTTAATATCTCCATGGCAGTGAGACCTGTGTTTCATACAACTTTACTTGTTGCAAGTCTTCTTAGGGAAGGCTCAATTTTTAGAAGTTCTTTATTTCAACAAAATAATAAAATGAACTAATGTTCATAAAAGATTTTGGATTATTTATTTACTTCATATGCAGTCTACATTCTTAACCGTATCATCTGGTCTTGAGGGAGAAAGAACTCACCCAGAATTTAAATAGGAGTTAAAATCCTTTGCAAATATCTCATGAATAAATTATAGTTTAAAAAAAACTAAAAAACATGCTTTATACTGAATCGAACTAAAAAGTAAAAAAATATTTCTTAATATAAGAATAAAAGGATTAACGAGAGAATTAATGCCATTGGGGTAAAAGCGCGGGGTGCTTTGTGCTACATTTTTGCACTAACTCAGCTTTGCGGAATAGAAGTTAGAAATTATAACAATTGATACATTTATAGAACACCTCATGCTTTTACCCAATGACATTAATTTTCTCGTTAATTCATTTTCTTATATTAAGAATTATTTGTTACTCTTTGGTGCAATTCAGTATAAAAGCATGTTTTTTAGTTTCTTAAACTATCATTTATTCATTGTTGAATTTATCCTTGAGTTTGATATTTGGCACCGGAATTAATCTTGCTCTTCAATAGATATTAATTTAAGGGTCTGAAGTATATTTATTCTCTCCGTTTACGGGGCCTTAGATGAGTCCAGTATTGTTATATTAGATTCCGTCTCCATAGAGCAGGTCAAACAAATAAAAGTGTGTTAAGAAAAAGTTGAAATTAAAAAATAAGTTTTAATGTACCATGTTTTTTATAACGAACTAAAAAGTATAAAATTCCTCCTTTTTGTTTCTTTTTTCACATTTTCATCCACTTCTGAGATATGGTCCAAATTTTAAGTCTCTAACTCAGGGGTGGCCAACCTTTTTGGGAAGCGTGCCACAATCTGATAAAAAAAGTTACGCGTGCCACTTCCAACATTTCCACTAAACTAAAAAATATACAAAAGTGAAATTTTTTTACTTTTAGGCTTATTATGGGTTATTTACACCAAAAGCATGTTTTCAAATGCAAATTCTATATAGTGAAATGTTAAAAAAAAACGGTATAACAAATAAAACAAAAGTAGAAACTTATATATTTTTTTTGTTGATAAATATTTCAGGATCAATCAATTAGCTTAGGTGCAAAATAAAAATAAGCAACTTGAAACATTTAATTTTAAATGATTATTAAGCATTCAGTACTTTCTAAATGTGGTTTTTGAATTTGTAGTTTTTTTTACTAAGTCATCTATATTTGGATTAGTTCGTGAAGATGCTAACAAAATTAGGTGTTTTTAGGTGCATATCAGTTAATTTTGAGCGATATTTTGATCTAATTACATTCATATAACAGAAAACATTTCTTCACAAACATATGTTGATCCAAACCTACAACAATACCTGGCCGCCAAATAATAAATTTGGAAAACTGCTTGGTGGCATGAATTTCCAAAATTCGATGTAATTCGGATCATTTGCGGTTAAAATAATTTCCTTATATTTGCTTTTCAGAGTAATATGATGCTGTAGGTTAATAATTTCAATTTGTACCTGAGGTGGGTAACAATCAATGTCTTGAAGAGAAATCGAAAAGATTAGTGAAAAGTTCAGTATTTTTTTTATCATCTTTAAAATCCTCAAACCTGGTACTGAATTTTTAAATCTTCCATAGTTCCGAACATTATTAACTTTGGCAGATAATTCCTGCATGTGTGAATAGGAAATGAGTTAATTTTTTCTCTCCTAAATCCAGACAAAAAAGCAAAAGTTTGTTCACAAAAGAAGATATATGACCAACTAGGGTAGGAAAAATACAAATTTCCCTGTAATCTTAAATTTAAATGTTCCATTGTATCGGTAAGAAAAGCTAAATCCCGCAGCCAATTTTCAGTCCTAAGGAATTTACTAGGCAGTTCATCGTTTTCTTTCAGATATTCTAAAACGCATTCCCTCAAACTCCAAAATCTTGCAAATGAATTTCATTTGGAAAGCAAGCGCACACTACAATGAAGGAGTAACTCGCCATTTTCTTCCGTTTTTTCGGGGAAAAGCATACAAAATCTTTGTCGATTCAGAGCACAAGATCGTATTTTTTTGATACAGCGCACCACGGGGTCAACACCGAAAGACAAGCTTAAGTCCTTGGCACAAAGAGCTTGATGAATAATACAATGATACTTGAAAACTTTTCTTCCCAAATAATTTTCAAGCAATGCAATAAAACCTTTTCATCTGCCAACCATGCAAGGCCCTCCATCTGTGAGAAAGGCAGATGAGCTTGGATATGTTACTCTCTTTCAACAAGAACTTTGTTAGGAGTAGTGTATTTAGTTCTTTTTGTTGGAGAAATAATTTGTCTATATTTTTAAGTTCAAATCAAGTCTTTAATGAAATGCAATGAAAAAAAAATCAAATTTGTATCTGGTTGAAAAAATTAGTTGATGGATTTAATTATTTACTTTAAAACTGTAGAACCAGCTAGGAAAAATAAAAATGAGAACAACTGAATGAGCTGAATAAAGACATTTATATATATAATATTTTCACCTTCTGAAATAGATGTAAAATTATTTCACTTATAATATATTTGTCGTAGTCTCTCATTACCCCTAGGGTTATTAATTCCCCTTTGCACATTATCTACATTTGAATATGTCGGATTCATAATTAATGACTACGTAAATAATAAATCACTATTTATTATTCCTTATGATAGAAATACACAAATATTAATCAAATTTTAAGAACAACAAATTATAGTGGAGTACGATCAGAATTCAATTATGAACGACGGAATACTAACTGATACCACGAGGGAATAACACATACAATCAAACTACGCATTTAAATCTAATCTATAAAAATCACAGACCTGATATCTCCTTCAGAAGGAAACTTGAATATTGTAGAATTATGAAGTGGCTTCAATCCAGGATATCTTCACTTACGTCCGAACCGAATTAATGAATCTTTTTCAATAATCTTCCTTCCGCTAACAAACTTCACTTAGTTAAACTAACTCCTAGAATCACCTTCTTAATCAATCACGTAGTTTACTCCTCTATCAAAACACGTAGTCATCCTCATCTCTTCATTTCATTTCTCCCTTTTATATCTCTTTCGAACTCGCTAAACCCGAAACTATCTTATTTGCATAAGTCACACTTTCAGCTCTCAGCGGGGATTGGTTAAAATAAATACAATTTAAAAGTTTATGAGAGAAGGTTAGTGAAACGCGTAAGCACCCGTCACAACCCCCCTCCGAGAAAAAAAGCGTGACTTATTGAAGGTCTAAACGACCTGCAAGAACTCGCTTAATTTACCTAACATCTGAAAAACACTGAACTTGCACAAAATTTTAACTACTCTAGAATGCCTAAAAATACTGAACTTGTAAAAAGTTAACTCACGAACTTTATAATGCCTGAAAATTCTGAACTTGTAGAAAGTTTTAACTCTCTAAGTTAGAAACTTTAATTAAACTAACACACAGAAATGACTACTCAAAAGGGGTACTCCACTCCAATTTATTGCTCTTTTACATATTTATATTCCCTACAGTGCATCCCATTCGGGCGAAGATCAGGGGAAAACCTTTCAAGGAAAAAACCCTGATCATGCACTTTACTTAAGTGCTAATATAAATAAAATTTTACATTCATATCTTCTCACGACATCAAAGTTTTCATCGCATCACTATGTTCAGGGACTGCTGCCCTGAAAGGAAACCTTGTCAATTTTTCTAAAACATGACATTAAATGCACAGAACTTTTATACACTTCCTTATTGACATAAAATATGGCATACATTATATTATATATATAGTTTCATAACAAAATAACCTTTATCTGGTTTCATTTTCAAAAATTCCCAATCAATCGCGCTGCGCTGTTAATGTTTTTTGTTAGTATTCCTAATTAGCCGTGCCCAGAAACCAGACACTACTTATACATCTTAATAATTACACACAAAAATATATACATTTTTTACATAGAATATATTACAACAAACAATACAAGTAATCTCACATATAAAGCCTCGTCTTTAATGTGTAGCAAAACAATTGCAATTCAACAAATGTTTTTCCACAATTTGGAAAAAAATTAAATACAAAAGTCTTTTCAACCGATATGAAAATGCACACAACTCAGTGACACTTTTGTACGTTAATTTTACAAAAAAATTAGACTAGCCCACATGGAAAATACTCCGAACTGTCTGTCAGAGGAAAAATAAACAAATTAGAATTATACAACCTGGCTAGTCTTTAGATCCAATCTGCATAGGCTTTGTCTCCAACCATGGCCTCTGTGCTGGATGACCTTGTCCTAGGGTTGTCCACTCTGCGCTCCAACCTTCTGGGTCTCCTCTTCCATCGAGTCCGTTGAAGTTGATATGCTCCTGCTGAGGCGTTGTTTTCTTTTGTGAGAACTGGAACTTGGCTGTTGTCCACTCGACGTCGGCTCCGAAGATTGTATGGACAGCTCCTTTCCTGATGAGGTCTGTTGTACTTGAATCTGTGGGATGGTCCTGGAACTGCTCTTTCAGAACTATTTTCTTCCACCTTTCTATACCGCTTTCTGGAGGGACGAGACGGCATTGACGAGGAAATCTTTCTTTTTTCGCGATCTACGTGGGCCTCTGGTCTCTTCTTTTGTACATTTTCATTCCAAGATTCTGGCCTTCCTCTTTTCTGTCTCTCAGTCCAAAATGGTCTTTTTTTCCTAAAATTATACATGCCACCCCCGAAGAAACAGCAGATTCCGTCCGTCCACGTTTTTTTCTCACCTCCACTCCATCGCGTCTATTCGCAACTATATCTCTACTACCATTTACATTTCCTGATTTCGATCCTTTACGACAACCCCCATCATTCTCCGATTGCACCAATGACGACTGCGCATCATCTGACCTGACTGATGTCACTGCACCATGATCACTACTAGTGTTACTTTCCGACTCTGCAACACTGTCTTCTCTTTGATGGTAAATTCTCACCTGGTCCACATTAACCGTTATTCTTTTACCAAATTTTAATATTACTAAATTATTATTATTTTTTACACTCAGAACTTTATATGGGCCCTCAAACTTTGGCATAAATTTACCTACTATTTTTTTACATTTTGAACTTAACGGGTGAGTTTGAACTAATACTAGATCACCAACTTTCACATTATTTTCACGCTTCTTTTTATTATAATATTTCGCCCACTTCTCTTGCTGGCGCTTTGTATGAACTCTAGCCTCCTCAAACAACCTTTCTATGTTCCCACAAACTAAATCTGATCCATCAGTTACCATAACTAAATTCTGAAAAGGGGTGATTAAATTTCGACCTAAAAATAATTCCGCCGGTGTTTTGCCCGTTGTCTCATGTACTGCTGTCCTAATCGCATAACCGAACTCTTGCAGAAATTGATCCCAGTTAGTGTGATTATCCGCGACAAAACTCGAAATCATTTTTAAAAGAGTGCGATTAACTCGTTCTGTTTGATTAGCTTGTGGACGATATACCACAGTTTTAACGTGTTTTATGTGCAATCTGCGACACACTTGCTCGAAAACTTCGGATATCATTTGGGGACCGTTGTCGGTGACTAATTTTACAGGAGCTCCATAACGCGCAATATAATTCTCAAAAAATGCATTGGCGATTGCTTTAGCCGAAGCTTTCCTTAAGGGAACTATTTCAACCCATTTAGAAAAATTATCTGTAATTACTAAAATAAATCTATAGCGTTCTGTACTAGTTGCAGGGTATGGGCCTAACAAATCTAAAGACACGATTTAATTCGAAAAATTCGTTATTATCGGAATTAACTGACCAGCTGGTAATCCTTTTTTATAATTAATTTTTTGGCATTGGTCGCAGGTTGCTACATATTTATAAATGTATTTCCTCATGTACGGGAAATAACACGCGTCCTTTAATTTTAAGTAGGTTTTCTTTTTGCCTAAATGACCTGCCATAGGTGAGTCATGAAATTCTCGCATAATATCTTTACGTAATGTTTTAGGTATAAATACCCTTAATTCACCTAGTGTGGTTGTATATTTTGCATAATATAGCAAACCGTCAACGATTTTAAAGTCATTGGACCAATTTCTGCAGATCGATTCATTAACAGAACTATCGTCCGGATTTTCCAAAAACTTTATTATGTGACCTAGCTCCGGGTCATTTCTCTGTTCCTCTCTCAACTGTTCTCTAGAAGATAATACTAACGATCTAATCACCGCACAAGACACCTTTGGTTCTTCATTACTTTCTAACGGGTTTCTAGACAACATATCAGCCACTAAATTTTGCGCACCTGGGCGATGTTCCCATTCTACATTAAAATTTGCCAACTTAAGCGTCCACCTTATCATTCTAGATGACAAATTCTTTTCGTTCGTTAATTTGGTAAGTGCAGCATGGTCTGTTATCACTTTAACCGGCAAGGATCCGAAATATGTGCGATATTTATTTAATGCCCATATGACAGCTAAACATTCCCGTTCCGTCACACTATAATTCCTTTCTGCTCGGTTTAAAGTTCTCGATGCAAACGCTATAGGCCTATTATTCTGTGTCAATACTGCTCCTACCCCCACGGAGCTCGCATCCGTATAGAGTTCAAAAGGCTTGGAAAAATCTGGTAATTGTAACACTGGAGCTTCTGTCAGTGCTTTCTTAATACGATCAAAGGCTTCCTGCGCTGATTCCGACCAACGGAACTTAGAGTTTTTTCGTTTTAAATTATATAAGGGTTCACACATGTCTGCGTAGTTTTTAATAAACTTTTGATACCAACCCGTCATTCCTAAAAATTTTGCTATTTGTTTTGCCGTTTTCGGAGGCTTCATTTCAATAATTGCTTTTACTTTTTCCTTATCTGTTTTAACTCCTTCTTTATTAATAACTAAACCCAAATAACGTAATTGTTCCCTCGCGAAATGACATTTCTCGCGATTCAACGTCAAACTAGCCTCCTGCAATAATCTGAATACTTCCCGTAAGTGTTCTACATGGCTTTCAAAAGATGGAGACGAGATGATAACGTCATCCATATAACAGTGGGCAAAACGCCCGAGGACTGGCCTGAGTATCATCTCTATGGCCCTTTGAAAATTTGGAGCTGCCCCCGAAAGGCCAAATGGCATGCGAGTAAATGCAAAAGTGCCATTTTTTGTAACAAACGCCGTCTTATGCACATCTTTGGGGTCTACTGCCATCTGAAAGTATCCGCTGTGTAAATCAAGTGATGTCATAATTTTGGTGTGCGGAATATTAGTGATCAAATCATCAATTATTGGTAGCGGATATCTCGTGACCGCATTTAACTTCCTATAATCTATTGCAAACCTATAAGCTTCTGGGTCATCTAACGGCAACCTGTTTTTCTTCCGACATAAAACAACTGGAGACGCGTAGGGCGATGTTGTTGGAACTATTGTTCCATCACCCAACATCTTCTGAACATGGTAGTCGATTATACCCTGTTTGACCCTGTCATAGCGATAAGGTCTCGAAAAAACAGGAGGACTATCACCCGTGTCAATTTCATGACAAAATACATGTGTCAGACCAGGCTTAAGCGAAAACAACCCATGAAATTCTTTAAACAAAATCTGCAATTCCTGCTTTTGTTTTGAATTTAACTTAGTGTTAGGTAAATCTATTTGAACCGGTTCGTCCGAAATTGCTACTTTTTCCGTTTGCGAATCCGGAATGATTAACGATTTAGACAGGAAATCAAAACTAATCTTCGCATGTGACATGAAATCAATACCTAGGATGCATGGATATTGCATCTCAGCAATCACATGAAATTTCCATAACTTCGAAAATTCTCTTATCTTAATTCTCAACTCAACTGTGCCTAAATTTCTGCATTGTGACCCTTGAGCTGTAACTACTTCAGCTAACGATTTTTTAATAGGACAGAAAGAAAAATATGACCGGTATGTTTTTTCTGAAATAAACGACTTTTCCACACCTGTATCCCAGAGCGCTTTTAGAAATGTATCATGCAAAAGAATCGGCACATACGGAAGTTCAACTAGTGATAATCGCAATGAATTAATTTGAATTCTATTAGGAGGATTTGACTTAACTAGCGATCGTTTACCTGCCGCAACCCGATCGCTTAGAAGTTTAAATTGGCATTTCTTTGCCTTTCGCTGTTGCAATCAACACGCCTCCAATTCTACTTTGCTGAATCATCATTAGGACCCTTCCTAACCACCATCCTACGGTTCTGATACCGGTCTGTTCTCTGATTTGGCTGATTGTATCGATTTCCACCCTCGAATCCTTGATTTTGATAATTACGACGAGAAAAATTATTCGCATTCCTGCCTAGTCCTCTTTGATCATTTTGACTATTTCCGACCCCAGTATCTCTCCAATTTCTATTATTCCTTCTTTCCTCACATCCCAACTTCGTCTAGCAAAATTATTACTCGAACCCTGGTTTTCTCTGCAACTATGACGTTCCTCATACCGGTCTACCAACTCTATCAATTGAGTTTTCGTTGTGGGGTTTCGAACTTCTAAATAATCCATTATTTGGGGTTCTAGTCTCATTACTATGTGATCAATCAATTTTAACTCATCATAATTCAAATTTAGAGTTTTATGAATTTTTAACAGCTGAAAAATAAAGTCTGACAGGGCTTGACCTCTCCGTTGTTTTGATGAAAAAAACTGAGCTTCTAGCTCTGATTTATTCCGTATTACCGGAAAACTATCTGATAATTTCTTTTTAAGTGTTGCAAACGCAGTCGCTTCTTCATTTACACACTCGAAGCCGATCACCTCAAACCAGTCTAACGCTCTCCCAATTAAATGACCTTTTAAATATGCACACAATAGATTCGCCGGTATTTCATAATAGGCTATATTGTCGTCGATGTTAGAAATAAACTCAGACACATTTTCTTTACCCGAAAAAAATAACTCCGGCAAAACTCTAAATCCTGCACCTGCTCTTAATTCCGGTATTTCGTTTGGGCGCCAGTGTCGTAGTCTCTCATTACCCCTAGGGTTATTATTTCCCCTTTGCACATTATCTACATTTGGATTTGTCGGATTCATAATTAATGACTACGCAAATAATAAATTACTATTTATTATTCCTTATGATAGAAATACACAAATATTAATCAAATTTTAAGAACAACAAATTATAGTGGAGTACGATCAGAATTCAATTATGAACGACGGAATACTAACTGATACCACGAGGGAATAACACATACAATCAAACTACGCATTTAAATCTAATCTATAAAAATCACAGACCTGATATCTCCTTCAGAAGGAAACTTGAATATTTGTAGAACTTATGAAGTGGCTTCAATCCAGGATATCTTCACTTACGTCCGAACCGAATTAATGAATCTTTTTCAATAATCTTCCTTCCGCTAACAAACTTCACTTAGTTAAACTAACTCCTAGAATCACCTTCTTAATCAATCACGTAGTTTACTCCTCTATCAAAACACGTAGTCATCCTCATCTCTTCATTTCATTTCTCCCTTTTATATCTCTTTCGAACTCGCTAAACCCGAAACTATCTTATTTGCATAAGTCACACTTTCAGCTCTCAGCGGGGATTGGTTAAAATAAATACAATTTAAAAGTTTATGAGAGACGGTTAGTGAAACGCGTAAGCACCCGTCACATATTTTAATCATGGTGCAATAATTGACATAAAAACGTATACGATTTTGCTATGTTGATGATCCTTGAACATATAAGAAACAATTTTTAAAATTTTTAGTAAATACCGTAAAACCGGTTTTTAAACTTGTGAATACTGGTATTTCAAAATAGTATAAATGGCTCGAAATACCGGTATTGCAATCCCTAGTATTGACTATCTAAATTTGTTTCATAAGTTTTCTTTATTTAAAGTGAATAAATACTAACTTTATAATTAAAGGGAGGGGGGATGATAATGTCATGTCCGTGACAGGACCAAATCAGACAGTGCCCAGATGACTGTTCTGGCATTTTGTTCAATATAATCCACATAGAGATTTGTTGATGAAAACAGGACCCCATTTCTTGTTGGGGAGCAAGAATAGTTGGACATTGAAAAATATTAGCTGGTGTTAGCTCTGTATCTAAACAGTTATCACAATTCCTAAAGTTCTTCTACCATCCCTATTAATCTTCATTCCTCTGTGATGACCTGTTCTTAGCCTAGCAATAGTCTTTGTTATAAGGCGGTCTCCGCTTATATTGCTGAGTTGATGTTTTGCAGGAATTGACTTCTCTCTCAATTTGAAATAGCATTTGCATCAAATTAGGTAACATTGACAAAATTACATCATATTTATAGTAATTAGATTTTTTAAAGAATATTATTTGTCAATGAGGAAAATAAAGTAAATTTCTTATATTTTGAAGAGTTATACTATTTTATTTATACATTGTTATACTATTTTTTGTAAACTGAAGCTTTTATTGAAAACTAAACTTAATTTGATTGGTATTTGTGTAGTATTGCATCCCGTATTGGGCAAAGTTTGGCATTTTTTTCATAGGAAAAAAATTGTAGTTTGCAAAAAGCAAAATATATATATATATATATATATGTGTATTACATGGATGCATATTTGTTCAAGCTTAACTTTTTTTGTTTTATTATTATTAATTTTTTAAGGTGAAAATCTCATTATAGTAGATTTAAAAATAAATTAAAAGCAATTATTACCTTTAGTTTTTTTGTTCTTGGCACTGTATGAATTCAGCTAAATGTGGTTGTTCTTCTGTACAAGTTTATATTTTTAAATTCCACTTCTCTATTTTTTGAAATTTGTTTTGATGAAAATTAGGTATGGAAATGCAGAAAACTAAACACTGATGGAAAATTGACAAAACTAAATATAATTTGTTTGGTTGTTGTGAAGTACTAATGCTGAAATATGAAAATTTGGCATAGAGTGTGCCAAATTCTCCAGCAATATGATTGCAATACAACAAGACTAGCAATTGATTTAATAGTGTAATTCTTATTAAATTTTTACAATTTAAATTAAAAAATTAATGAAAGCTTAAATTAGTATGTTTTAAAGTTTAAATTGTTAAGCTTCATAGTGTGTGTACTCACATTCTTTGAATAATTAATGTTTGTATTAAGATTGTTTATTTGATTAAAAAAATGTATTTTTAATGATAGAATTATTTATTTCAATTACTAACATTTTGTTATAATTAAGAAAAAGTATTATTACTAATTAAGAAGAAAGGGGCCTAAAAATATTAGAACTTGCAAAATATTTGCTTAAAGAAATAACACTTATGATTATTAATTTGTTAGTTTCTTATTTTAGGTACTGCATAATATGTCAATGTGGAGTGCAAGTTCCAAAAGTTTGTCAAATGAACAAACCAAATCTGATATTGGCAGAGGAACTAAACATATTAAATTGGTAAGTTATCTTTCAGTTAATAGCAAATTTAATGCTGTTTTACTCTGTGTTATTTTTGTCTTTAAAATAATAGTTTTATGTGCTACTAAAATTTAAAAAGAAATATGTTATATTGTGAATTATTTTTTTTTATTAACAGGGACCATTTGATGTTCTGCGAGAAGTATTTGCAATTGCAAATAACCCTAAAGCTACATTGATTGACAAATCTGATTTATTCTTCCATGATTATTCTATTGCTCCTCTTTTTGTCCAAGAAAATTATGTACATGTTATTCCAACTTCCACCGAGTAAGTGAATTGTGCTAAAAACATTTTGGTTATTTATTTCTTAATAAATCTTCATGCATGATTTTGAATTGTAGAATTTCAAATCTAAGTACTTGTGTGTAGTATTTATTTTCTGAAATTATAAAATAAATATATCCTTAACCAATAAAAATTTAAAAAATATAGGCTTGTAACTTTAAAAAAAAAATTTTTTTTTGTATAAGCGTTCTACTTTGTGTAAGCTATAGAATTTGTTTGAGTTAAATTTCATTTATGTCGATACAAGTTTTCATTAAACTGTTTTATTAGTAACTGCTTTTACTTATTTTTTAATATTTTTCAGTTGTATATTATATTTTACTTGTATTGTTATTTTTTAGGGGCAATAAAAATAAGCACCTCACTTTGTTGAGTGAAACAGCAGATAGCATTTGTATTGGAGATATTATCGACAAACAAATTAGATCGGGAAATAATTGGAGTCTTCTTCCTACACAAGTGAGGAAACAAAATTTTAAAATTTGTATTTCTTTTTTTAAAAATATTTTGTATATCAGTTAAATTTTTGTATGAATAAGTTTTTGTTTGGCTTTCCCTTCAACAGCTTTTATCCTTGATAAAGGAAACTGATCATTTTGATAATTTCATTTTAAAATGTTAATATATATTTATTTCCTTCAAATGTTAAAAATGAAATTTTGGTTTTGGCTGTTAAAATAAAAAGGGCTGAAAACTCATTTGTTTGAAACTATTCTAATGAATTGTTATTATTATTACTAGGCTATATTTGCTAGTGTGGTTCCTGGCGAGTTAATGAAAGGTCATCTACGGCAAATGATTAATTTTCCAGCATGGTTGGGAAAGAATTCTAATCGAGCTCACATGGATCGAGTACTTCAGGAACTTCATAAACATATGAGAATGAGGTAATTTTAAGCTTATATCTTGTTACTGTTTTGTAATTTCTAGTTATTATCATATACCATAAAATCCACTGTATCATGTGTAACAAAAAATATGATCAAAATTTACTGGTGCATCAAGTATAAAAATGTTAGCTTTAAAAAAAAAAAGATGAGCATAAAAAATTAGACTTCTACATATATCTCAAAATACTATTTATTTAAAAAAAAAAAAAATGACGTACCTTATGGACTAAAAGAGCTGTGGTTCTAGAAAAATAATATTTTTTTATAAGCCTGGGATTATATCTCAAATAAATGACTTCTAAGCATAAGAGCATTGCATACGTATGTTTCAGGTTTCTTCATAGAAGAGGGGTGCACATTAAACTGCGAATATTCTTAAAATATTAAAAAGTGCAGCTTGAAAGTTAAGGTGCACATTATATGCCGGATTTTGCGGTAGGTTACGGTTCTTAAAATTAACCTGGTTTTTTTATTACAACTGGATTTTATTTTAAATACGTCAAATGTATTTTCTATGAAAATGGGCAAATTCTAGTTTTATTTTATATATATCTACTTTACATTCTGCATCATTATTTGTAATTTTATTTTAATAATTTGTTTGGATACCAATGTAATTTTATTCTTTGAATTTAAGTAAACTGTTTTCAGTTCTATTATTAAGTCTTAAATTTTGTTCTATATCGGTATGTTTTAGAATCAAAATATTCAAAAATAGCTTATCTATTGGATGGGAAGTTCATAAATCCAGTTCATTCTTATATCATAATTTTATTGGCTTAAAAAAAATTCTTCATAGTTTTAACAATTATTTTCCTTGGTACATTTAAGTTCCAAAAATAAAAATATAGAGCAAAAAAACCTTTCAAGCACTCAAAGGTCTCATGCACAGTACATTCTTAAGTTGATCTTTTTATTCTCAACAGAGATATTGTCATTTAAAATATCTTAACCAGCAAAGCCTTTGACATATTAGAAAATGAGGCTATACTAATTTATTTGTTGAAAAACTAAAGTTATTTCTGTATTTTTTTATGGTAAATGTTATTATTTATTTGTAAAAAGTTTAACAGTCAATCTTCTGTCTGTTGAAACTAACAGATATTCAATTCAATTAAATATGTGAGAAAACTTGATAAACTGTTTGTAGTGTATAGAAATATGGGCATTAATTTTGAGTTGTTTGTATTGTGCATTCCTTTTGGGTAAAAATTTTAAAGATGCACAATATATATATTATGTCAGTGTTATATATAAATTAAAAGAAATTAAATATACTATATAATCTAAAGAGTATTTTATATTGTTTTATATGATGAAGCCATGCTAAAAAAGTTGTTTGTTATCAAAAATGTTTTTAATACAAGATTTTACTGAATTTTAAATAACTTGGAAAATTATTTATCTCAGATGAAGTTAATAAAACTTTTTAACCAGGTAAGTGAGTTTGTATATAATACATTTGTCATTGATTAGAAAAATGGACAAAATCAAATACTTGTTGTGAGCTATTTAATTATTTTTCATTAGAATATGAATTTTGCTCTGTTTAATGATTCAATAACTCACTCAGTCTTAATAGTTTCGCTGTTACGATTTATTCAAATTGTAAAGGAACACATTACAAAATAAATAATTAAAAATTTTCTGATTTATCTGCATAGACAGCTTGATAATTATAGAATCTAATGTCTATTCATATATAATCAGCTTGTTTAAAATTATAGGAAATCTATTCTTCTCAAAAAGCTCAAATTCTTTTAATCTTTAATTGATAAAGCATTTTGAAATGTAATTACCGTAAAATCTGGCATATGATGCACACTTTTAATAGCACTAAAAATAAAAGAGAGATAAGCATTAAAAAAAAATTATATTTCTACATACATTGAAATACTGTTTATTTTTTAAAAAATGGCGTACCTTATGAACTTTTTTTTTCTTTTGACTTTTAATTCTAGAAGCATACTATTTTTTCGAAAGCTTAGGATGATACCTGGAATAAATGACTTAAAAACATAAGTACATTTCAAGTTTTTTCGTAAAAGGGGGGGGGGGGTATACAGCGAATATACCTCAAAATTAAAAATTGTAGCTTGAAAGTATAGGTGCACGTTATAAGCCGGATTTTACAGTAAATAAATCGCTGAACCATTTTTTAAACTTTTTTAATTTACTTATTTCTATAGTTTGAGAGGTAAGTGAAATTTCAAAAAACTAATTGTCGTATTCATCTACCCTAAACCTGATTTTTAAGAAGTATTAAAGCAATGAATTCTATTGATTGTGGGTAAAATAGCTTAAATAAACTTCAAAATACCATTAGAAATTTTAAAATAAACAATATTCCTAAGTTCATATATTTTGCAGATATTTAATGAGTTGTTTTATATTTGTTAACATCAATTACAAATATATTGTAATGACATTCATTTGCATGTTGTAGAATAATTAATTTAATGTTGTAGAGTATCTGGCAATAAAACAGACATTGCTCTTGAATATTTGCCTCTGCTGAAACGAGCTCTGACCCAGCCTCTAATTGAAAAAGAACAAGAAGGTATTCCGGAAGCATTAAAAACAATGGAAGAATATTTTCTTCTTAGAGAAGACTTTGATAGTATTATTGATTTATCATTGTGGCCCAACCAAACTGATCCAAGAACTAAAATAATTACTAAGGTAAGTTAATTATATTGTTACGAATTTTGTATAAAATAATTTGTATTTGGATGTGCAATGCCTTTATATTACTCTATGCTATATTTATTTCATGATAAAATTGTAATATTCACAAGCAACGCCGTCCCTTACGTTATAATGGCGATTCAATGGGAACGTGGCGAAATATTGGCGATAGAGCCAAGTTGGCATCATTTTTGGCGACCATGTTGGCGAGTTCAGGACCCTCTGGATTATTCTAGAAATTAGTAGAGAAATCCACTAATTTCACGATCTGTGGCGCGAGTGCATCTTTCCAGAAATTTCGGCCTCTGCTATAAATAGAGAGACTCACCGCAACAGTCAGTCAGGTTTCAGCCAGCAAGTAGCGAGTCTGATTTTAACCAGCAAGTAGTGAACACTGTTTTGATTAGCGATTAGAAGTCTTGCCTTGAATTTGATAAGCTCGGCTGTGCTTGTGAATAGTCACTTACATACGTGAATTTTAGACACTGCTTATTGTGTCTGAATGCTGTTGAAGGTGTGAAATCCTTCTGTTATTCATTCTGTGAGTTTTGCTGTTGAATTCTGTATTTCAAGGATTGATTTACGCCAATAAATACTCATCGCTCTTAAGGAATTGCCTTGTTATTTACGACTGATTTTGCATAAAATCCTCGAACCCCGATCTACGTAACAATATATATATTTTTCATTTAACTAGGTTTCTTATAGTTTTTAATTTTTATAAAAGTTTTTTTATGCTATCAAGAAAATCATTCAAATTTTTCTAAAATGAATGAGAAAAGGTAACACTTTGATTTTTTTGATGTTGAAATTTAATAAAATTTTCTGCTTGTGTCTGCTTTTGCTAAAATTTTCTGCTGCAGCTTAACTGAATGCTTGTTAACTATAAGCTCCATGTAAAGAGAATTTCAATAAAGACCACCAACTGCAATATTCATGGTTTTGCATTTAATTCAATTGAACTTTAAGGTTATCATGTGATGCATAATTTTAAAAAGTGAAATACTTCTTGTGCATGTCAATCTTGTTGCTAAGTCCATAAATTTTTAGGTTCATATTGTTAGAAATCTCTGTGGTATAAATCAATCAATTTGAAAATCTGTAGAGCTTTAATTTGTCGTGGCAGCACTATTTGACAAGTATATTAAATTTTGTATTGATTATGCTTAAACTTAAAGATATATTCCACTTGTGCTATGATGATTGGCAGTAATAACACACATAATGTATTAAGTTTTATCTATTTGCTCTGGTAAAGTTATGCTTACTTGAATTTTTATATTCTCGTTTTAATTTCTTTTTGTAATGTCTCACTATGAATTCCATGAATTTGTCTTATGCTGATATGATGAATATGCTGCACTTTGAAGATAGATTGAAAGTAATGCATCTCTGTGCTTGGATATATATATTGATTATTTTTTAGGATTTGGAATATAATATCATTATTAAGTATCAAAACTGATCTTTTAAAAAATATGAAAAGGATGCTCATTAAAACAATCTAAATGTCAGGATTTATTCACAGCAATTTTTGATTCATGTTAGAGCAAGAATTCAACGTATTGTGGCCTTTGAAAAAATTAATGGTAAAGTGAGAGTTAAGAAATTAAACAATTTGTTTTATTTACTTTATTGATTTATTTACATGGCTATTAATTGCAGTATATACATTTTTGTTGAAATTATACATACTATTGATTATTTCATTAGTTCAGAACATGTTATTTGTGTGAGGAAGGAGGCAACACAACCGTTCTCTTTGGTGTTTTCTACAGACTATCTCCTCCACTGTCGAGGTGGGGCTGTCGCTCTCTTAAACTCAAATTACCTCAGGGTTTCAGCTTATAGGTGGAGTGGGGTTTTCTCATGGTCATAGGTTGCCAGGGTGATGTCAGATGAAAAGACTCACAATACTTTTTGGGTACACATGTGCATATGAACAGTGTTATCCTATCCACATAAAGAAACCGATTTTGTGCGCTGTGCAAAAATGTTACAGTATTGTGAGAGCTTAATAGCTGCTGAGTGGCAAACTAGCAATAGTCATTCTTCCAGTGAATCTTGTAAGAAGTGTGAGCAAAGAAAATGTTATTTACTAATTGTACGTCAACAACTAGGAAAGGAACTAAAGATAGGCCAAAACTAGAAAATTAATTTACAACTATGAGAATCATGGTTAAGTCTTTTATCTACTATGAAAAGATTATATTAACATTAAGATTATTGTTTATTGTTAAAGCTGAAAAATAGTAGAAATTAATAATTTAAGTGCATATTTTTATTGGTATGCTTATAATCAAATTTATGTTAATGTGCATCTCCTTACAGGTGAAGAGTGCATTTACTAGAGCATACAATAAAGAAAGTGGAAAGAATCCTTATGCTGTGACAAATGTGAAGAAAAAGAAGGCTACTGCCAAAGCAACAGAAGAGGATTTAGGTGAAAATGAAAATATTGAAGTATCAGAAGAGGAGGAAGAGGACGATAGCATAGAAAATGATGCCATGATAAAGGTCTGAAAAAAATTGCTTTTTTTTAAAATTTACTTTGACTTTTTGAGGCATTGTGCGATTAAAAGTAATATTTTTTTAACCACCTCAAAATATTACCACAGCTCTGAGTATTTAATTTTAATAACTTAAGACCATAATTTTATTTATTATCTCATGTAATGTGCCATCAATGAAGATTGTAAATATATTTGCAAGCTTTTACATATCAGTACTGGTTCACCAATTTTGTGCAATTTAAAAAGAAATAAAATTTTATTACTCAAAGGTTTAAATAATCCCTCCCCCATATTTATACTCCTTACCCTTTTTCATATACTTGATTATTGTTGATAAATATTGTTATTTATTGCTTATTTACATATTTTAAATCTCATATGATTTTCTTCAAATATTCGCTTTGAAACCTAAGAATCTTATGCTTTTGTTATGTCAAAAATTGATGAATTAACTATAAATGAGTCACAGTAACCTAGTAACAAAAGGGTGAGTTTAATATTTTAATAGACTGCAGATTTTAATTCAAAGTGGAACATATACCATCATGGAAGAAATTGCTCCAAAATTAATGATTTAACATTACACAATTAAATCACTTGAAAACTCAGTTAGTGTTTTTGACTGGTGTTTCAAAATTCAAGGTTTGTTGTCAATTGAAGTCCAAAACAGAGGTTCTAAAACTTTTTCCAACATTGTCCCCTTTTAAAAGATATAGTACAGTTTCCATAAAACATATAAAAACATTTATTTTTCTATAATATACAGCAGTGATCTTCAAACTTTTTCAACTCACAGAACCCCTAGAACTTGAAAGTGTTTTCGTGGAACCCCTAGAACTAAAAAGAGCTTTCATGGAACATCATTTCGCACATACTTAAAAGAATATATCGCAAAAAAATTGTCAATGTCTATGGAAATTATCTGCAGTCGCATTTCATATTTTACATTTGATTTGTTTTTATACTTTGTTTTTGTAGTCACTCACAGCAAGAAATATATTTCTTTTAACACAATGTTATGAATGGTATTAAATTGTTTATAGCTGTGTGAGAATTACTATGTATTCATGAATTTGCAACATAAAATTTAGGAGTTTTTCTTGCTTAAATTTAGATTTTAACATCGAATCTGTTGAAAAGTTCTTTCCTCTTCTTCATTATAGGTGTTTTTTCCCCCACAATTGCAAAATGTTGCATTTTCAATTACAAAATTTTTTTAGTTATGCAAGACACTGTGTTTATTAACGAGTATAAAATTATCTTGTGGAACCCAAGATAGTAAACAATAGAATATTCACACAATCTAGTACAAAACATATATAAAGATATAAAAAATTTTTAATATTCTTTTATAATCTTATAAAAAAAAGTTCAAAAAGTGTTGAAAAATAAAGTTTATTATATATAAATAAAATTTTCGGTTTTAATGAATTGGAAGAGTTTTAGATACTTGTAATTATATACAAACTTCATAGAAATTATAAATTTGTACACATATAAGTTTCTTTTCAATTTTTTTACTGTGACTCTTGGAACCCCTGGGTGTGCCTTGTGGAACCCCAGGGTTTTGTGGAACACAGAAGACCACTGATATACAGCATATTATATAATAATAATAGTTACACAATAACTGGAAGATAATAGTTTGCCTAAAAATATAAATAGGAAATTAGGGAAAAGATTGTTTATTAAATTTGTTTTCTTACATTGACATTCTGCTTTAAATGCTTGGATTACACCTCTCTATTGTCTATATTATATCTATACATGATAAACTGGATATTATCTAATAATTATGAGCCTTATAAAAATTGAATAAAATTTTAAAACAGAAAAAAAAATTACCATTGACTCTTAATATACCCCTAATATACTATAGACATTTTTAAACTTACATGGACTCCCATTGGGAATCCTTGGTCTGGAACAAATTTCATCGAATAAATCTAGTTTGATTGAACATGCTTCTTTAATGCATTATTATGTGTTCCAAAATGTAACAATGATTTATTGCTGTCAAAAACTAATAAGATGTATTAATTATGTCTTATATTTCTCAATTCTTTTATAGGTGAAGAAACCAGCAGCCAAAAAAGGTGCTTCTGTATCGAATGAACCTTCAAGTTCCAAAGAAAAAAAGAAAAATCCTTCCAAAAAAGGAGGGAAATCCAGATAGTTCAGCATCACATTAATGTATCATAAAGTTTTAACAGTCATTCCTTTTAAAAAAAGCCTGTATTTTATCTTAAGCTGAACTGTGGCTTCCTTTCTTGTTATATGCATTTATTATTTTTTTTTAATCTAAAGACTCAGCATATTAAGATTTCTGGATGAAGTGTTGTTATACAATCAACTTGATTCTATTTTGAATTTTGATTTAATACTGCAGTTCCTAATGAGCTAAAATTGAAATGGATGTTATCAAAGGAGAAAATTATAATAAAGAAAAACCTATTTTACAAATTTTTGCTCGTTTATAGTTAGAAAAAAAAATATTTTTATAAATGAATTAGTTTAATCATTGTTTGCATTTGACAACAAGATCTGGGAGAAGCATGTGTATATATGTGTGTGTGTTGAATAAACTCATATAAGCTTCTTTGATATTTAAGTGGATTTAATCTTTTTAAGAAACCATTCTTAAAAAAATAGATTATTTGAAATGCAATAGTGTAAATAGTTACTCTTTTTAAGTTTATTATTATATTTTGTTACAATTTTTTTTTTTAAGTACAGAAAAAATATTGAGTGAAATATACATGTTCTTATTGATTTTGTCAAAATTTTCTTTTAGCATTTGAAACTTATTGCCCTGATAATAAACAAAGACAGTAAAAATTTTATCATAGTTGTTTAAATGAAAGATGGATATTTGTCAATCTTTGTTTTGAAATTAGCCAATTTTCCATTCATCATATTGAATGTAATACATTTTATACTCATGTTAAAATTGCTATTGTGTCTTGATTTTGATGAGTATATCATAGTTGTAAATTCAAATCAACAAATTAAAAAGTACTTAAAGCTAAATTGTTTATTTCATTAATTTATGCATTTTTTTGAGATTATTTTAAATTTTTGTTGTGTGTGTGATTGATTCAGTTATTGTTTGATGATTCATCATTTCAAATGTTAGATATTCGATCAAAGCTTATTGTTTTGAATAATGTGCAGTTTTGTCTAGTTAAATTCATTTAGCTTTTCTAGTTAAATTCAGCTAGCTTTTCTAAACACTTTGGTTCTAACTCTCATATCATTTTTATATAAAACAATGAACTTTGTTTCTTTTTCATTATGCAATTCTCTGACTAAATTAAATGTAAATAAAGGTATTACCCCTTTTAATTGGTTTTGTTTAAACCAGTGGAAAATTAAGTGATACTTATATATCAAGCTTTTTAAATTCTCTTTTCAGCTGAGCAGTTAATGTATTATCATGTAAACATTTTTATAAGAAAGGAAAGCAGTTTCTTTTCTGTTATGAAAGATGAAAAACTTAGAGAAAAATTTTCTATTAAGAAATTAGAAGTTAAAACAACAAAGAAAAAAAAATTTTTTTTTTAAGTTATACATTTTCCTCATGTAACAATGTATATAATACTTGATAAAATTTGATATAATCTGGCAGCAGTAACCTGGTATTTTAAGCAGTTGTGAGTTCATTACTGTTATGAAAGCATCATGAACTATAATTTTCATGTAGTACTAATACTTTGTGCTACATTATATATTTGAAATAAGATACAGACAATTAATTTGTTTAGTATTGAAATTTTATTTTAACAATTATAATTATTTTATGCAATAGCTGTTTGTCTTTTAAGAGAAAATTTCTTCTGAACTTTTTACTGCACATATGAAAAATCTTCAGATATTATAAAAATCTAAACAAAGATTTTGTTCCAGAGGATTAATTAAAATATCAGCATTTAGTTTTTTTACAAAATTGTTTTTATATTATAAAATTGTTATCAAATCTGTATACATCCATAGTTATTTTTTCATAAATTGCTGAAGATTGTATATCATAAAGACTGATCTCTAGCAATATAAAATAAACTTTAAAAAATAATATAATGATGTAAAATTCTTATTTTAAATGAATTCTTTTCAATCAAAAATGAGATATATCTTCATAAACAGCTAAGGTGTATATTTTGTATCAGATTTTTTTTCTAGATTTCTCTAGAAATAAATTTAAAGTTCTAGAATTATGATGAAAATTAATAAATAATCTTTAAAAAGACAAAGTACACTCAAGTTTCAAGGAATAATTACATTTTTTCTGCTCATTAAGAGAGAAAGATCTGAGCTTGAAAGCACTCAAACTGTGTAGGTATCACAAACTTTTTCGAGCAACTCAAGAGGTGCCAAAAAGTAAATTTGACAAGGACACCATTCTACAAACGTCCAATTTACCATACTGACTTCTTCAAAGGATATTGTTCCTCTTGTGGTATTTTTTTCTTGAAATTTGTCTTAGAAAAAATTGATTGTATCACCAAAGAGAGATATTCTGGAAAATTAGTTAAATTACGAATCATATTCAAAAGTTTTTAGTAGTACTTTTGTTATAAATGTATAATTTACTTAATATATATTTTTTATAATACTGAGAAAAGCATTATAAATATGTATGAAAATATTTTTGCCCTATGAATCTCCTTCAATTTTGGTTAAATTTTATATTTGAATCAATTCTAGTTAAAAATTTAGTGGGTAAGAGCCTTTTTATAAGAGTTTTTTGAAGTTGGCTTAGTTAATGTTTGTATTGGTAAAACTCACAAATACATTTTCATTAAGATAAAGATCATATTAGTTTCAAAATGAGAGTATTAATGATGTGTTTTAAGAAATACTGAAAATGGAATTGAACATGTTTCTTAACAATTTTAATCTTGCTGATCTTTCAAAATGTTAACTACTAACTATTCAATTTTACTGAGTCTTACATTTAACCTTTTCAAAATCTGGACATCATTTTTGTTTATTCTATTTGACCTCAGCAAAATTCTTGATCATCCTATCTTAGTAGCAGTTATATGTGTTTGTGTTATGTGCTATTATATGAATATAAACTTGGTTTAAAAAGTGAGTTCTATTTCATAGTAATAACTTTAAAATACAAGGTTCAATTAAAGATCTGAAAAAGCAGAGCAGAAAACTGGAAACTAATGTTAATGCTACAGCTGTGGCCTGAGAGAGAATATTAGGGTCCCCCTGCAAAGTCAGGTTTTTGGGCCTCCAAGAATCCTGTGCCCTCCGTGCAATGTAGGGTTTGCTGGGGTAATTTGGAATAATTATCCCAGCAAACCTTTACCCCCCATTGACCAGTTGAATTTTAACCGTAGTTAATCCCTCAGGGCTTTCGTCTACATGATTTTTTTATAATGTACTCCCCCCCCCCCCATTCCGTTTTCAATTTTTCTGGCGGAGAATAACAAATTCTGCTATGGAAATCTTTTTAAAATTCCTTTGTAATTAACGATTAATTTGTGCTTGTGGTAATGACTGCTTAGCATCTTACTCCATTAATGCCAATAAACTGAATAAAAACTAGTAAAAAAAAACTAAACGAATTTATTCAACATAATTGAAACCTAATTAGAATTATAATAAAGGTTGACTACATGATCTTTGAGCTCCTTATACAATTGACAATAGTTGCTCCATAGAGTAATGTTACTGGTGGTTTGACGATTACTATACACACACAAACTTATAAATTAACAAATATGCATATGTGCTGCTTAATATAAAAAAAAACAGGGCTTTTTGGCATCTCTCTCTTTTTAAAGAATTCACACTGTAAATTTTTTGAATGAAGTTTGTAGTGCAGTTGTTTTTTAAAACAGTACTTTCAAGGACAATTAGAAGTCAGCACTATATATTAATAAGAAAACACTATATATTAATAGTGCCACTGTGATTTTCATAAAAGAACATGGTACGGTTTAGTTGACGAAAAATTTAATTAAAAAGTCAAATATATTTTTAATCTAAATTATTTAATTTCTACTATTAGTTCACCCTCTCCCTATATATATTTCTTTATTTATATATATATCTTGTTAAAATTTTCAATCGTAAGTAAAATACTTTTTATTCATCCACTCAAGTTCAAATAGTTTTTTTTTAACTTGTAGTGGCTGGGGCTGTTGATACAGTTTTTTCAAATATTAATTCACTGGTTAAATTTTAAATTTATTCTGGGTTATTTTTGACCAAATTAGAAGTAGCTGCAACAGATGGCGCCAGGAGGTTTTTCTATCGAATTTTTTCTTGACTTCAAATACTTATTTTTTGGAGAAGATCGAAAATTTCTTTCTGAAATATAATCGCCAACTGAAATTATGTGACAGACAATAGGGAAAAAATTTATGATACACGGACTCTTGGTGTCATAAAACTGATGAACTTTATCATTTAGAAATGGTTTAAATGTTTTTTGTAAATGTGTTTATAGTAAGATTCATTTATATTGATATTTTTTATTCAACCACTCAAGTTCAAGTAATTTTTTTAAAACTTGTAGTGAATGACACTTGATGTTAATACAGTTTTTTACCATGTTTTTACTAACTCGCTTACTTGTCTGTCCGGGTGGAATTTTGTAATTGATTTTAAACCAACTTCCCGATGAGCTAGACTTGAAATTTGGACCATAGCTCAGAAATGGATGACAATGCATGAAAATGTGAATTAAGAAGTTCAAGTCTCGAACCCGGGCCCACGATTTCGACAGGGGCCCAGTAACTCCAGAACTTACACGAAACAAAGACCATCTGTCGATAGCACGGGTTGAGTTGCGTCTACGTATTCAATTTCGTGGCTCTGGGGTCAAAGAGGAACCCCCAGACCATGTTTTTATTAACTCGCTTTCTTGTATGTCTGTCCGGGTGGAATTTTGTAATATATTTTATACTAACTTCCCGATGAGCTATAGACTAGAAATTTGGACCATAGCTCAGAAGTGGATGACAGTGTATGAAAATGGTGATAAAAACATGGTACATAAAAATTTTTTAAAAGAAAATTATTCAAGTATTTTAATTCATTAATTAAATGTAATGAACTAAAATAAAATTTTCTTTGTTTACGTAAGTAGGAATTGACTTAATTTTTTTTATATATTACTTCCTTTTTATATATACAGCCGAATCTCTATGTTGCGAATTTTACTATATAGCTAACTTTTTCCTGGAACGAAGAACATTTCACGATTTTCGCAAAATAATCTCTTTTTCTATATAACGAACTTTTTCTCTTGTGATTCAATTCCCCCCCCCCCTCCCTATTTTTGAAGTATTTCTCGACATTTCATATCATTCTTTCTTTTAACGCATTTTATGTTGGTCATAAATCTTGAGCTAGTTTTATTAAGTGCCTAACTCACCGAGGGCAATAGAATTCTGGGCGTTTCATCCAAGAAGTACAACCTTTAAGCCCCATTGTCCAGCTCATTGGAAACATCTTCGATATTCCTTTTCGCCCTCAGTGTAGTTGCCTCGCGTGCCCTTTAGCTAATCTCCGTTCATTTGTAGTGTTGATCAGCTGTACTGGTAACTTCGTTTCTAGTAGCTCGAAAGTATCAAAACGTAAGTACTTGAGCATCAAAGAAAAAAAAATTAAATTCTTCAGTAAGTGGATAAAGGCGTCAAGAAATTTTCCTTGCAATTTTTCTTTCCTTACTTTTTAAATATATAGTGCTTATGAATTTAAAACATTTTTTATGTGGTTTATAAAGAAAATTGAAAGATGAACCTATGTGTAGCGAATATTCCACATAACGAACTTTTTTTGGGATTTAGCGATTTCGTTATATTGAGCGATCCGACTGTAATTCTATAATCTCGCAAAATTTGAAAGCTAAAAAAAAAGTTATAATAACTGCAATGTTCGTTTTTATTCATATCTCAAAGGCGAATAAAAAATTTTTAACCGATTTGTCTAAAAAAAAAATTTATCTTGATTTAATTTTCAAAAAAAAACTATTGTATCTGATACCTTCATATTTTTTCGAACTATTGCTATTCATACATGTAACCAAAGTTGGTATGTATTTTTGAATCAAAGCTATACTTATTTTTTAAAAAATAATTAAAGGTAGAATATTTATACATTTTTTAAAGGAATTTTCAATAAGCATTCATAATAAAAAGTATTTCGCAAATATCAATCATGTTTATACTTCTTTAAAAAATTAAATGGTTAGCTTTTTGTCGTATTTTGAGAACAAAAACTGAATGCGTTTTAAATAATACATATACATAGGAAGCAACGAAAAAATTTAAAAACTATTAAATCAAAATTTTTTTTATATGTTGTACCATGTCCTTAACATTTTTACTGTATTCTATTAAATAATGATTTATTTCATCTAAAAATTTTCAATAGATAACCTTCATTGTAATTTACGTTGACTTTTATTTCATTTGCATGTTGAAATGAACTAAAATAAAATGCGATGTATATGTGTATAACCTTTATTCCCTTTTTCTTAAAAAAAAAACAATAAAATTAAAAAGTTATCAGGATAGGAAATTTTAAAAAAAAAGAGAGATCCTAATTATTTTCATTCTGTAATTGTCCCGCATTAAACATGAAAAATTGTGTTTTCAGTAACCGACGAAAACCTATGAGACTTAAATGGTGCGTTTCATATATAAACTTGGTTTTTTCTTTTCTTTTTAACCAATTATCCCTTACACGTTTTGTGTAAGATGGCCTTCGATGCAAGTCATGCAGAAAGGGCGAAACTACTGGAAATTACGTCACTGCGACAGTCGCAAATGTCAACCGAATGATTGAACCAGTTTTTGAAAACCATGAACAGCGTTAAATGGATTATTCAAGTACAACCATTTACGTTTATTTTCTTTTGAAGTTCATTTATCTTGAAACTTGTAAAATGGATGTTCTAAATATTGACGAAGTGTTTAATGCTAAGCCTAATTTTTTTAAATAATTTTTGAATGGCAACATAAAATAATCCACAAAAAATCTGTTGTGTTGTGGTGTAAATATTTTCTAGCAAAATTATTAGCCATTTTTGCAATAAAGTTAGTTTATAAACACTTTATTAACTTAAAATGGCGCACGCAATGTTAATATCAATGAAGACAATAGTGGTATATGCTGCAAAAAAAATTCAATACTTTTTCAAAAAATGAAATTAACATGTGCAGAGTGAAAAGAATGCGGTTGTAATTGTGCATGTAAATAATTTTATAAATATTCGACGTATCATGTTTTTATAGAAAAATAAAACGCTTAGAGTTTCGATTTAATCTTTGTCGGGAAAAAAATGGCGTTAAAAAGCTGTTTTAAGGTTTCTGAGCATGCTCGGAACCGTGATTTTGCAAAAATGAATGATTTTTAATTGAATAATGAATAATTTGTTTGATATTTAGTGTCACTTGAATTAGAATGTACATATAAAAAAAATTTTTAAGAGTATTGCAGTCAAAAATTATTTAAATGCAATTTTTTCGCAAAAAATGTAGAAAAAATTATATATTTTCAAAACCTTTTTTTTTTTTTTTTTATGAAAAAAATACATCTAAAATAATATATTTTGTACAGAGCCTAAACTAGGATTTTTGAAATATATAGTTTAGAAGTGGCTTTATTCATATTTTAATGTATCAGAATGGAGAAATTTTAATAAAAGAAGTATAATTTCAAAAAATACCGGTTAGTATTTCAATGAAACTCTGAAAAAATTGTGAATTTCTCAAAAATCCTACTTCAGGCTGTCGAGAAATCTTATCAATATATAGGCAAAATATTATCCCAGAAGCACTTTTCATAAAAGAAGAATGTTTTAAAAACGTGTCACTTTTTCTTCATTTTTTCTCAAAAAATTGCATTTAAATAATTTTGTATTATAATAATATTTTTTAAACAACTTTATATGTATATTCTAATTCAAGTGCCACTAAAGATTAAAGAAAATATTCATTTACGCGCTTTTGCAAAATCACGGTTCCGAACATATTCAGATACTTTAAATCAGCTATGGCCCGCCTTGAATAATTTTGCACCCCGCGAGATTCTTTACAAAATACGATTATTTTGTGCAATATTTTTGTCTTTAGTGTAGTATTTTTTTCAAATAAATCGCATATTGTTTCTGTTTTATCACGTAAAACTTGTATCTGTTTGTATTGATACTTAGAAGTGAGTAGTATAGGATTGCAACGATGCCCTGCAGCATTACGCTTGATTCCTGTAGCTTTTTTTTTTTTTCAAATTACACCTGCAAATCTTTTTTTCGAAAACGAAATTTATTAAACATAAATCGAGCTCAAACTTTTCGGACGAAAACCAGCAACACCAATTACAATGTGCAAATACACGCATTGAGATTGACTTGGGGTAGTATATCTAGTATATATTTTTACTAGGCGTTACCCACCCGCTTCGCTGGGTATTTCATGATGTTGTATAAATATATACTGTTTAATTATATAAATTATTGATATCTAAGTTTTAGCATTAAGAAATCTATTGTATTGAAAAATATACTTATAGCTGTAACTCTCGATAAAAAAAAGGACAGAACTTCTAATTTGTATTTTTCTAATAATATGTAAAATTGAGGTATAGAATATTTGCACTTCCTTATCCCTATAACCAAGTGGATTTTCGCGAAACCAATTTTCGGTGGATCTTTGCTCCGTAGCCAAATATCAAGTCTAAATCTTACTGAGCAAAAACGAAGTTTTATTATCAATACCGTAATCAATCGAAGTAATCCCGTTGAGAGTCGTTCTCCAAAATAACCATTCTTAGAGGATTTTAATTCAACAAAAGAAAAATGCAAACCAAATTCCATTATTATAGTCCTTGTAGTTCGAAAAAAAGGATTTTTTTTTGTCAATATGCCCCAGGAGTTGATTTCCGTAAAATACATTCTTAGTGGATCCCTATTCAACAAAGAAACATGCTTAACAAATTTTAAGTATGTGGATCTAACAATTCAAAAACAGGAATTTTTTTAACTCCCCTTGCAACCCTCTTTAGGGTCGATTTTCGTTTTACTCTTTGTTAGAGGAACTCTATTCCATGAAAGAAACATGACTACCAATTTTCAAGCTGGTAGATCAAATAGTTTAAAAACGGAAATATTTATCTATTACACCCTTTAATCCCCAGAAAGGAAACTTTGAGGTTGATTTTCGTGAAAACCATTTTGTAGCTTTTCTTTACTCTACGAAAGGAATCTGCTTACTAAATTTCAAGACCTGTACGCCTAATAGTTTAAAAAGGGAAATAATTATCTAAAACACCCCTTAAGCCCCGCAACGCCACTTGGAGATCGATTTTCATGATACCTATTTTGTAACGGATCTCTACCCTATGAGAGGAATCTGCTTACCAAATTTCAAGACTGTACTTCTAACAATTTAAAAATCGACCCTTGGGGGTCAATTTTCTTAAAACCCATTTTGTCTCGATTCTCTGCTCTACGAAAAGAATCTGCTTACCAAATTTTAAGACTGTACGTCTAATAGTTTAAAAATGGGAATAATTATCTATAACACCCCTTGAGCCACCGCAACGCCACTTGAGGGTTGATTTTCACCAAACTCATTTTGTAGCGGATTTCTACTCTGTGGAAGGAATTTGCTTACTAAATTTCAAGATTGTACATGGAGTAGTTTAAAGATGGAAGTAATTATTTATAACGCCTCTTGCGTTTCGAATTTCGCAAAATCATTTCTTAGTGGATTTCTACTCCATAAAAGGAACATGCCTACCCAATTTCAAGTCTGTAGGTTGGATAGTTCCAGAGATATCGTGATCAGTCAGTTAGTGAGTCGCTTTTCTCCTTTTGTATATATAGATATGCGGCCCGCAGGATTATAATGCTTTTCCGAAGTGGCCCGCAAGGTCATTTGGGTTGGCCTCCCTTGCTTCAAATATTCATTTCAAAGGACATGATTATTACAAAATATTATAAATGACGTATATAATTTTTATACTGTAATTTTTCTTTATTTTTGTACGGAATAACTAACTGTTTTTAATTGGTTGGGCATATTTTCATGAAATGGACAACTGTGAAGAACGTTTGATCGTATTTTAATGTTTATAATATATTGTTTTTCTATTATAGTTTTGTTATTATATAATTATTGTTATTATACTATTATTATAACTATTATAATTATTGTTTATCCCGAACGAAAGATTTCTTTTTAAATTAAAAATTTAATTGAATGTTTTTTAAATATTTATGAAATTTTTTCTTCTCAAAAAGTAAAGAAAAACGGAATATTTTTAATGTAATTATTAATAACAGCTTATAATTTAATTATTTATGATAAGTTTCAGTAAATTATTTCGTTTTTTTTTAATATTTTTAATTTCTTAAATATTTTTATTCTTTAAAATATCGAATTGGTTATACCGTAAAATCCGGCGTATAACTTGCACCTAAACTTTCAAGCTCTATTTTTTAATTTTTAAGTATATTGGCCGTATAATGCGCACCTCCTTTTTATTATTACAAGCTTTTATTTAACTTACACTGTATGTATGTATGTAATTTGTTCAGGTGGAATCTTGCAACTCAATTTTGAAGCTGATATCTTCACCACATTGAGCTGAAATTTTGTATACACGTTTAGTTTGGATGACAATACATGTGTTTTGACCATTTATATTGCAATGAATTAAAAAGATATTAATTAAAAACGTTAAACTAGTTTTGGGCGCCAACTTCGATATATCTGCATTGTTGTAATTATGTTATTATTACAACAATGACAAAAGTTGGCGTCGAAAATCGGTTTTCAGCCGAACTGGAATCTCATAACGTTGCGCTATTGACTGTATTAATTAACTTTGTCTAAAAATAATTACATTTCTACAACGTAAAAATAATCCAATTTCTACAATGTATGCAATTTTTTTTTACAAATTTCTATCTATTTACCTTGGATTTAAATCCAAAACAAAAAAAGTAAAGCTGTTTTTCAAGTAGATTGGTACATTAAATACCTTTCTCAACGCTGCCAAGTTAAACTGAGATGGAGTATTGGGGAAATTCTTTAAAAAATTTATCTAACTTTAATCTATGAAACTCAGACAAAAAATAATTACAGAATCAGAAAGATCATTTTTTTAATGTATCTTACCCATCAAAAAGGAATCCACTAGGAAAACAATAAGAGAAAAATATTATCCAGAAATGCAATGTATTTTCAATTAAAAAAATAATTGTATATTAAAATGAATTTTTTTTAAATGAATTTTCTAATTTTAAGCGCCTGCAAGTAATTTAAATATACCTCATTTTATCACCAGTAATCTAAACACACACTACGACATGTGTCCTTAAATTTAATTACAGATAGAATCTGTTAATTTTATATGAGTTTTTTTTGTTTGAAAAATTACGGCAATTTTGTTTCTGTAGATGAGTTAGGCACATTGTAAGACTAGTTCAAGGTTATTGATATCCATAAAATGTGCCAAAAGAGAATAATTTGCAAAATGACAAGAAATGTTTTAAAAATAAGGAGAGAAAAAAATCGAATCTTCGAAGAAAAATTTCGTTACATTTTGAGTTATTTTACGAAGAAAAGAGTAATATGTGCTTGGTTCCAGGAAAAAGTACTTAAAATAGAGAAGTTCCCAAAATAGAGGTTCGTTATACATGGAGTTCTGACTGTATAAAAATAATGCGATGGTTAATTATTTTTTCAAAATCAAATTTCTAAAGATGACCTGAGCAATTAAAAAAAAAATAGATTCTTACGTAGAAGATATTCAATGTCCAACAAAAAATTATCATTAGTTGATAAAACTTGCTTTTTTGATTATAACATGCGTTTTGAATTTTAAGCATTTTATTGATTAATACAAATCTTAAAATGCTTTTTGAAGTTTTTTAATAAATAACTAGATTTTTCTTCGAAGATGTTAGAGAAATATATCCCTTACCTTCAAAATATTTCAAATAAATAATTTATTCCTTAAGATTTTTCAAAAAATAGTCAAAATTTCAATTAAATATTGAATAACTTCGTCATTTATGAAGATAATCTCACGAAACCTTTTTTTCGTATGTAGAACAATATTACCCAAGATCTGCACGAAGATTGAAAATATTGCTTAAAAATTACGGATTTAAAAAGATTGTGTTTTTCGTCTAATACCCTTTTTGCGAGAACTGATTCAGCGAAACCAGGGATGGCGAACCAATATTGAATGAGTTGAACAGGTTGAGAAGCCTGTCCATAGATAACTAAAAAGTAAAAAATAAATTAAAAGTAAAAAAACTTTTTTAAAAACAAGCTTTTATTTAAAAGCGCTAAAAAGAATAAAATAAACTTTTCCTTTAAAACTTTTTTTACTATCAACTTATAACGTCATTACACAATTTATATGATATAAAAGCTTGTCGCGAGATTTACCTGTGTAGATAAACAAGTAAAATAAATAACTTGACCTGATTGATTTTGGTTTTTAAAAATTCAAACTAAGTAAATACGAGTACTTAAATATTGCGACAAGCTTTTATATCATATAAATTGTGTAATGATGTTATAAGTTGATAGTAAAAAAAGTTTTAAAGGAAAAGTTTATTTTATTCTTTTTAGCGCTTTTAAATAAAAGCTTGTTTTTAAAAAAGTTTTTTTACTTTTAATTTATTTTTCAACTTGAAATGTATATGAACAATGCTGTTATGTTTTGAAGTAATTTTTTCAAGGAATTATCCTAGGCTTTTGAAAAAGTATTATATTTTTTAGAACTACAACCCTTTAAGTTCATTAGGTATGTCATTTCTTTTAACTAAACAGTTTTCCGATGGATGTAGAGAAGTTTAATTTTACTGGTGCTTAATCTTTTCTTTCGAATTTTAAAGCTATCATTTTTACATCCGGCGTATAACGCGCTCCCGTAAATTTCGAACATTTTTTGTGTTCTAAGTGCGTGTTAAATGCCGGATTTTAAGGTAAGTTGTTCTTATTCTTTTCTATCGTATCATTTAAGTTTTTATTTTTTGAAAAGAATTAATAGAAATTTGACAATATATTTTGATCAAAAACGCAAATTTCTGCAGAATTTTTTTTTGTTTTTTTTTTTTGAATGTTCACGCAGCACAGCGGGTTATTCTAATGGTTTATAGTTAAAAATTCATTCGAACTCTGCTGGTTAGAGAACATAATTTTTTTGTAGTACCACATTTATCTTAAATTCACGATAGAGCACTCACATGTATTCACAATTCAGCTCTAATTTCTGAAATTTTACGACTTCCTAGTACTTTTGTTATTCTAATATTCCATGATTTAAAACCACACGCAAACTGTATCTCATACATGATTGCAAAATGGCTGCCCAAAATATGTCACATTTTCGTAAGCGGAATGGAACTTTACTATTGTTTCGAATCTATAAAATGTTTTAGTTCTATTTTTTTCAGCTCCTGGCATAGGAAGCCATAAAATAACTTACGTTCTCCGTTTCATACGAAATATCGTCTGCGAATGAATATAGATGAAAATGGAGTTCTAGATTGTTCTAAAAGCCTCAATATTCTGAACTAACATTCTGTTCCACATGGGCTAAAACCGGGGTGGGCATTACGTCGATCGCGATCGACCAGTGGATTGCCAAGACAATTTAAAGTGACCGCCTGAAAATAAGCCGTTAGTAACTGTTTACGGAAATATTCAAGATTGTCTGACAGTACGCAGACAAAGTCTTCTACTGACTATAATTACGAGAACTAACTTAAGATGGAAATGTTTTATTTTTTAATGTATTTTTAATTGTTTGATAATAAATGCATCATTAGGTAACATTATATTTGTGGTTATTATTATGTTTGTATTTTGCATTTTGTGTGTGTATGTGCTTTAAACATGGTTTCAAAAAGTGAGTTTTTCATTTCATTTACGTATAAGTACATATTCCGTATTTATTTTTAGGTTACAATAAATATTGTTGACTTTTTCCTTACCTCACCACACCTACGGCCCTGGACACTGGACGCACTCGTGAATTTTTCAAAGGGGGCGCAGTGTGGTGGTCCAGGGTCGAATAAGTTTGTGTGTATCTACCATTCTTATATCCTCTACCCCAATACGCTGCCAAACATAATTTTTTTCATTTTGTAGATTGTCGGGAACAAAGAAGAGTAAGAAATAAATTATTTAATAAATAATTAGCATTAATTAATAAAAAATTATTAATAACGAATACTTATTTAAATTTTACTTACAATATACGGCTATGGAGGAGGGTCCGGTCCCGTTGAACCTCCCTCCCTCCCATTTGTGTGTGCCACTGATTCTGGGAGAACCGCAGCACCTTGAAAAAATTAGAAGTAGCCCGTACCCTAGAAAAGTCTGCCCACCCCTGGACTAAAGGTATACTGTATATGTTTTTTCTAAATTGCGGCACTTTTTAGAAAATTCATTTTCTGTAAAGTAAAACAGATCAGAATTATTCGGAATGATGAAGTTGAGAAACTGTACAACGACATTTCGAATATTTGGATGCTTTGCATGTTTTTCAATAGTTCTCACAAACAATGTATTATTTTCAACCGTCAGTTTTAACCCCTCGATACTCATATAAAACGGAATTGGATGAGTCCGAGAAGCATTGTTTAACTCAACTGAAGAATTTTCAAGTTTGAAAACAGTACATTTTATTTTGAAATTTGCAGTGCTATACAGTAGTTAGATTGAGAAGAGAGGGAAAAAGAACCTTGAGCATTCGCTATAAAGAGTCTTTAAAATACCGTAAAATCCGGCGCATAACGCGCACCTAACTTTCAAGCTGCATTTTTTAATTTTTAGGTATATTCGCCTAATCCCTAAAAACGCTTATCCCCTTTTTTACCATAAAACCTGAACCGTGGATGTGCAATGCTCTCATGTTTTGAAGTTATTTATTCGAGATATTATGCTTGACTTTTGAAAAAATAGTGTATTTCTAGAAATATAACCCTTTAAGATCATAAGATATGTCATTTCTTTTTAAATAAACAGTATTTTGATATATATACACATAGCCTTACTTTTTTTATGCTCCTCACTTTTTCATTTTTAAGGCTATCATTTTTATACCCGGTATATAATGCGCATCCATAAATTTTGATTTTATTCTGGGTGTTAAAAGTGCGTGTTATACGCTGGATTTTACGGTAAATGTCACCAGATTTGAATGAATGGTTATGTCGTCAAACTTAAATTAAACAATATATGTTGCCAGATTTAAATCCAGACCCTACAGAACAGCAGTCAGCGCTACTAAAATGGAAGTATTGAAGCTGAGCAGTAGCGCACAAAAGAATTTTTCAAGGGGAGGGGGTGTTCATGGTCGAAAATCCACCATTCTCTTATGCTCCAACACACCACCCAACATATTCTTTTGATTTTATCAATTTTCGGGAACAAAAAACAATAAAAAATTAGTTATTGAACAAATAATTAGCATTAATTAATAAAATTAATTATTAATAACAAATACTTAATTAAATTTTACATACTTTATATACATAGGATTATAATCAATCGAAAAAAATCCAAGGGTTATGGGGGACGCACCTGCCCCCCCTTGTCTGCGCCCCTGAAACTGAGTATTTCATTAAAAATATTCCTGCAAACCATGTTGTTGCTAGAATGCTTATCAACTTATTACTAAACTCATAGAGAATTGCAGAAAATGACGATAGGGATTGTTAATAAATTATAGTTTAAAAAAACTAAAAAACATGCTTTTATAGTTAATCGAACTAAATTTTAACTTCATCTTTTAATCGACAAATCTGGAAATGGGATCTGAAATGAGTCGCCAGGTGCGGGATGAGATCTGAAAATGGGAAATCGTTAATCTTGATGATCCTGATCAGGACAATAGAATAAAATTATTATATTGTCATCGATCCTGGACAAGTGGGCAAAATTTCGAATTAATTTGACCTTATAAAGAGGGAAAAAATTGAGTTCAAAGGTTCCCCATTACATGCAAGTGAAGCTTATAAAAGTGTGTTAAAAATTGCATAAAATCCATATAAAGTGAAGAAAGACAATTTAATATTTATAGATGAATGAATGTATTCGAATATCGCTTTTACTCGTGAAATGATGTAAATGTAACAAATTAAAATGTAATTTCAAAAAAAATAATTCTAGTCGGATTGTTTAATTAATTAATTTATTTTTTGAAAATTATATGATTTGACCTTTTATAATAATAATAATACCTTAAGTTTTGGGGAGATTGAAGCTCCAATATTCACCAATGAAACATGAATTCTTGTACTCACCGTCAAAGGTCATTTGAACTCATGAAGAATAGTGTTCAATCCAAAAATGAGATTTTCTCTTCCAGCATCTCCTTCGCGATAGTCTTTAATCGAAGCAAAATAAATATCACAAGACCTACATAATCTTTCAAAAATCAAGTACCTTGTGTGTATGATGCCTAATCCAACAAAACTTATCTCCATGCCGCACCCAATGCGAAAATTGGATTGGTCAGCCCAAAAACCAAATCTCAGTGCAGTCATTCACCTTTGATAAAGTTACCTGCCTTAATCTCCGAGGGAAAGAACTTTACTTCTAAAAATTTCTCCGGATGATTGATGGGGTAAATAGCAAAAACTTTTTAATTCAGGTGTATGTATTCTAATTGCGGCGGCAGTGAGTGTCGTCTCCAATGCACGCCTATGGAAATTTGCCGACTAAATAAAATTAAGGGTAGAGAGTTATACATAAAAACATATTATGTTTTAAAATATAATTAATATGAAACTCTCTTGGTACATAATATTTTTACATTAATCAATGTCAAAAACTTTTTTGAAGTTTGCCAGATACACAGAAGGTCGTTCGCACTTTATGGTAACGATTTTTTAATTTATTTTCCGGTTCACATTTTGAGATAAAACTTCGAAAAAACTTCAGAATAATCTTTTGCTAATATTTCTTTATTGGAATATAAAATAATGGATTTATTTTGAAAAGGGCTCCTAAAATTGATAGATGGCTCGAAGGTTACGTAATTGCGCTTTCCGAGGAGAAAATATTTGTAAAAACAAATAATAAAACGGTGCGAAGAAACTTGGTTATTGCATTTCAAATAAAAGTATTTAAAAAGTATTAAATCTGAAAGGTAAAAAACGTCTAGAGCTGAAAGCAAAAATGAAAATATGAATACGAAACCTCATCCTACGACTGTTCGAACGCAGGCAACTATCAAGAAAGTGAAGTGTATGATCCTAAAATAAAATTCGCCAACTCAAAGATTCACTGCAGTGAAACTAGGAATGTTTCTTCCGGCACTGTAAGTAAAACCATTAATAAAGATTTAAAGTTAAAAAATATGTTTAAACCTAAAGTTCATCTACTTTTGTCAAAACATATTGCTGAAAGAAAAAAAAATTACAGAAAATTATATGATAATCAATAGGCTGCTAAAAAATGGAAATTTGGGGTAACACTCGATTAGGCAGGGGTATATTTAAGTAAATGTAATAAAAGGAGATTAAAATTTTCTATTGCTAAACGGACGGGAATAACTGTACGAAATGGCTTCGTCAGTGTATAGAAAAGAGGGCCGTGGGTAGCCTAGTGGTTAGAGCATCGGACTCCAGACCGGAAGGCCTGGGTTAGATGCCCCCAAATACCCTCCGAGTACACAAGTAGTACGTGCTCGTTAAGTCAGTGGGTCCGAAAGTCTTGTGGGTGGTCGCAGCGGAAACCACGGGTGCAGGGGGTGGAGAATATTTCCCTCCTTTCCAGTTTCATGCCTAAATTGTGGAGGTGGAGATAGGTGGTGTCGCCATCTATCGTATTAGAAGCGATCCAAATCGTACTGACACCTGCATGGTGCTCAAAGCTAACGACAGGCGTACACTTAGCTCCATGCCACGATGAATTTCGTGGACCTCGATCTGACTCCGCCAGACGGGGGCATTAGAAACAACAACAGCACAGAAAAGCTCCCAAAGGGATTCCTGATAGGATTTTGTTACAACCGCAAATTAAAAATAAAAAAAATCTCAAGTAAAGCCAAAATTAATTTACTCTACTATCAATAGAATATTTAAGAACCAATTTTTAAAGAAGAAATTTCAGCCTTATATGGAAAGGATATTGATAAAGTTGAGCTTCATATGGAAATAGCCTCTGGTCACCCGTGTAAGTCAACTGCCGCTTATTTAGCAAAGAAAGAATCAAAAACAGGAATAAAGTGTATCCCTTTTGATGAAATATTTGTAAAATCACCTGATGATTCTTCAATGAACTTTTGTGCTTTCGGTTTATTAAAACGAGCCTTAGGAAAACGGCATCTAAGAACACTGAACGGACTTTGGAAAACGGTTAAAGATGGTGTAAAATTTGCGTGACAGTACAAAGAAAAAGTTTAATTTCATGGAAATTTCGAGCTAGAGCTATTGTTAAGAATCACGACTATCGGATAAAAGCAAATTGCCACAAAAAAATGGCATTTATAGATAAAAATTAACTATCAAAATCTTTTCCATATAAAGTGGGAACACAACCTTCTGTATTCTCTTCTTTTAAAAAACGCATACCTTTTCAAGCAATTTAAATTTTAAGACGAGAGCAATTCAAATTCATTTCTGTTGTTGTTGTTGCTTATGCCACCTGATCGACAGTTACATCATATCCAGGTCCACGAAATTCACCGATGCTAATTGCTAGAGTTTTACGCCTATTGTTAGCCTAAGCTTTGAGCTCCATGAAGGTGACAGTACGATTTTGGTCGCTTCAACATGATAGATGGTGGCACCATTCGAACCCACTGATTTAACGAGCACGTACTCCGTGGGCACTCGAAGGGTATTTGGTGGCATCGAGCCCAGGCCTTCCGGTCTGGAGTCCGATGCTCTAACCACTAGGCTACCCACGGCCCCCCAAAAAAATTCATTTTTAATGTTATATGTAATAATTATTCATCTATCTAAAAATGAATGTGTGGTTCCTTTATCTTTTTCAAAAAGTGACAATTCGTTCACGTTTGGTTTATCCATAATTGTGTGCATGAATATGTTTTGAAAGTCTTGCAGTTTAAAAAAGTAAAGACCAGTTTTTTAATTAATGTAGTAGATTAGTCATACTAAGTTTTCCACCTCTTATCAAGTGAGCTTTAGTCATTGCGAACAGATTTGAGAAGTCAGAAAACACGTTTTTCTTTATTAACATAACCATTTTTCTAAAACAGTCAACGATATCAAAAATATTGCCATACAAGTATTGTAGAACTCGAAATTCTGACCAAAATGTGTCCTTACTCTTAACATCTTTGTTGAACATTAAGCTTTTGTGGGCTCAAACTTTAAATAAAATTACGTAAATCGCTTGAAGCGCGCCCAGACAGAACGTACAAAGTTACCAATATACTTTCAAGTATAATATATATTTAATGCGTTAAGACCTCCATAATATTTTTATAATTATTTTAGGCCTTTATTTTGAATATTTTTATGGAAAAAAAAAACAAATATTATTTAATAAAAGAAACATGTGCGAAAGCGTCAACAGTTGAGAAGACGATGGAAAACCCCAACATTAACTTTGTTACTTATTATTTAACGTGTCTGAGAGAAATAATACTATATACATAAAAAAAAAGTTACATCAATTTAATTTACTTAAGGAAGGTTAAAGGAAAGGAGAAGGCTGACACTGTTCCTCCTATGTATCAACTTAACCCGAAATTACCTCTTCCACATAATGATATTCATTTCAGCTTCTTAGATTAGCTGAGTCTAATGATGGCATCCTCCTCTGTAGAGTTGATACACGCTTGCCCTTTGCAGTGAAAGTAAATTATAGAATAGTTGATGCCAGCTTTCGTAGAGCTACAGGTCAAAGTGCAACCTTTTTTTACAATTTAATATCATTGAGAGCCGTGCTGGGGAAATAGTTCTTTGTGTGTAGTGATTGGGAACAACCCACGTTTGGCTTTTTTCCAACCGCAATCCAAGGGACTTTTTGCAAATCCACTTCAAATTTGAACTCGTAAGTATGCACGTGGAGATAGTCCACGTGCAGCTGCTGGAGACGAAATCTCCAGTTAAAATGATTTTTTTAAAAAAAAAGGATGAAATCTTATAGAATCCAATGTTTTTTCCACTCAGCCTTTTCCCCATACGAGGTTATCTAAAAAATTCAATCCTGCTTCATCGATACCATCCAGGCATGTATTTTAATTGCGAAAATGTTATAAGCTTGTTGCAGTAGAGTACTGTTCAGAACTTTGCCAAATTTCTTCTTCTCTTGTCTGTACAGAGTACACGTGGTACTAAAATTACCGAATGCACGAAGAAAAATATTACGTTGTATGGGAATTAGAGATTGCAATACCGGGACACCGAATACCAGTATTTTGAGCCATCTGTACAATTTTGTAATACCGGTATTCACAAGCTTAAATACGGTCTTTCGGTATTTACTAGAAATTTTTTTAAAATTGTGTCCACTATATGTTCAGGGATCGCCCACCTGGCAAAATAGTATACGTTTTTGCTTTTATCTCTTCCTAACGGGCGAAATTAATTAGACTGTGAATATAAAGTTGCATTGTACAATCAAGAAAAGTGATAAAATATGTGAATTATCCAAGGAGGAGGGCCTAAACTATTCTATTACAGCTCAGAGCGATACTGCACACGCGTCGGATTCGTAGTCTGATATTCGTATCTGTGAAAACAAGGTTGTAGTTGTGAAGAAAGTGCGTAATATTTCGATATTTTTTTTAAGTCGGGGAGTTTGCTATTCACATCTGCCTTACTTCTGCCAGGCTTCAAGAAGAAAAATATTTTTGGATAGTAGCTGTCATTATTTCCAAGAGATCAATATTTTTACCAAGAATTACAACATAGTTTATCCACTTTCCATTTTCAAAACAGTTTTGATTACTAGACGCTCAGTATTTTAATCATGCTTCACTAAAAACCTTTTTGAAACTTTGTGCATAACATACACATAGCCTGTTCCTTGTTCTTGTCATTTAATAGTCATTTCTTTTGAGACAGTGCGTGACATCAAACATATCGTAACCAGTTACGTGCTTCTTTGCTCGTCTGTTGCGTTTTGCTGATTTTGTACATGTTGTTGCAATATTTGCAGGGTTCAAAAACTTTTGCGACCTTTGCCTTTTGAGGTATTTATCAATAGCATCAAGATTTGTTGAGGACCTGAACCTGTATGCAGAGGAAGACCTTACCTACAACCAGAGACGTCTTAAGGTTTGGACCCGAGCCCAGGACCTTGCCCTCGGTGGAGGCCTCATTTCGTTCTCGACTCTGTCTGAATAAGATCAAGATTCGGAAAATTTTAATGGTCAAATATTATTCCCGTACTCCAAAAAACAGATAATTTCAAACTGTGTGACAACTGGAAAAAGTGGTAAGACTGAATGATTATGTAATGATCTTTGTCCATATCTAGACGTAGGCCTAATACCATACATAATCATTCAACTCTTTTGGTCGAAATGCCACCATCGGTTGAGCCGGCTTATATTTAGGTTTTTTAGATTGTGAGTCTTGCACATTTATTTGTTTCACATTACCGCTTGAATGATGTAACGTTTTGGGTAAATAAAGGTAGCATGATATTTATTAATTTAAATATTTAGTTTTTTTACGTCGCAGTTATTAATAACAGTATATACACAGTATAACAGTACACTCTGAGGTTATTAAACTATTGCTTAGAATTATTAGAGTCCAAGTTCTGTTGTTTGTGAGGGAAGAGGTACGTCTCGACTCTACGACAGTTTTCAATCGTCTCTTCCCTCTCTAGGCATTTTTAGTTCATTGCGGTCGGCCCCCTTTTATCCTCGAGTTGCATCCGGTTCGTGGGCTGAGTAGGGAGTTCCTCGTGGTGTCAAAGGTTGCTGGAATGATGTCCAAGACCACGCAATATTTTAAGGATGCAGATGTCATATTGCACGTGGTGATCATATCCACAAAAGAAGCCGATTCACAGGTGTGTGGCCGGAAACGTCACAACGAGTATTTAACAATTCATGCTATATATTGTCTACTTTTAAAACTATCAGGTATGGCCTACATTTTCCTAGGGGTGCAGAGCCTCAAAAAATCTTTTCTGGGGCCCAGGGCCTCAAAGAGTCTTAAGACGTCCCTGCCTACTACCCTCTTAAGAGTAAAAAGTATATAGTATACGCTACTTAATACTAGTACAAACAATAACCCGAAACAGATCAATATGAGTGACACTATCTCACAAACCTAGGAACAAATTGACTCCCTCGACAGCCGATTTTCACTCAAATGGTGATGTGTGTGAGGTTAGGTCTAGGCAAGACGAAAGGCATGACATCGTAATGCAATCTTGTCATTGTTGACGATTGCCGTGTTTTTTGAGATTCACAGTTTTTCGGAGAAATTCTCCCAAGACAGATTTAACGTGCATCAGCTTTTTTATACTGCAGATTTTCAGTGACACTAGGATTCGAACTCACCGGCCCCGCATTCGTGACCATGACCACTTGCAGTGGCATAACGTACACCCCCTCAACACCCGCATTGCGGGCGGAGATCAAAAATTCTAAGGGGCCCAAAGATTGACTGAGGCTAAGTACGTATTTGGGCCCTAAATTTGAGTTTGCAGGGGAGTGGGCTAATATTCTCCGTTACCCTGCTGACCACTTGTCTACCACGGCTATTAGTAGCAGGAGGAAAACTTAATATGCTGGAAACTACACTGAAAAAATTAAAACAACTTTAATTTCTTTCTAATTAATTTCGAATTCAGCATTTGTAATTCACTAACCACTGATCTTTAGTTATTTTAATTTTATTTTACCCCCCCCCCTCCCCCCAAAAAAGAAAGGAAGGAAATAAAATGGAGAAGTTTTTAATTTATTTGTCCAGAAATTATTATTTTTATTCTGAAAAGTATTTAATTTTATTGCTGTGTTTGTTAATCCAAAATTTATTATATTTTAAAAAACTTTTTTGTTTCTTTTTCAATTAATTTCTTTAGACGATTTATATCTTCTCATTTCACTCAACTCAGCAATTTTCAATAACAACTCTCAAGATATGCAAAGCAAACTTTTCATGTGTACTTAGATAGCATGAATTGGCGAAATATTTTACTACAGGTTGGCAGTTCTCACGACCCAACTTTGAATATCAGACCTTTTTTCCCTTATAAGTTATTTAAAATGATGGAGCAGCTATAAACTGATCGCATTGTAATCAACCATTCCATAGGGCAAAAAACAGTGACGAAGCTGGTTTTTTTTTCAGATATTTCCACCGGATGACTTACCTAAGTTGCGATAACAGATTAAACAATTCATTAGCAATTGTTAATTTAATTTATTATCAATATCCTTCTGCAAACATGACACAGTAACTTTAAGATAGATATACTATGTATTTCTTCTTTTTCGAAAGAAAATGTGAATGAAAAACTACAATTGGAAATGATAAAAAAAAAAAGAAAAACGAATAGCGGAAAGTGCTGATAAACCTGTTATCAAACATTTGATAAGAAGCCTTGACACTATTCCATTTCGTAACTCGTCGGAGTTGGTCTGTACTTGCAACTTGGTTATAAAACAAATCATAAGATATTAGTTGGTGCTGACTTATGGAATATTGTCACAAGGTGCTTTCCTTGCGCTCCCCAGTTCCGAGATATCGTTATCTCGCCAACCAGTCGTGTTTTTCAGGAATTATCTTATTTTTGTGAATGCATTTTAAAATTGTGGATTGAGTTTTTTTTTATAATTGTTCAAAGAAATTTGTTCCAAAAATTTTATTGAATTGCAGGAATGAACTTTTCATTTTGATAAATATATTATTAAAGCATATTTTTAATTTTTTTCAAAAATTTTTTTCAAAAAAGAGTAACAGTTGCCAACCGATGGTCTGTGAAAGTTCTTCGAGGGTCATTATACGGGGACATTGGGACATGATACAGGGTGAATCAAAAGTCTTTCCCAGATTAAATTTTTTTTGGTATTATCGCAACAGTCGCCAACTCTATTAACCCGTTAACGCCCAAATTATTTTAAAATCGAAATTTTTGAAAAATATTTTTAAGTTACATTTCATATATCATAAATAGAGTAATTATGAAGTTGTATCCATTTTCCGTAATTAGCAGCTGAGATAATAGGTGATCTATAAATAGATCGCTGGGCGCTTATGGTAGTAAAAGAACAAGTAACTTTCTTGTGGTTTTATATTTCAAAAATTGCAAATTTAGGGGGGGGGGATGTAACTTTTGTGAATTTAAAAATAACTTTTTTTTATCCAATGAGCTGCGGATTGGTATTTTTACCATTGCAGACCTAGTACATCCCCAAGAGCTGGTATCACTCTTTAGTGCGGCGCCGTGTAGGCGGATACCAATTGCCGCAGGTAATTTTGACGCCCAGTTTCTTCCACAGAGGGAGGAACTTGGGCTCTGACGATGCGAACTTGTATCAGGATTTTAATTTTGCCGAGAGCACCCAAGCTAAACAGACACTCTAGGGATCTTTTACATGCCGCATAATCATACGACATGGCCGCTGTCGATTTTCTGCATTACGAAAATCCCCCGACTTGGGCCGGGGTCAAACCCGCAACCTTGAATGCAGAAGGCCAGCAACAAACCAACCACGCCACCCAGTCGGCTTTAAAAATAAATAATGAGATTTAAAAGAGAAAATATTATTTTACTGATCTAAACTTACTTAGTTACAATCTTATACAACTGATTTGTAAAAGTTATGTATGATATAATGGAAAACATTTCAGGTAAAGGGTTACATTACATTTTGTACAAAACGTAAGAGGTCTACCCTTACATTTTTGAAACTGGCATCTTCTTTGGTTTTGCTCTTTTTCCCATAACATGGTATTTTCTATCTAAATGCACAGAGTCTGTTACGTTTGATCTTGATGACATCATCTGAGGTCTTCCAATGCCTTTCTTAGAATTTGTTCCTCGTTTGAGGTACGCAACGGCGATATATCTTTGGATGTCTTTTATACTTTTTATATTTCTTCCATGGGTACACAAATTTCTACATTACCTAACAGATCTTTTACCAATGGAGTAGTCATTTCATCATCATCAAAATAATCTTCGTCAGTTAACTCATCCACATCAGGCGGTAAAACAATTATATCAGACTCTATTTCCTTAGAAAACATATATTCTAACGCGTTTCAGCGGTGTGAAACACTTTACGCCGAGACATTTAGGAAGAAATGAAACGGGAAAAAGAATGATATTAGTTACCACTAACGCCCAGCGATCTATTTATAGATCAGCATGTTTAAACTTACATTTTATTAATAAAAACAGCTATTTTTCTAATATAAATAAGCCAGAATAATTAAAGAGGTATTGAAAATGTAAAACTCATGAAACAAGTATAACTTAATTTTAATTTTTTTTCTGTTGGGTACAAAATTGAAAGCTGCACTTTGAAGTTTCAAAATGGCGAACATCAGACGCTAGCTGCTGGACTACTGTGAGAAAGATTGCCTCAAATCTCATTTAGGGGTATGGCCACATGTATAAGGAAATCAGCCAATGACAATACGAAGTAATTAAAAGATATCGTTTTGACTGGGAGTTCTGAGTGGGAGGTGATCTATAAATAGATCACTGGGCAAGTTGTCAACTCCGATTTCCAATGTGTCGTACGCGCCGCTGAATTGGAAACCAGGTGCTTCGTTTCATATAATGTCACCAATAGATTGCGATAATACGTAAGCACCATATTTATTGTGCGCGAGCTATTATTAAAATGCTTTTATAAGTTTCACTTGTAAAAGGTCAGATTAATTTTAAACTTTGCACCCTTTTCAAGGACCGATGACAATACAATAATTTCATAATTTTGTTCCATTGTCCTGATCAGGATCATCAGGAATAATGATACCTCGATTTGGTGACTAATTCCATATACCACTTCCAGATTTAGCGACTAATTTCACATTTAGCGATTAAAATAAATTAAATGCAACCCTAAAACCGAATACACTTGTGGTTAATAGAAAAAACAAACAAAAAAAACGGTGTTCTTTATGTGAGAAAGAGGAGGGTGGGTGCGTCAGCAATTTCTTACCATAGTATAAACAATTGTCAGTTTTTCTGAAAATGGAAATAAAAAAAATGACTCGTGCATGTGAAAATAAAATAATATATGTTCTAACCGCAAAATATTTTTTTTATATTTTTATAAAGCAATGCGTTTAGAAGTGATACGAATTAACATTATAGCAATACTTTAAAAAGGTGATAATACGATTGGCACTTAATATTTCTTCTTTACTTACTTTTATTAGTTTGACCCGTATTTATAGAGATGGAATCTTTGAAATACTATAACGATACGGGACTCATCGGAGGCCTCGTAAAAAGAGAGAATAAATACCCTTCAGACCCGTTAATTAATATCCATTGAAGAGCAAGACTAATTCCAGCAGCCACGTAATTCCCCGTCTCCAAATATCAAACTCAAGGATAAATTCAACAATGAATAAATAATAGTTTAAAAAACTAAAAAAACACGCTTTTTTAGTGAATCGAACTAAAAAGTAAAAAAAGAATTCATAATATAAGAATAAAACGATTCAGGATAAAATTAATGTCATTGTGGTTAAATGCGTAGGGTGCTTTGTACTACCCTTTTACACTAACTCAGTATTTCGGAATAGAACTAGAAAGAAATTATAACAATATAGAGCACCCCACACGCTTAAACCGTCGTCGTAACAAATACCATCAATATTATGCAAAAATATATTTCGAATTTTAAAAGAAATGCTTTTCATTCATAATAAATTAAAGTATTTCATATAGAACACGAGTTGGAAAAGAACCTATTAGAAAATTAGAGCTTTACAGGCATGATAGTTTTTTGTTTGTTTTAGACCTTTAGAAACTTTAAATGTGTTTTTCTCAGACTTCTAATTTTGAAGATTTATGTGTTTTCAAATCCCAAAGGCTTTTTTTTTTCTGTTCAAGATAGAGTCTTGAAATTTTTTGTAGTTACTTTCAAACGTATGTTCTATAAAAATCAGTACGGATTTCGGTCTGAGATCTCTATATCTAATATATAAAATTCTCCTGTCACAGTGTTTGTAACCAAACTCCTCCGAAACGGCTAGACCGAATCTTATGAAATTTTGTGCGTATATTCAGTAGGTCTGAGAACAGGACGTAAACTATTTTTCATTCCGATATTGCAATTAGTTGAGAAGATATTAATTAAAAACCTTAAAACCCTGTCTGTTGTTTCGCTTGGCGTCGAAAATCGGTTTCGCGCCAGAAAAATACTAATCTGTCAGAGAAAAAAGAAAACCCAGACCCAGAGAAAAATTATAGGAAGATAAATACATCACTGTCATTTAGGGAAGTTGTGAATAATACATTTCTGTTGAGCTTTATTCCATGTAAAAGAGTTTTATGATATTTCGAAAAGCACTAATGTTTAAAGAATTATTCCGCCAAAATTTATTTATGTATCATCAATTTGCAGTGCTATAATTATTTATTCTCATTTTGTTCAAGATAGTTCTCACGTTCAGTTAATTAAGTGATCTCATGTAAATCGATAGTTTTCAACACGTGTCACGAGCTCTCGCCAATAACAACTATTGTGTTTCCTGTATAAACCATTTCTGCATATTTTCAGATATTTTGAGTTCTTATTTATTATTTATTAGTTTATTTATTATTAAACGCCAATTAATAAAACTGTAATACTCGGTGTGCTCAAAATTTTCGGGAATCATTTTCAATGTAAAGAGAAATATATACGTATTTTATAATTGTGAAAGGTAGAAGTAAAATAATAAAAAACAGACACATTATCAGTATACTGTTTTCTAGCATTAAGTACTTCAATTTGATCTATTTGTGTGTTTTGTACAGTAAATAATGCCAGCAAGACGCAAAGGGTCTGATTTAGGCCGTCGAATTACTAAATCTACAGCCATGCGAAAAAGAAGAGCTCAAAGGATAGATGAACAAATCCAACAGGATAATGAAGATATGCGGGTGAATATAGCGCAGTTGCGTAAATCACAATCACAAGAGGTACGAGTTGAACAAAATCAACAAAGACGATTAGAGCAAAGACAAGCGCGTCGATTCCTATTTGACACACTCAGAGCAAATGACCAACAACGCCAGCAAGTACATCGAGCATTTACATCCGATTCATTCCGTCGTCTAGCATTCGAGTATGAACCCAATGTTAAATAAAACGCTCATTCGAATGTGACAATTGGTGCTATGGACAAGGAATGTCCGCATTGTGTGTGTGTAATGCGCTTAAATTTAAAAATGAGCCAGCCGGGATTTGTTGCGCGTCAGGAAAAGTGCAACTACCGGAAATTGAAACACCACCTGAGCCATTGAATGGTTTACTTATCGGTACGGATCCCGCTGAAAGTAAACATGCGCGTTCAAATTCTTCAAGATCCATCAGCTGAAACATTCTCAAAACAACTGTTAGACATTGGCGATGGAAAAGTAGCTGTACATGAAAATACTGGATGCATAAAATTGCCGATCAATTTCTGCACAATCATTAACTTGCAAAATGCTCTCATTGACCAGATATTTCCCGATATACACACACAATACTTGAATCATAGTGGCTGGCAGGAAGAGCAATTTTGGCAGCAAAAAATGTAGATATCAACGATTTGAATTTCAAGATACAACAGTTGTTGCCAGGGGACATGATGTCATACGAATCTATCGATACAGTTTGCGATACCAACGAAGCTGTAAACTATCCAGCAGAGTTTTTGAACTCATTGGATTTGCCAGGCATGCCACCGTACCATTTACAACTGAAGGTTGGATCTCCGGTTATTTTGCTTCGTAATTTGAACCCACCACGGTTGTGCAATGGCACGCGATTAGTCATTAAGAAATTGATGAAAAACGTTGTCGAAGCTAGCATTTTGAATGGCAAGTTCCGAAGAGAAGATGTATTACTACCACGAATCCCTATTATCCTCACAGATGTGCCAATTGAATTCCAACGGATTCAATTTCCAATTAGGTTGGCATTTGCAATGACAATAAATAAGTCTCAAGGCCAAACGATGTCTGTTTGTGGCTTAGATTTGGGCACACCATGTTTTTCACACGGACAATTATACGTGGCATGTTCTCGTGGGGGGTAAGCCATCTAGTTTGTTTGTGTTGGCTAAAGATGGACTCACTAAAAATATTGTGCACTCCATTGCACTAAGAGACTGATAATGTTATTTTTTAATTTTTTTTTGAAATTTATTAGTTAAAATAATAAAAGTACGAAAAATTCTAAAAAGGAATGTTTGGTGCTTTTTTTACTCTTATAAGCCGTCATCGTTCAAAGCGCATCATTCCTATTTCAGTTATATATCACATCCCCACACACTTACAATGAGTTAGTTATTTTTTATTTGGCTACCAAAATATTCATTAGAAATAATTTATTTGGCAAAACAACGTTTGCCGGGTCAGCTAGTATTTTTATAAAAAATGCTAAAGTTAAGAAAAAAAATTTCGTCTTTTTTCCCCCAGGTTTAGCAAGAAAAGTAATTATTAAAAATCAACACGAGAACAGACTTTCAAGTCCATACTAACTTTTGCTCGCAATAATCTATGAAACATAAATCACTTAAAACGATAATTTTTTAAAACTTGAGCATTTTATAAAAATTTGAAAGTACTTCAAAAATTCTTAATTTTTTAAAAAATTGTAAAATAATGGCTGGTCAAATTGACTTTTCGTTTTCAGAATCAACTTAATAATATAATGTGAATATAAAATATAAATTATTTTCACTGTTACTGTCTCAAAAGGAATTTTTTGAAAAAGAGTACTGTGTAGTCTTAGACATGAAATCATTATCTCGAATATATGTATGCCATAAAAAACATGTATCAGTAACCTAAAAACTACTTCAAAGCGCTTTTGATACAGCTATCATATAAAACAAGAATGGGCACTTAGTCGATCACAATCGACTGGTGTACTACCAAGATATTTTGGGGTGAGCGCCTTTACTAAGACCTAAAAAGCGCATACTAAAAGAAACATATTTACGGAACACCGACGACGCCAGCTGGAATGGAGAATCGGTTTTTCACAACTGATGCGACTGTATTTACTTAAGACCGGGGTAGGCATTGAATTGATCGCGATCGACCGGTGGACCGCCAAGGCATTTTGGGGTGACTGCCTGAAGAATAGCAGTTAGTAATTTATATGGAAATATTCAAGATTGGCTGACAGTATGCAGACTAAGTCTTCTACTGACTATAATTACGAGACCTAACTTAGGAAGAAAATGTTTTTAATGTACATTTTGAATTGTTTTCTAACAAATTCATCATTTGATATTATTATATTTGTGGCTATTATTATTATGTTTGCAGCTTGCGTTTTGCTTTAAACGCGGCTTTAAAAGTGTGAGGTTTTTTAATTGTTATGTAGGTCCATATTCATTATTAAGTTATAAAAATATTGTAGACCTTTTTCATACCTCACCACATCTACGCCACTGGATGGACCGCAGCACCTTAAGAAAATTAAAAGTAGCCCGTACCCTGGAAAAGTCTGCCCACCCCTGACTGAAGAAAATGATTCAATAAATGTGTAGACGACACAAGTACCTTCATTATCGCTTTACACGCTCACTGCCACTGTAGGGTAAAAAAGAGACTACTGAGATACCAGACCTCAAAATGAATTTATTCCAACTGAAGGAAAGAATAAATGTTGATGACAAACAGTTCTCTCCCCGTGATTGGCTATTGAAACATAAACCCACACCCAGCGCTTCCACAGGTTGAGATTCTCGCGTTGCTTTCATGTTTCGCGATGGCGCAGGACTCGGCAGCGTACAAATTAAGTACATACGTCGGTTTTATATTCATCGGTTCATATATGTTCCCTGCTTGTTACGTTGAATACGTAAACGGTCCAGTTGTCGCTCATGGTTGTTCAAGTATTCATCTTGACAATTTTGTGTTACTTGTGTTTTTGTTGTAAAAATAGTTGTTATTTGTCGATTTTAACCCGGCATCACTCGCGTAAAAAAAATGACCTAAAGTTCTCGCGCAGGGTGTGTCATACCCAAGGGTGTCTACATTGTGTTTTTACCATAAAATTTGTATGTAAAGGTTAAAAAGGAAGAAAAGTAGGAAATATACAACATGTTTATTATATTTTTCCCACGTAAATTTAGTTTTCCTGTTCTTCTTGTAAGGGCTTTCAGCGCATTGTTTATACCAGGGGTGGCCAACCTTTTTGGGAAGCGTGCCACAATCGGATAAAAAAAAATTACGCGTGCCACTTTCAACTTTTCCACCAAACTAAAAAATATACAAAAGTAAAAAGTGTTACTTATAGGCTTGTTATGGGTTATTTACACCAAAAACATACTTTTAAATGCAAGTTCTATACAGTGAAAACGTAAAAAGAAAATGGTATAACAAATAAAACAAAAGCAGAAACTTATATTTTATTGTTGATAAATTTTTACAGGATCAGTCAGTTAGCTAAGATACAAAATAAAAATAAGCAACTTAAAACATTTAATTTTAAATGATTACTAAGAAGTCTCTTAATGTGGCTTTTGAATCTGTAGTTTTTGTACTAAATCATCTATATTTGGATTATATAGCTCGTGAAGATGCTAACAAAATTAGGTGTTTTAGGTGCATATCAGTTAATTTTGAGCGATATTTTGATTTAAGGCGATATGGTACCATCAACATTTTTTTTAATTTTTAATACTTAATATTTGGTTTTAATTGCATTTCATGAAGGTTAATATTTAACAATAATTCCATACAAATTTTTTTTTAATTTGTTGCAAAATGTTTGTAAAATTTAAATTTTTTTAGCTTTTGAAAGCATATTTAAATTCCTAAGGCTTTTTTAAATATGTCTCTTTTCTTTCAAATTTTTTTTCCAAGTACCTTATAATATAGTACATAAAACTGTGCATGGGTTTTTTCTGCTGCTGCTCTTTGATATTTTACTAAATTTTTTATAGTTAAACTTCCAAAAATTCCCCAAAAAACATTAATTTTAACTTCGAAATTTTTTAGAAAAAGTACTAAACATATTAGAGCTAATTCTATGCACAGTTTTACAAAACATACATTTCAGAACATGTATAAAAAATTTCAAACCCATACTTCAATTATCAAAGAAGCCTTAGGGTTTTGAATAACAGTATACGTACAAAAATTCAACATGGAGAAATATGAGTTTGAAGTTTTCATTCCATGAATAGCATGATATAATATTTATCAAATAGTCTGAAACTTTTATGAAATGTTAATTAGCTTATTTAAAACTACTTACCATAAAAAATTGCACAAATGTAGAAAAATTAAACAGTATACTGCCATAACGAATATATAGAAGAAAACGAATGAAAGATCAATATTTCATAAAACTTTATCTTAATAATTATAAAAAATAAATAAATACACACACTTCAGGGCTAATTCCCTGCTCAGAGCTAATGCACAACATGTACAAAAGATGTTTATGCCTTTATTTTTTAATTCCATGATTTTAAAAGCCTTCGCATGTTAAATATTGTACACGAATAAAAGCAAAAGCAAATAACAAATTATAGGTAAAATTCATCAAAATCTAAGAACTGTATATGCACATTTGTTTAAATAAATATCTTAAAATACTTTAATAATAAAAGTGTTGAATCTCGCACACAGGGGATACATATATATCACCAAAACACAAATATATAAAAATGGGAGAGTTTTTCTATTCTTGCGAATTAGATTTTTATATATCTGGGTTATCAAAATGAGATTTAGTATTTGTGCTTTGGGAAAATCCGTTTTGAAGTTTTAATTTCATTCATAATAATATCATAAAAAGCACGCACAACTTTTAAATCTTGACCAAATCTTCAGTAAATAATTCACAAACTAGAATTTTTGCATGAATTGCACAATTCTTTCTTAAAATGATTTATTACTCCATATATAATGTCAATCTCATTGATGCGCATTAGTAAAATAATTAATTTATTTTTATCAGGCTCTTTTCTAGCAGATAATCTGAAATATAGGCGTGGTAGTTGCTGTTTAGCATCAAACATTGCTCCATTACTTCATGAAAAATGCAGGTAAAGCTTTGAAATTTTGCAGGCATATTTATAAAGATTTGGGGTTTCAAATAAGCCAATAAAAATTTTTTCAGCAGTTTAATGATTTTTAGGGTACCATATCGTCTTAATTACGTTTATATAACAGAAAACATTTCTTCACAAACATATGTTAATCCAAACCTACAGCAATATCTGACCGCTAAATCATGTAAATTTGGAAAATTACTTGGTGGCACAAATTTCCAAAATTCGATGTAATTCGGATCTTTTGCGGTTAAAATAATTTCCTTATATTTACTTTTCAGAGTAATATGGTGCTGTAGGTCAATAATTTCAATTTGTACCTGAGGTGGGTAAAAATTAATGTCTTGAAGAGAAATCGAAAAAGGATTTGTGAAAAGTTCAGTATTTTTTTTATCATCTGAAAGAATCCTGCAAAATGGATATTAAATTTTTTAATCTATCATAGTTCGGAACATTGCTAACTTTGGCAGATGAATGGGAAATGAGTATGATTCCTGTATGAATGGGAAATGAGTTAATTTTTTCTCTCCAAAATCCAGACAAAAAAGCAAAGATTTGTTCACAAAAGAAGATATATGACCAATTAGGGTAGGAAAAATACAATTTTTTCCCTGTAATCTTAAATTTAAATTGTTTAAAGGTTCCATTATATCGGTAAGAAAAGCTAAATCCCACAGCCAATTTTCCCTTCTGAGGAGCGAGCATTCACTGGGCAGTTCATCGTTTTCTTCCAGATATTCTAAAACACATTCCCTCAAACTCCAAAATCTCACAAATGAACTTCCTTTGGAAAGCCAGCGCACACTACAATGAAGGAGTAACTTGCCATTTTCTTCGAGGAAAAGCGTACGAAACCTTCGTCAATACAGAGCACGAGCTCGTATTTTGTTGATACAGCGCACCACGGGGTCAACAACGAAAGACAAGTTTAAGTCCTTGGCACAAAGAGCTTCTTGACGAATAATACAATGATACTTGAAAACTTTTCTTCCCATATAATTTTCAAGCAATGCAACAAAACCTTTTATTCTGCCAACCATGTAAGGCTCTCCATCTGTGGAAACACTGTCTAATTTTGTCGATTCTACTTTGTTAATTCCAATTACATTTTTAGTTCCTTAAAAATGTCTTCACTTGTAGTTAAAACTAGTTGGCGCAAATCAAGAAGTTCTTCCACAGTATCAAAATTTTCGTTCGTGTAACGCACAAAGATGCTTAACTGCGCATTGTCAGTGATATCACAGCTTTCATCCAAAGTTAATGAAAAATATTTGCAATTTTGAAGTCCAGAGACAATTTGCGTTCCAACATCCTGGCCCATGTCAGCTATACGAAGCATGACGGTATTTCTAGACAAAGCTATTTTATCAACCATATTTTTGACATTAAGATCACCGACATTTTGGGCGAAAATTAAAAAGCTGCTTTTTATTATCTCCTCTCTGTCAGAATATGGTTTTTTCATGAGGACTAACAACAAAGAAAGTTCATAAGAAGCCTTCACCATGGTTTCCATTTCGTCATTTCTCTTCTGGAACAAAGATTGTTAGCCGGCTAAAGATTTCTTTTTTTTTTTATTGATGAATTCCGTTTGCAAATTTGATCCAACAGGATATATGTTGTTGAAATCACTATGCAGTTGTTTGAAATGACGGTCCAAGTTAAATTTTTTTGGAACTGCTATACAAATTCCACATATCAAACAAACAGGTTAGGAAGCATTTTGATGTGTAAACAAGTATTGTTCTTCCCAGACAATTTTAAAATCTCGTGCTGCAATATCCTTTAGATAATTTCTTTTCGATGTCAAAGGTTCACTCATAAACATATTGAAAATTTTAAAAAAATTAAACAACTACGCTCAACACTAAAATCTAAAAACAATTGTAGAAAAGCTAAACGTCTTGCTAAACAGAGTTTAAAATCAACTGAGTCTGACAGCTAGAAACAATTTGCCAATGTTACGCTATAAATTTTCTAGGCTCCGAATCCAGCATTCTGATTAGTCATGGATGCAAGTTCACACTCCCTCTGCTTTACAAAGCAGCTACTTTGTGCAGATAGATTACTTCTACCGTATCAATAACTGCGCTCCTAATATATTGCAGAATTACTTCTTGACATTACAGAAATCGTAAATAGCCAACATCTCCAGAAAAACCTTTTTATCTGACATCACGCTGACAGCCAATAGTTATAAACTTCAGCCCTGCAAGGGGAAGCTGAAATTTGAATGGAAATCTGAGATGTTAAAAATTAACCGCCCCCGAGAGAGGGTGACTTTTTGAGCAATTTCGACCGTCCGAGAGAGAGTGAGAGAATTTTTTTTTTAGTCTCACGTTACTCAACACTTTTTTCGGAATGTTACAAAACAATAGAATTGTAAGTTTTGGGGCAAATGATCTCATTTTTGGCGTTTTTCTGAAGAAAAGAAAATCTTGCTTAGCGCCCTTAAAATCTCACGCAGAAAATTTCTGTTTCTTACATATTCTCTTCGTGACAATTTTTTTTATTGTAATTCAATTAATTCAGTAATATTTTCATAATATTTTTGTAATTTTTCAAAAAGCCTTCGCGTGCCACAGTTACGACCCCCGCGTGCCACAATGTGGCACGCGTGCCGCGGGTTGGCCACCCCTGGTTTATACACTCATTTAATCGCGTCGTGAGTGAGTGCGATGTTTTCGCTGGATCTTAATTTTTTTTTAATCTGTATCTTTTTTAGACTAAACATGTAAGAGTAAACTTCTTTGCTCTTTAAATTAAAAAAATTTTGGAATTACTTTTTTATTTTCGCTTATTTTGTTCCAACAATAGTTTTTCCCCCAAAAGTTCATCTGAAAGTGGGTAAGATGTGTACCAGTTATCTCCTTTAAAATTACGTTCTTCTCAAATGTTTTTGTGTCTCTACATATAAAACATTTATTTTCCACAGTGTGTCCCTTTTCTAAATCTGGGTCGATTTCAGTGGAGGAATCATACTTGCTGTCATACTCTTCATTTGATTTTTCCTTATCATAACCGTGAAAAGAATTTCTTCATCCGAAAATACTGTTGTACTATATCTATTAAATACTGTATTTATTAAATTACTTAAGTTTCACATTTCTTCATCATAACTACAATAATACGCCATAGCATAAGGAAGATTTAAAACGTGTTCATGCATTGAGAACTGTAACGGTGATTCACGCGCAGGGTATGACATACCCGAAGAGGTGATATCTAAAAATATATATTTAGAATTCGCCTACAAGCTAAGGCCCCTCAAAGGATATGACCTTAAAGTCAGCTACACGAGAAACTATTCATTTTCCAATAAAGGCTTAGAAGGAGCGTTGAAAAAAGTTAGACTGTGGGTAAGACACACCCTGCGCGAGTAGTGCCGGGTTAAAAGATGGGTGCAATGTCGAAAATAAGTGTTAAAGAAAACATAAATTTCAAAGCAGCATGACCACTCCTACGCCACTGGGTGGACCGCAACACCTTAAAGAGATTAGAAGTAGCCCGTATCCTGAAAAAAGTCTGCCCATCCTTGATATAAAACAACAAAAACTCTTTTACGCCTTCAAAAAAAAGTTCTTAATCCTTAATAACGAAAGAAGAAAATTGATTGATTAACTGATTGTGAATTAACATCGCATTTCGAAGCTTCCGAAGGACTAAAACAAAATGGGAAAAAGAAGTCCCTACACTAAGATGATCACTACAACTTATAATTAATTTTTAAAAATAGATAATTTAATGAATTCTTTTGATATTTCAGATGGGGAAATAAGTACAAATGCTTCAGAAGTTTCGAAATAATAAACTGCTTTTGCAATTACGTGAACTAGTGATGAGCACTGATACGGTGCTACCGATCAAGTTTCACAATTTAGTTTTTAAAAACGTCGTTATAATACTGTCAATATTGCCATTTGAATGAAATTCTACTGCGAAAATTCTCAAGCAATGATTTTCCAGACCAGTTCTTTCGGAGGCTTAAAAAATAAAAATCATCGAGGGTGGAGGTGGTTACACAGAAAAAATATTGCCAAAGTTAAAAATGCAAAATCATAGTTTGGGATTAAAAAACTAAGTCTTAGGAGTTTCTTAAGAGATGCGATAAAATATGTGTGTTCCAAAATCATTTTGTAAAATTGGGGGGGGAAAACCCGTAAAATCCGCCGTATAACGCGCACTTTAACACAAAATTAAGATCTAAATTATAAAGAATTTACGTCCCTTCTTCCCTGTGACCCGACTAGAGGTGTGGGAGGAACTAACTAATCATACGACATAATGAACTTCAATTATTTTATTTATTACTTTATTCAACTCGGACACAAACAACCCTTAAACAAGATAAAAAGAATGAGAGTGAGACGATATTACGTTGGGGAGAATATATTCAATCATGCAGCTCTACCTTTAAGATAACTTTATACAGAGCTTACGTATTTCATGACCGCACTATTAGTTTAACTTTATAAACATCGACTTGATTTAAGATCACAGTACCTGAACTCTTGCAGTCTTCTATTTCTTACACGTTAACTTTAACACCTCTCCAATAGTTAAAGTAATCACTTTCTTAATATTCCAACTTCTGACTTCCTACACTGTTTACGTATACGTTTCACTGTTGATTTACTTCACTTCCAATCTATTCACAATTCAGTAACTCCCAAATTCGTGAATTAAGAATATATATATTAAATTTGATTTGCATATCACGCTTTCTGCCTTTCGGAGAAGGTTGGTTGAAAAATGCTGGCCCAAAAGAGTTCCCCAGAGGTTAATGGAAGGACGCGTATAGATCGCGTATTTACGGGTGCGCATTATACACCGGGTATAAAAATGAGAGCTTTAAAAATAAGAAAGTATGAGCATAGAAAAAAAATTAGACTCTACATACATTGGAATACTGTTTATTAAAAAAAAAAATGGCATTCATTATAAACTTAAAGGGTTGTAATTCTAAAAGTATGTTATTGTTTCCTAAAACTTGGAACGATACCTCGAATAAATGACTTCAAAACATAAGAGCATTGCGCGTGTACATTTCAGAATTCTTCGTAAAAAAAGAAGGTGCGCGTTTTACGGCGAATATACCTAAAAATTAAAAATTTCAGCTTGAAAATATGGGTGCACGTTATATGCCAGATTTTACTGTAGTTTTTAAAAAATGTCTAACTAGTATAGGAGAAAAATTCAATTAAGTACAGTCAAAAAGGCGTGTAACGTATCCCGTCACACGGCTGTAAATCGGCTTTTTTTTATGGATGGTATCACCAAGTCTTTATGAACACCTTGCCTTTGGGGATCGCTGCGGCAACCTTCAACACCGTGAGAGAACCCCTACCCCCCACGAACCGGATGTAACTCGAGGATAAAGGGACCGACCGCTACCATCGGAGATCCTAGAGGGGGCAGCGAGAAGAGACCGTTGTGTGGAAACTTTCGCAGAGAATGGATGTGGCCTCCTCCCTCACAAACAACAGACAAAAGATCTCAACAATATTTTAAAAAACTTAAATATACATCGCGTCAGACTGACCACCTGACGGGAACATCTGCTCATGCACTTCAGGGCCCAAGGGCACAGTGGGCCTTGAACCCTCATGGGCTGTTGCGCCACGGAGTTAAGTTTAATATATATACTGTAATTAATAGCTGTGAAGTAAATAAACTAAATATTTAAATTATTAACTATCCCACTACCTTCATTTATCCTAAACGTCACATAGGCGGGATAATTTTTATTTCAATTTCTGTCCCATGTATTCTGCATATTCAAACAGTTTATCTCGTCCGAGTCATAATCCGAGACATACAATAATGGCGCCATAAATCTCAGCTAATTTCCATTTTTTAACACTTAACGCATGGTTATCATTCAATATTATTCTATTTTAAAATTGAAAACCGAAAGATGAAAAAGAAGAGACCTGTCATGTGAGAGCTTATCTCATTTGCATTTCTGGTTGATATTCAATTATTATAAAATTAGTGCCGCCACAACTGGAGATGGCTCAGGTCAGGGTTACCAGGAACGAAGTCGTTCAAAGACTCCTACGAGGAAGACAAAACACCTGTATTTATAATCTTTTCAAAGGTTGCCATGCCGTCTGGAATCAACCAAGTTTTAAAAAAGAATAATCATTTTTTTTCCTTTTGCATGTGAATTTAAATAATTCTTTTGTTCTTCCAAAAATAGTATCCTATTTATAGATCGGATTTAATTATTGAGAACTGGAATTATTTTTCGAAAAAATGTTAAGTTAAAATGAAAAGTTGTATTTTTGTTCGTGGTAGTAGAACTCATTAGGGTTCTTTGGTCTCTGGGTTCAACAAAATGAGCTAAAACATTTCGATAAATACTTTGCATAAAAAAAAAAGCATATATTTTGAAAAAAGACAAAACAAAATAATAAAGAATTGCAGAAGATAGCATTTGAATCAATACATTACCTGCATAATATATGGTCGAAAAGAAAAAAACCTACTTGGAAGAATCATTGCGTTCTAGGCTTATCTTCACTAAAAATTGTTTTTATAATTTATGATTTAAAAATTTTTTTTCGAATTAAACGATCTCTGGAATGATAATAGTTTTCAGTCCTAAAAACATACATAGTTATGATATTTGCCATTATATACTGAAATAGAAAATTTTGTTCACTTCGAGTCTTTGCGTATTGTATAAACAATTTCGCAGCTGAATGAGGCTTTACTGAAAGAAATAAAAATGTGTTGAGTGGCTCAGTTATAAAACATTAATAATTAGCTTAAATTAAAAAAATTTTTTTTAATTTTTTAACAAAATATAAATGTTTTTAAATATTAATATTAATATTTATTTTTAATATTATATTTATTATTTTTACTATTTATATTCGTAGAGTATTAACTTGTAACATTTTGGATTGTATCAAAACTGATATTCTTATAACCAAACGATATTCTGTATTCAGATTGTGGCAACGTATTAAGATAGTTTTGAGAATAGATTGTACTCCGGATGTATTGAATTCGAAGACTAATGGAGTTTAAAATTAAAATAAACGAGATCTTAAAACAACTTTTTACTAATTAAAAATATTATTTAGTTTCGCTTTTCCAAGTACACACAAAGATAAAACAATTAAATCGTATTTATAAAATGTAGTAATTATAAAAAATAAGAGCTGCGCTCTACTCTAAGGTCGAAGTTTCAAAGGTAAGATTTAATTTTTCCCATTTAATAATTTTACTTCTACTAAATGATTCTTTCAATGTTTATTTTCAATTAATTGAAATAAAAGTTTCAATGAAATTTTTATCTTAAAGAAATGGAAACTCACACGGGGTTATTTAGAAAAGTTAAAATTAGACAACGATTTTAATTGTAGACACTTTCGAAGCTTTTTCTGAAATAAGGCTTCACATAAGTGGTTCTCGACGTTCGCACTTTGTTATTGAAATGACACTTGAAAATTAAATTGTGTGAAAGCAGAAAAAAATATTTTAAAAAATCTTTTTAGAATTAGATATTATATGTTTCAGATATTAACCAAATTTTTATGGATGAATTGTTATTTATTTACATTGACATATAAATAAATAACGAGTCATCGATTAACATCTGAATATTAATGCTTTTTTTCATATTTATCAACAAAAAATTTAAGGTATTTTCTTTTTTTACTGGATAGAGAGTTTGTAACACATGATACTCTTCTTGATGAATTTCTGCGTAAAATGTTTTTACCTATTTGCATAATTTTTTTTTTTTTACTTCTAGAATCGAAATTATTCTCAAAATATGAAAGGCGATTTTTTTTTATTTGCAGCATATTCTAAACAATTTAAAAAGAACAGCAATGGAGTAAAATTTGTCCAAATGGTTCTTATATTATTTTTACTTTTGTGCTCATATTTAGTTAATATTTATTGTTTTAAGGAACAAATAAAGTCATTTAAATAAGGTTAGCTAAAAAATCTTCTAACACTAAGAGTAATTAGAATTCGTTAACTCAAGGCACCTATTCTAAGTCCTTGTTTCCAGAACCATTTTTTATCTTCACAATGGTAATTTATTTATCAATATTTCTAGAAATATATCCAGAAAATTCTTTCCAGATTCTTTCATTCTGGAATAATTATTAAATTTATTTCATCTAAGTGATAGAGAATAAAACAATGACAGTAAACACGTCATAAAAAAATCACCTTTTTTTTGTTGTTTTCTAGAAAGATGATTTTACGTCAAAGCATGTAAAATGAAATAATTCAGAAATAATATATTTAAAAATTATACCGGATAACTGTTTTTATTCCTCCAGAATTTTTAAGTATGAGAAAAACTGATTTTTTTTAAAGATAAAATGAAAAAAAGCATTTCAAAAAGCAAAAATCATTGAAAAGAGTGAATGAAATTCACTTCAACTTTAAAAAGTGTAGATGTTCTCAATCATGTATCCGACAAAGGATAGACTTGTGATATAGTTTCAAAATCGATGATGAATATCGCCATTTTTTTATAAAGGTGATAACCTTAATAACTTATCATATTATCCTATTTTATGATGTAAAGGTAGAAAAACGTAGAATATCAAAACGAGAGAAAAAACTAGCGTTCTGGAAATACCGAAGATGAAGTCATATTAAGCAACCAATTAAGATTACGATTACGTTCTTTTTCTTTTTTTTTTCTTTGTCTTGTTCTTGATTGTTCTGAGAATTTTAATTCGTGTGGCAAAGTTTGTTTTTCATTCGTAGTTTCCTTTAGCTTTTTTTTTAAATTTTTACTTTAGATTAGACAGACAAGATAAAAATTTAATTCACATTTTCCCCTAAATATAAATTCAAGATTAAATATATAATGGACCATTTTTTAAGTTTTAAGATAATGATTAAATGATGAATACGTTCCATTTTTTTTTAAAAAATCAAGAAGGTTAAGTTTTTACGTTATGCTTCGAGCTATGTAATTACCGTAAAGTCTAGCATGTAACGCGTACTTAGAACACAAAAAATAAGACCGAAATTTACGGGTGAGCGTTATACGCCGGGTATAAATATGAGAGCTTTATAAATTAAAAAAATGATGAGTATAGATAAAAATCTGACTTCTACATATAACGAAATACTGTTTACTTAAAAGAAATGACATTTCTTATGAACTTGAAGGGTTGTGATTCTAGAAAACGGCTATTTTTTCAAAAGCCTAAGATATTACCTCGATCTAAATGACTTCAAAACAGTAGAGCATTGCGCCCGTACATTTCAGGTTTCTTCGTAAAAAAGAGGTTGCGCGTAATACGGCAATCTATATAAATAAATAAAATTGAAGTGTCTGTTTGTAATTTCAAATTAGAAACTTTTTACTAAATGCATTTAAAGTATATACGGTACTTATATCAAAAAATCAATTTTTAAAATTTTTGTCTGTCTGTCTGTTTGTTCCGGCTAATCTCGGGAACTTCTGGTCCGATTTTAAAAATTCTTTCACCAATGGAAAGCTACATTATCAGCGAGTAACATAGGATATATTTTATCTCTATATTCTTAAGGGAACGGAAACTATGAGGGTAAAACGTTGACGTTGCTTACTCCCCGCCAAGTTGGCGCAAAATTATGCATTTGGTCAATAATGGAAATTTTAATAAACATTTTCTCACACACATTTGTAACAAATAACTGAAACATAGAGTAATTTAGCATCTTTACAAAAAGCAATTTTTCAAATGGTTTTTTATTAAACGTCTAACGTTTATTACGTTACGTTTGTTAAATGTCAAACTCAAACTTTGAGAAATATCGCCAAATTGGCTAAGAAATTCTCAATTCCGACAATGCCAGTTTCTCCCACTTTTTAAAGAGGGAAATAAAATAAAGTTTTAGTGAATTGCGCGCGTGATTTTGAAAATTCTATGGTAATATTAATTGACAGTTTCACATAAAAAGATTTGATTTATCGAACATTTATTACTTTGAATTTTTTAAACCTAATTATACAATATTCATATTTTGCACAAAATTTTTCACTTATACTGAACCTAGATATTTTGTATAGAGGTATTACTTTGAAGATATATATACTAGATATTTCTATGGAGGAAGCCACATACAATATCACTCGCCAAACAAAATTAGGGAGCTTTACGCAATACTTATTTCATCTTCGGTCTTTCTAACCCTCAAACCTTTTGGAATAAGTACAAAGACTACATGGCGGAAGATATTTTGCGACGAAAAACAACCGAATTTGCCTTTCAATGAACACATCTACAACGAAAAGCAATAAAGGTTTTCAAAATAGTTAGGAAAAAGCTACATGATTTTGGAATGATTAGCCCTAGACGTGTCGACGGAAATGGTTTTGATAATGAAATCACTTGAGAAATTAAGCTACGATTTTATACATTGCAACATCAGTAACAGAATTTATCTCTCAATTAATACATAAAAATTAAAAATTGCAGCTTGAAAGTATAGGTGTGCGTTATACGCCCGATTTCATGGTACATTTAAAAACTGCTTACATATTGATATGTTTCTACCAAAATTTTCTCTTTTATCAATTTTTTCAATTTATACTTGATAATAAGTTTTGTTGAATCAAATGCATTTTGTAAAAACACACACTCACCAATTTTACATATTTGGTCCAGATGGTTAGCTGCACAAATATTTGTTAAAAATTGAAAACTGAGTGTGCTAGATTTTTAATTCGAAATGGCGCCCTACATCAAACTATTGAAAGACCTTTCTTTTCATTGGAAATATTTTTATCGTCTAGGATCTGATAATTTTATAAAAATAGTTTAAGCGAAAAATTATGATGTGTTATTGAATATTTATAATGTGATACTGCAATGATCTTTAAAATGATAGATTGATTATCTAAAAATAAAATCCTTGTTTTTACAAGTCTAAATCTTTTGTGGAAACATTACTTCACTTCAAATTAAAATAAATTCCCTTTTTATTTGAACTGTTTTCTAAAGCGAATAATTTTTAAGGGAATTAAAGAAAGAATTGTGATGATAAAAAAATTAATATTCAATAAAGTTTTTAAAATTATCAGTTTAAAAAGAAATTTCTCTTCAAATTTTAATAAAAAGCCCTGTGTAATTAAATAATTAATTTTACGAAAACTACTGCCTATTCATTATTCTTTTCAATTCTCTCATTCAAGTACAATTATTGCGCTTTACTTCCTACTTTCTAAAACAGATCGTTATTTCATTTATTTTTGTGCCATTCACTTAATTCCATTTATTCTCATAGGGCGTCAGCACAGAACACGCGCGGTTAATGAGACAAGGAAAACAATTTCGATGGATTGCGAGAAAAATTTCTTTAAATATCCTGTAAGAAACGATAATGCGTGAAGGAAATGAGCAGATGATAAAAGATTTCTGACGTACGTTCCGAATAAAAGCGCGGCTAAGCTGTTCGTGTAAGAACATTTCTTTTAAGATAAATTTTGTGTTGTAATCCTTTTACTTTGTTTAAATCCGTTTATATCCACTGACGTATGTTGATTTAACTTTACGGATAAAATAATTTTACTCTACGTCACACCGAAGAATATTCAAAACAAAGACCGAATAATTATAGAATCAATAAACACCATTTCATAAATTTGTACTTCAGGTTAGTCTCTGATATTGAAATGAAAATTTGTTTTGCAAGTTTATATATATATATATATATGGTGCTTGACAAACGTACAAAAAATATTTAAGATTCTTACATTTCAAGAAAATTAATCTCAATATTTTGAGACAAATTTTTTACAAATTAATGTCTTAATCAGGAAATCAAATGTTATTTTGTTGCGGAGTTCAGAACCAAAATATAAATATATGGTGAAGTGGCCACCTAAGGCAAAATTTGAATTCATTCAAAAGATTGTGTTTGATTACTCAAGATACCGTATGTGGCCTTAAGACCTTACGTTCTCTCCCTTCCCCCTTTTTAATTTATACAATTGTCCAAAATAATCTTGTATTCAGAGACATATAATTTATACTTACAATTATATCTCGTCACAAACATTGAATTAAATAAGTGTAGAATTGAGATGAATAAAAACGATTTACTTCTGAAACTGGAATTCGTACGATTACATGAGTTATTTGTATTCTATGCTTGTAAAAGATACTGGTTTTCTTTTAAAGATGAATAATGATTCTAAAAAGGTGTATATTAAATTACTAGAAGGTGTATATGTTGAATTAATAAATCTTCGAATTGAATTCTGAGACAGAAAATCTCTTTAAATTTCCTGTAGGAATAAAAAATATATGAAAAAAAAGCAGACGATAAAAAAAACTGCTGACGTACGTTTCGAAGAAGAATGGTAGACCTTTTCGTATTCAGCTGTAAGATCACGTATTAAAAATAGCTTTTCTATATTGTTATAATCTTTTTAGTTGTTAAAATTCATTTTAGAGACTCAAAGACAAATAAGAGTAAAATATATTATTTTACGTTGAACAGCATAAGTACAAAAAATGAAGAATAGAATAATTATAGATGAGAATGAAAACACGATTAAATTTTTATTCTTAGGATGGAATGTTTGGAATACTGATATATAATGCATGGTAGCAACTTTAAGCTCAATATTATTTACAAATTACTCAATAATAAACTTATACAAAATGTTATTTAATTCAGCCATTTTATTTATCCAGTCTGTTTGGCACTTTTATTAGTTTCACCAGCGTTCTGACAGATGTCAACAACGCAAAAACTTGTAACTGAGTATTCTAAAATCATGTCGCAATACAACAGTATATTTTACATTAATTGAAAATAGATTTTTTTAATGTAGAAGATTCGATTTGATTAAGATTAATTTTAGTACGAGATCGACAGTGTAAGCTGATTAAAATTGATAGTTAGGCTCACTTTTTGAAAAGCTGGCTAACTTTGTATTTTTTCCTCAGACACAAAAAGCAAAAAGGATGTACAAAAATAATAACAACACACTAAAGCGTGACTAATTAAACCTGATTTAATTTCCTTCTTTAAAATTCAAATGCTGTTTATGTAATTAATGAATGGATTATGAGGAAAAAAAGTAATAGTAGTTTGTTAGCTAGTAAAAAGCCTTACTTTTAATCATAATAATTACACTAAGCTAATAAAAAATAACTTTAAATTAAGTTTTGAGGAAATATTTAACATACATGGCCAGCGAAGAGGCTATCATTTCCTCTCAAATATTCTATATTGCTGCCAATTCCTTCAAGTCTTTATAATATTGTCTTGTAAATTCAGCTAGACTCCACTTAAGATGCTTCAAGAGGCGGTATAACTTCTTTGTATGTTCCTTTTCGAAAATTTGGAATGGAGTTGAAGGGTAAAATAATATATTTTCTTAGGTACTTTAACAAAATAGTATTTTTTTAGCTTCATTTTTCCTTGATAGCAATTTTTTTTAAAGTGCTTTTCGCAGGAATTTATCTGAAGTGATTATTTACGAATAAAGAAACCAGCTTCATTTATTCTTATTTTTTAGTTTTGGTTATGATTATGAGTCTGCTACATCGTTTTTGAAATAAGTGCTACAAACACACAAACTGGGAAAAGATCGCCGTTGAATACGACTAGTCAGTGGCATACACAGACTACTTTCATGCGAGAGTTTAGATTCTGAAAAAATCGTAGACGAAAGCACCGAGACATAATCTTCATGCTGCAAAGTGAAAATATGTTGGTTTATGGCATAGGTTCCCAACCTTTTTTGAACTGGCGCCCCCTTTTCTAGTAAACATTTCGATACTACCCTTTTCTAGTGAATATTTCGATACCGCCCCCTCCCACTCTGGAAAAATAAGAATGTATATAATACATGGTGAAAACAAGAGTTAAGTTTTAAAAAATATCCCATTACTGATAGAATATATTTTTTAATTTAAGTTTTTTCTAAGGCCCCAATTTTCTTGCTTGCGAATCTGAAATAGCTGTTGCCACACAAATATTTAAATGTGTAATATTATATATTTTAGTCATAGATAGGATATATATATATATATATATTGTTGGAATTGAAACGCTACTGAATTTCTTCTTCATTTAAAAGAGTGAAATAAAAGTTTTAGCTTACCTGTTATAAAGACAGGCAGGGGCTTTGATGATACGAAGTAATTCATAGTAAATTATTGCTTTCAAAATAAATATAAATTGACTGTTTCAGCCTTTAAAGAGCCACGTTAATTCCTGGTTAACATATTTAATTATGTTTCTTGGATAATATAATAATGAAATGCAGTGGAATCAACATTTTTCCTACTGCTCACAGACAACGACAACACGTGCACTACAGAAATTAAAATGCACTATGTCATTCAATTTAATGTAGGTCTGAATGTCATGTAATCTTTAGTTTTTCATCCACTTCCCGAACTACCGAAATATGTGAATTTTCGTACATGGGATATAGAAATGATTTAAATACATACAATCAACATAAGGTAAACGGTGTTAAAGATTACTTTTGTTAGTACATAATCAGCATGTTTTTTTTCAGTCTTTTTAGACTATATTTGGTTAATTTGCCCAAGCCCCTCCGTGCCATCTCAACGCCTCCCTAATTTTCTCTGGGTCTCTTACTGCCCCCCCCCCTGAAAGCCTGTAACGCTCACAAGGGGGCGTTATCGCCCACGTTGAGAACCCATGGTTTATAGGAAGGTTTGACATAAAAAAAATCATAGAAATAATATTTGTATTTCAATATAACGCTTTAGAAAGAGGTAATTTACAGCCAGCACAACTCTCAGCAGAATGAAATATAAATATATAACAATCTTCACACACACATGACAAAGCTATTAACCAAATACGCTACCATTTTATAGGAATGGTGATCTTGTTAAAAATTAATAGACAAATACTTCTTTTTATTTTTTAAAATAGAAATAGTCGGGGTACCGCCCCCAAACGGCGATTGTTGGGGGTAGGATGACCAAAAGAGAGAGAACATGAAACTTACTTCATCAAGGAACTTTTTTAATTGAATGATATGAATAGCGTTATTAAAGCAAATATTCGATTAAAAATAGAATCTGTTAGTTAAAAATTGGTTTAATGTAATAGGAATTGTAAATAAGGTAAGAATTACCTCTTGATGCTCAACAATAGCCACGACTATCCTCGTGCAACAGTATTTTATTTTAGTAACACACATACAAAAAAAAAATATACTAAATTTATTTTCATTATATAATAGTCTTCCAGATTGCATATTTCCTTAACTTAATATCCCACATTACTATTCTAATTTATTACGTCCCTTTGGCTACGATGAATCACACGCGGTCTGCTTTTCAGTAATGAATCATGCTGTCTGCTTTCAACCCTGAAGTAGTTGTAAAGTTCATTGTACACAATGTAGCAACAAGTGTTATTTAAGTACATTATGTCATTGCTAAAAATAAAAATCATGGTTTTTTAAACAGATCCATGGTGTTCCGGTATGTTACTTAATTTTTTTGTATCATAAATTCATAATTTCTGTTACAATAGTATCAGAAAAAAGTTTGCTTCTGGTATGCTGTGGCAACTTAATCAACCTTTACTTATCTAATATAAAATATTAAAAAATTTGAATACCATTTCTGTAGGTCTAATAAGAGCTCAGGTAAAAGTTTTATAGTTTAATATTTGAAATTTTTATTTATACATAATTATTAATAACATATCCCAATATGCATCAGTATTTGTAGGTAAATATCAACGTGGTGTTCCTGTATATTAAAAATATTTAACAATCAAATTTTGAAAATGTTCCAAAGTTTCAAATGACATTATTTCCATGTTTGGAAGCCTCTATAGGAAGTAAATAGTTATTGACACTTAGGACATGAAAGTATTATCAGATCTGGAATTGTTAACATTCTTTTTGAGGTAATTTATTAAAGAAAGAGTGTAGCAGAGGAGAGAAGTATATCATTAATTTTATCGTCTATTTTATAACTTTTTCACTAAATTTTTTGAAAATAAAATCATATATCTATAAAAATTAATTCTTTTAGGTTCATATAAATTAAAATCTTGTAGTTAGCGTTTGAATTTAACATGCTAACTTCAAGCCAGTAGTGAAATTTTTTTTTTACCTTTTGGCAAGCCAATATAGTTTTTTTTATAAAACACAATAAAGAGACTAAAAATAATATATTTCGAAAATTCTTGAATACTGATATGAAAATATATTTTTTACTTTAAATATTTTTTTCATATAAATGTATAGCACATCAAGTAAGCATATTTTAATAATTCTATGGAGAGTGTCACGGAAAGTTGGGATCTCGTTTGCTTTTCTGCCGAAAGAGTATTGTGGCCGGAGTGAGTGAACGAGTGAATGTTAACGTCCCACTGTTCAGCTACACGAGGGCTTTTGGGGACGATCCGCGTAATTTTGAACCATGGTTAAGTGACGCGGACTGACACCTTCCACACCAATGGGAAGACGTTTGAGCTCTCGACAGACTTTACGTGCATCGCTCCCCTACACGGCGGGTCTTCAGTGGTACTGGGATTGAACTCATGACATGCTAGCCTCGATTCGATGCCTAGACCACTTGGCTACAGCGGCCACATTGTGGCCGGAAAGATCGTTTGTAGGCCAAGAGTAAATACTCTGAATAATATCGAGTAGGAGTTATCTTGGCGGCAAATTTGGTCGCCAAATATCACCAAGTCATAAAATTTAGCGACAAAAATGTATGTCTTTAATGTCTTGAAATGATTATTTGAATAAAGAGTAACTTAAGCTCCCATTCTATGTAAGGATGATTCAGGGAACCAGCATGGGAGAAAAACATTTGACAGAGGTTGTGCGTTCCACTTACCAGTACTTACGTATTATACCGTCAACCAGTCTCGCCAAATCAAAAGATGTCGCCAAATGCTGTCATCGTATGAGTGATCAAAATTTATTGTGTCTGTACATGCTTGAGAAATGTTTTACACAATTGGCTGCATTTTGGGGCTTTTGGCGACACCTTTCATTTGATGAATTAGTCGACTGTATAATACGTAAGAACCCATTTATTTGCTGGTTTGAATGGATTAAATTCATGCGACGTCATAGTCACATGATAATGACAACCACATGTTTCTAGCCAATCAGTTCAAAAACTCATGTGACGTCATAGCCTCACGATAAAAGCAATCATGTGTTTTCAGCCAATCCGTTCATGCGCCTCGTTGTTGCCAACGTTTGCTCGTTTCAGAAACTTTGCATAAAATAAGATTTGTTTTTTAAATTTTAAAAAAAATTTTGAAATTTTTTTTATATAACATTTGAACAGCTTTACCCACACAGAAATGAAATTTAATTTTATCTCCGTTTTACAAAAAGAACAACAAATACAATTAGTTTAGTGTCTGTTTTGAATTCAATGGAATTCACGTGTTTGTCTATATCATGTGAACGTCATGAATTGAGCCTATTGCTGTATTAATTATTCGCGTGAATTTCTAATCTACGCTGTTGTTGGTTTATATACATATGTTAATTGTTATCTGTTAGAAGGAACCAACTCAAATTACTAGTGAATTCTAGAACAAGTTACGATTTTCTTCTAAAGCACCTGTTTATTAATTGCGTGGATCTTTCCTGGATTTGAAGGACGATCAACATTTATTATCACAGATTCCATTTTTTGTACCAACAGAATTTTTGAAATTAATTTTCTGAATGAATTCCGTTTGGAATGTTCTGCCGAAGCTGGTAAAAATAAAGTTTTGAAGATAAAATAAAACATAATACAAACTTTATTAAATCCCAAAGGAATTTATTTAATCTTTTATTCCACTCGCGCGCAAGTTTAGTTGTATAAGGCAATGAAACGAAATGAATATTGAATTACAAACATTAGCAGTCCATAAATAAAAAACAATTAAATCACAAAGCTTGTTCAATAGTGCTCAAGTTGTAAGATATGTATCTCTTTACCCTAAGTCTATCAAACATATGAAAATTCAAAACCTGTAATTTGCCATTCAATCGATTTTTTCTTCAACAGTTGCATTGTCTTTCACATGCATGAATTTCTTTACCAAACGATTATTTCTCCCCACAAATAGAACAAAACATCAAAAACGAAATTTATTAAACGAATAAATATTCGAATTATTCAATTTCAATTGCTCTATTTAAAAATCGACTCCTTTCACATTTTTATTACAATTTAAGGAATCTTTACAATTTCGCCTGCCTGTCTCTATCTCAGGGTCGTCCTCTTTTTAAAGAAGAATCAAAAGATAAAGAAGAAAAAAAAGAAGGACGCTCCCTTTTTTACGCAGTGTCTGTGGTTAGAATACAAGAACTGATCGAACACGTGTAGAGATTTAATCGACTTTTATCTACGTCAAATTCGTCCGTGAAAACTGTTCGGAATCAAACTGTCTCCATTGATATTTTTTATACAATAATTGTCGAATATTAAAAGTTGATAATTAACTAATTCTAGAGCTTTCCTTTTGATTCATGTTTACGAGAATTTATGGTCTAGAAGCACGAGGGAGAGCTACAGAAGCAGTAAACAAAAACATATTGCCAAATGATTATTTTCATATATTTTATAAGAGGTTCTCAACCAATTTTCTTTATCTTATGTTTTGAATGAATTTTTCCTTCATAAATATCCCATTTTCAAAAAGCTTTTTTTTTAGAATTTTTTAAAAATTCTTTTAAGTAATTAAGCGAATCACACAAATTAATAAAATGAACAAACGTAAATTTTCATTTGAGATTCTTCGTTAAAATTTAATTTGTTTTTTATAATAGCAGTGTAAGATCAATACAAAATCATTATAAAACAAATGCTACGATCGGATGTCCAGGTCAGCAACAGAACTTGTATCCCACTTTACACAACTTAAAAACCACAACATATTTAATTGCTTAATGCAAAGTTTTGCCAAGAAATGTTTAAACCAACGATACTCAACCTGCGGCCCAGTGGACTTTTCTAAGTGGCCCGGTGATGGCCCATTGTGCTCTGAGAAATTCATTTATTTAAGAACAAAATATTAAAAATTTGGCGAGAAATTCTTTCTGTCAAGAAATCAAATATATCAATTTTGCTTTTCGTTGTCCTGTCGTACAAGTGCGAATTGATAGATATATATATCCTACTTGTGTTACTGCAATAGTTAGTAATTCTAGAAAACAGTGGAGTAGCGACCATTTGAGGAGTGGAACTAATTTTTAACTATCCCTCATGTCTTGCAAGCGAAAAATATTCGAAGAAAATAGGTTGTTTCAAGACGATTGGGAAGTAGACTATTTTGTAGTGAAAAACAAACATGGATTCGTGATTGTTTGCTTTGTTGTGAAAGCGTTGTATTTAAAAATACCAATAATTGCGAACCGTTCAATGACACTTTTCCTCGAAGATCTCTTTCAAGAGGCGATAAATAGGCTTTCTTGAAAAATCTTTGCAACAGCAACCAAGTGTTTTGTCAGTGGTAATGTCACAGCGGTAGCGAATGCATCCTATGAAATTTGTTATATAATTGGTATCATATGAAACCGTATACTGATGCTGAAATTGTGAAGGATTGTTTCTTAAATGCTTTTCCAATTTAGTGTCTGATAAATTCAGTGATAAAAATAAAAAAATATAAAAAATAACAATAAAAAAGCAAATTAGAAGTTTTAATATTTTGATCTCTACATTTTAAGTTTCTATGTTATCTTTGTCTTAAAGCGTTCTTCCCCTCCCATTAATCCTCATGTTGCGGCCCGCCTGAAATAACTATTTTATGTTTGTGGCCCGGCAGAAAAAAGGTCGAGTTCCCCTGGTTTAAACCATTAAGGGGTTATGCTATTAAAAAAAATACTTCAATCGAATAAAACATTAAAAAGTAAAATTCTCATTGGAACAATGGGATTTTTAAAATGTAGTTCATTATTGGTGAAAGCAGGTGTGGATTTTTACATAAAATTAAAAAAGAATTAGTTCATGAGATGTCAATTTATTGATCACTAAAGCAGTAGTCTCTCTCTTCAGATAACTATGTAATATAAATAAATCACGTACTAAATTACAATAAATATAAATGGAATCTAAACAAAATACGTGATAATATACCAAGACAAAGTAAAGTGATCGCAGTATACAATTGTACATTAGTAAATTGTTAAACTTATTGTAGGGTTAAACATTGTTTCAAAACATATAATAATATTGTGTTAACATGCAGGGAAATAAATCCTCTCACATTTCCATTAACACATGCTGAACGATTTTAATTTGCAAAAGGGTCAAATATGACAATTTATTGGTTGCAAAAACAATAGCCACTCGTTGACCTGTAAAAAGAAACTTGAAATTTAATTTTTTTTGTGTGACATAGTTTTTATTGAAACATATTAGATTTGATTCTCGTAGTAGCAATGCACAATAATGTTTTTAAAAAATTCACCAAAATGAATTCTTTTTCCTCCTCTCCCTCTTTCTAATTGATCAATAAATGGCTTATAATTTTTTAAATATTTTAAGTCAGTAAATGGCTTTTGTAGTTTTGGTTAATATTATAAATTAATCTTATTTTTTTTGTAGAAAAAACACATGATAAAAATTAATACATTGTTTCTGATAAAGGATAACCAATCTCTTTAGAATACACAATTCTGGGAAGGCTTTAGAAACTCTCTTTTCATAAAAAAAAATGGTAAAGTATATATAAATCCCTGATTTTAAATAAGTTTGAAATTATTCATTTCTAAAATAGCTCGAAAAACAAATAAATGTGGCAATAAGTAAAATAATGGAAAGTAATGATATAAACACTCATGTAATCTCGTACGAACTCACAAGAGACTTTAAGAAACTTATCTTTTTAACATAGATATCGTCCAAACGAATGCAAGAAAATCAACAAAATGTTCAATTGTATGTTACGGTGATATTATTCTAAGAATTCATTCAATCAAAGTTATTATTTTGAGAATTAATTAAAAAGAAAACAAAAATACCACATTTATTCGAATCTAAGCCGCACCTCTAATTCTCTACTCGTTCTTGAGAAAAATTTAAAAAAAATTGTCTGAAAGGTTCATTAGTTTTTTTTAAAAAAAATTAATGAGAAAAAATGCGTTTATTTATTTTACTAGACCAGAATTAAAAACATTCAAATACGCGAGAATGTACATACATGAGCCTATAATTACTCCAACCATCAGTATCATATTTCGAAAATGATTCGTCACACTCCCATTATCACAGCTGAGTTCGGAATTAGTGCCGGTGTCGCTATTTTTCTACATGGTGTCGTCTTCCGTGCCATTCATTGCATCTGTTATGCAAATTTTTTTAAAAGAATGCATTTTTTAATACTGTTGAACATTTGCAAGCAAAAATTATTTTATTTTGCTTACGCCATCGCCGTACATTTGTTTCATCCGTGTCAAATTTTCAGTGGCCGCTGCTCTGTTTCCGCTATTTTCTGCACATAAAATTGCCTCCCTTTTTCATACTTGCGTCACAGTTAACTCGTCTTGATACTATTACCGGTATCTTTGATGTGTAGGTGATTAAAAGAAAACATACAAAATTTTTTCCTAAATACGAACAGACAACGGTGTTTAGGATAGACTGAATTCTGGAGATAATGGGATAAGTCATCAAAGCAAGTGGCCAGAAAGGACGGGGTTACATTTTTCCTTTTGAAAGGAATGAAAATTCAATTTCCCCCAAATCAACCAATGTTTTGCCTTGATTCTAAGCCGCGCTCGATTTTCAGTAGCATAAGCACTGGAAAAATAGTATGGCGTAGATTCGAGTAAATACGGTATATCAATAAAATCTAAAAGCATTCCTAGTTCTATATTTCATCGATTCAGCGAATTGAATCCAACTGGGCGAAAATTATTTTTCATTGGACTTTCAAAAGCCAACACGATCGGTTTCATATCAGATTGGCCTTGTAAAACGATCTGATTTTTTTTACTAGAAATACTTGCTTCTTCTTTATCTTAAGGAGGAGGGGGGAAGATAAGTGTGCTCCAGCATTTTAATTCACTGAGCCGTATTTAACATTGAATGCATACCTTCATTGTAAAACGTTGTGTTTAAATCGCCTATGTTCTAAAAATGACGTTAAGTCATTTGTATTTAATTGGACGCAATAAATCTCTTCAAGCACACACACACACACACACACACACAAAAAGGAAAAAGTATTTGAGATTTTATCTTTCCGACTTTTCTTGAAAATCTTCCTGGGTATTCCGAAAGTGAACGAATGGATAATCCTTGTTTTTTGTGTTCGCTTATAAATTTCCCAATATTTTCTTACACACCGGCGTTTATTTCCGCAAGATTAGCTACATTTCGTCAGTGGAAAAAAAAAGATGAAGAAACATTGAAGCTTGACTGAAAAAAATGCCCCCTCCCCTACCTTTTTCATTGGTTTCTTAGATCTTATGACATCCCGATATGGATTAGGTAACGTATGTCCACACGCGTATAGGATTTATGCTAAAAATTTCAAGTTGAAAGTGCGCTGTGATTTTTAAAATTTTTATTTATTTGTTTCCCAACGCGTGAAGGAATTCTTTGACGAAATTCTGAAAGAGGTTTGTATACGGTTCATCTCTTATCTGCTTTGTGAACCTTGAGTGATTTTTTCTTATTTAAATAAAAATGCACTTTCGTTCAGATACTTGTATCATGCGGAAGAAAGCGGTTTTCGCTTTCAGAATTGAATGAAAAGTCATTGAATTCTGCTTTTGCTCTCCGAAGGACATGTTGGCTCACTTTTTGTATAGAGGTTATCTTCACTTTTATATTCGAAAAGAAGGTTGAAAGTCTAAATTTCGAAGACTTTAAGGCAGATATATATATGTTTGTTTCAATGTAAACTTACAAGATTAAATGTAACCATGTTCTTGAAGTGTGTATAAGATTTGATTTCATTAACTGAACTTTAAAAGTGAACTAAGGACTTTGAAGTACGGTTACCCCAATTAAAAGTTCCAAAATACACCCAAAATGTTTCTTTTTCGTTTTTTTTGTCTTACTTTTAGCAAGAGTAAACATTTACGGTTAATATTTTTTAAAAAATAATAACAATAAAGTACTTAAAAATTCAGAAAATATTTTTCACTGTGTTCTTTAAGGCCTCTTTTTGTTGATAAGCATTCTATGAAAACAAAAAGTAAAATTGAAAAAAAAAAGACAAAAATACTAGAGTACTTTAGTATTTTGTGTACTTTTTTTGTTTGTACTAGTGTACTACAAAAATGCTAGAGTACTATATGCATATAGTAGTTCATTTTGAACATGTAGTATCATGTTGGCTCTTATTACTCTTTATACAAATTTGTGCAAAAAAATTTAAGTAAGAAAAACTGGAATACTGACTCATATGGTATCTTTAAAAGAAAATTGATATTTCCTTTTTTTATTCGACTTTCTTTGTTAAATATAATTGAAAACCTTTATGAAGCAAAAAGTGTCCCCTTTTTATAAGAGACCGCTGCAGCCTAGTGGACATGGTCACGACTTCATGACCAGCGGTATCGAGTCGAGGGTTATCGAAAGGTCCTGATGCACAGATGACCCACCGTGCAGAGGGACTGACACACGTTAAATCTTTCGAGGCTCAAAATTTTTCCATTGGTGTGATGTGGTAGTGGCCGTGGAAGTCTAGTAGTCAAGGTAACGAACTCGTGCTGGTGGGTCATGAGTTCGAGCCTTATACTGCTGAAGACCCGCTATGTAGAGGAGCGATGCACGTTAAATCTGTCGAGAGTTCAAACGTCCTCCCGTTGGTGTGGTAGTTAGGAGAGGGGGTGCCAGCTCAGGTGTCATCCTCGTCACTTGACCATGATTCAAAATTACAATGTCCGTCGTCAATATAGTCTTTGTGTTGCTTTACAGTGAGGGGTAAATACAATTCAAATCAGTTCCTGCTTTAAGTGCGATATTAATAAACACTCACTTTCATCCTTTTTCATAAAAAATAATAAATTTATGCTCAGTGTGCGTCCCGGAAGTCTACTTAAAAGTCAAGAAAACACTAAGCTTTTCTTTAAAAAATTGAAAGTTTCTCCGTACTCAATGAGTAAACTTGCAGAGTCCAGTTGTCTCTTGAACTAATTACAAGGAGTCCAAGATTGACAGAAGGATTGGTTGTTTATTTACGTTGCATTTTGAAAAGCTAGATTAAAAAAACTATTGGCGACAGACCTCGTAGTTTTGAACCACGGTCAAGTGACGAGAACGGACACAAGAAGGCGCCCAAGATTCCAATAACAAATTCTACAAAACATACTTGAGAAAATTAGAGTCCTCTTTCTTTTAGCAAGTTCTCCTACAAACTTTTCACTTGAGAATCACAAGGAAAGTAATTGTATTCGAGAATGCACAAAATAAAATAACACTAATAGAATTGGGGAAAAGCAAATGTGTGTGTGTGTGTGCTTTTGTGAAAGGAGATTACATCCAAATTCACACACTCGCCGTATATCAACCTAAATCTGAACCAATCATTAATTGAAATAAGTGCTGAAATGTCTCTTGCTTATGTCATATAAACTCGACTTATATACTTCATTTGACTGCTTCACACATACAAAACTAGAAAAAAATAGTTTACTTAAGCTGGCTGTAAATTCGAATGATCAGATTTCGGAAAATGACTTACAACATCGATTGATTGATTGCTTATAATCATCCCATTCTGCTTACACGAATACTATTGATGCTAAACCTCATAGTTTTGAACGTCAGTCCAGTGCAGTGACGAAGACGACACCTGAGCAGGTACCACGACCTCCAAGTTTCTATATCATAGCAACGTGAGGACTTTAAGCCTCGTCAGATTTAATGAGTATAAATCTCCCTCTACTTGATGGGTTTTGAGTGGCGCCAAGATTCTTCTGGGTGTAGTTGTTATAACCATCAGCTTCGTAGTTGGGTAGTCGAGTTTATACGTCGGTTCAAGTCCTGATTTTATAAAGGAATGTCATGTTGAAAGTCAAAGTGTGGAAATTAAGAGATATATTTTCAGAGATTCGCGTCAGACTGACCACTTGACCGAAACATCTGCACCATGCACCCCAGCGCCTAAGGTCACATAAACTGAGAAATGCACAGTAGATTTTGGCCCTCATGGGCTGTTGCGTAGTTGAGTTCAGTTTAGTTTATTTTCAGGGATACATTTTTCCCGTAATAAAATCAAGAAATGTAACAATTATTCCGAATAAGAATGCATTTTATTCGACATATACTGTATGATTTTTTAAAGTTTTTAAACAAAGAATCTTAAAAAAAACCCTTAGATATTTATGTCTTCATTAGCCCCGTAATTGTTTTGCACTGAAAAAAAAAGTTTTTTTCTCCGGTCGAACATTTTTGAGGAAAACTAACAGTGTCATGCAAACACAATATTGGGAAACATATTGTATTATGTTTTGTCAATGAAGCGGTGAAAAACTTTCGCGTGGCTGTTAAAATTGTTTGGAAAACCCCAGTCTTTTTTTGCAAAACAGTTGCGGAAAAAAAAAACCAAAGCGCGACACGCACGTGAAATCTATTAAGTATAGTACGTCACTGTCAAGAAATCGACAAATTCCCTCAAACTCGCCATGTTTGGCAAAATTTCAATTAGAAAGTGGTTTCTGGTTGACTGAATATTTTTCACAGAATGTTCCAGAAAAATCGTATTGAATAGCAAAGAAATTGAATTTGGCATTGCTTTAAAAATACTTTCTAAATCTTGAAAAAGGGTAACAATTTGAAAAAAAAAACACACACACAAAAACTGGATTATATATACATCCATAAAAAAAACCCCAACAATTCAAATATTTTGAAAAGAATGTACTAAAAAAAGGATCAAACAATAAAAGGATGTTAAATTTGATATAATAATATCAAATTTAACATCCTTTTTAGATTTTTGCCAAAACCTTTATAAAGATTCTTCTTCTTGAATGACTTGACAGCCCTGGGTGGGCCCTGGCCTTCTCCAGAAGTTTTCTCCAGGTATCTCTACTTTTGACAACTGTTTTCAAGTTTTTTTAAAATAAAGATTACATGTAAAAAAAAAAAATCGTAAGCCGGATAATGCCTCAGAGAAAAAAAGAACTTTTTCGTCTTTGAAACCATAAAATCGGATAGTAAATTATTATGTTTTTTTTTTCCTGTTAGTTTAATAGGCTATTTATGTATCATTAAATCATAGAAAATTATTTCAAGATTTTCATAGGAAAGTCCAGGACTGGATTTACACATTTCTCCACTCATGGACAAAATTGTAATTTTTTGCTCCCATCATAAATAAATTAATTTATGATGTTCCCAATTAAATATTAACTATACCTTTTCGATAAATAGAATTACATTTTTTGGTTATTCGATAACAGTATCAACTGGGAAATTTATCAAACGACTATCTTGCAACAAATTAAGTCCTTTTTCACAATTCCTACTATTAGCTCACTCTCTCCCTATATATATGTTATAATTCCCAGTAATATAATCCTTTAAAATAACTTTTAACTACCAATGGTCCATCCCTTCAGGACTAACGTTTTAGTAATAAGTTAACCCACCGCGTAACGAGAGTATTTTAAACTACACCTATCCACCCACTCAGATCATGTGATTTGAGAAGCCTATAAGTACGAGATTCCTGGAGACCAACGCTTTTTCGCTTCTGTATTTTGTCTGCGTAAACATGTAGCCGTCTTCAGCTCATTGTGCATTCGTTTTCTTTGTTATGTGTCGTCCTTGTGATGTTTTATGTGTTTAAGATGTGGAATTAAACAGATTTGAATAACCCCATGACTGCCTCTTGGATAATATTTATTATGCCTCACCAATCATATTATAAAGAAATCATGTCAACGGCCAACGTCGATTACATATATATATGTTCTTATTTATTTATATGTGTATATATCTTTTTCAAATTTTCAATCATTAATAAAATACTTTCTATTCATCAAAAAAAATTCAAATAAATTTTTTAAAATTTGTATTGGATGACACTTGATGTTAACATAGTTTTTCCAAATATTAATTCAGAAATAAAATTAATTACCGGTTTTCAACGCCAACTTAGATTCGTCACCATTGTTGTAACAATATAACTGTTAAACAATGACAAAAGCTAGCGTCGAAAACTGGTTTTTCAGCCAAATCGAGTGTGCATTGTTACAACAATGCAGACAAATCATGCTCTTTTTTTCAATTCCTACTCTATTAGTTCACTCTCTTTATAAATGTATTATATATATATATATACATCATGTTTAAATTTTCAATCGTTAATAAAATACTTTCTATTCATCCATTCCAAGAAGGAATTGACTTGAAACTTTTTTTATTACTTGTTTTCTTTGAAAAAAAAAAAGAAAATTAAATATTTATAAAATTAAATACATGAAAACGATCAGATGACAAGGTAGGCAACTGAACTGGCACCCTACTTTACGACTTTAAATTAGAACACATTTAATTGTTCTGAGCGAAGTTTTGTAAACAACAGTGCTAGGCACCAAAGGGCCATGTTGTCTAATAAAACATTAAAAAGAAATTTTTCATTGGTATAGTATATGCTTAAAATAAGTTTGTTGAAAGCAGACTTAGCCAGTCAATTTAGTGATACCTAAAACACACTCTCTCTTAGAAGGATTATAGATTTCACGAAAGTAAATGTGGCATCATGATATTTTTAGTTTGTAATCCCACACATTTATTTTCAAAAACGTTCTTAATTACTGACCTTTGAGACGAGCACGAAAGCGGCATTTGACGTCACGATTTAAGCGTGACGTCATATTACGTGTCCATATGTTTGACAACAAATTCGGTGACGTAAGCAAACATAATCCGGGAGCCCGGATACCCTCCGAAATTTCCAGATTTGTGTATTTATTGCATTTATTATATTATGCTGGTGTTGTTTATTCATGAAGATTAATAACTGATCTTGTAGTTTCCCATGAGTACAATGAAATAATAGAGCTAATCCGCAGAATAAATAACGAAATTACATAAAAGTTGAAAGATTTGTGTAGTTATCTTTCTGTACTAATTTTTTAGCTTATTTTTCAAAATTCTAAAAATAATTTTTTTTTTTTTTTGCGTCAATGGTTTTAACACGAGTAATTGTGTAATTATTTGTAAATTTAATATGTTTTTGTAACTACATAATTATAAATACAAGTAATATAAAAAAATTTAAGTAATATAAAAGTCAATTCCTACTTAGGTCACCAAAGAAAAATTTTATTTTAGTTACTTTTTACTAAATAGTTATAATTAATATAAATATGCAAGCAATATGACAGAATCACAACATTAAGTGAAAAAATAAAAAGCGATTTTCCTTGCCATTTTCTATTTTCCTTTCTGTTTGATTGTTTTTTTTTTTGTTAAATACTTTAATTCATTAATTACACTTAATTATTCTAATAAAAAAGTGCAGTAAAATTAAATCACATTCTCAAAAATTAGTCCATCCAAGATGGCATTGGAACCCATAACCGTTGGATTAGAAGTCCATTGCGCTACAGGGAACACAAAGAATGATTTTCTTTTCTATTATGCTGTTGGACTATTATTTTTGTGTGTTTGCTTCTATTTATTCATTTTTTAATTTAATTAATGAATTAATACTTGAAAAAACTGTATTAATAGCAAGTTTATCATCAACTACAAGTTTAAAAAAATGTATTTGAACTTGAATGGATGAATAGAAAGTATTTTATTAACGATTGAAAATTTGAACAAGATATATATATATATATATATATATATATATATATAGGGAGAGAGTGAACTAATAGAGTAGTAATTGAAAAATAGAATAAATTATATGTTACTGAATCCATTCAATAGATCTAAATATAATTATAAAAAATTAAATATTATATAATAGAAGCTAATATAATAAATTTTTATGCCATTAATTCACAAACGTTATTCAGTAAGATGCATTAATTAATAATAAAATGAATAAAATGCATGTAATTTAATTATATACATAAAAATTTAGATTTGCATATCGTGTGTGCATATAATTTTTTAGCGATAGCCATGATGATATGTAGTTTTGTGCGACGTTTGAAAAACATTTTAATACAAACACCCACTTAAATTTTATTAGAAATTTAGCCTAGGGGGGAAATGTACATTTATATGATCATATTAAATATTTAAAACTTTTTTATGTATTGATTTTTATATATAGCATATTTAGTCGTAAATTTTATATTAGATAACAAGTACATTTGAATTATAAAAATCTGAAAATGAAGAATAGGATTTAAATTATTCCCCAAGCAAATTGTGATTTAAATTATTCAATTTTAAAAACTTTATTCGTAAGTAAAAGGTTATGCAATACATTTTCTTTCCTCTTTCGTAAATATATGTAATCTCTAATATTTATTACATTCGTTACACAATAGGAAGAACTTATTTTTGTAAGCAAAATTAATGTTTTTTTTACTATTTATAAGGTGACCACACACACACACACAACTTTTTTACAATGAAAAGGAAGGACGAAAAATTTAAGAAAAAATTACGACATATATATATAAAACATTTTATATTAATTCAAACAAAAATACATTACATATAACTACGCTTACATCCCTCTTAACTATTTACATAAATGAGTATTTTTCCACTGAAGGAGTTTTTTTTTTTGTCAATATATAATTTTCTAATGTATAGGAAATTTCGGAGCAAGAAATATTTTTCATATTGAACTCTACGGTAAGTGCTACAGCTAAAGTATCAACATTCAATCTTGATTTCTCACTTGTCCAAAAATCATTACCAATTGAAAAAAATCTTTCAAACGCTGTTTAGTTCCTGGATAGTACAACGTAAATTTAACAAGAATAACTAAATTTCCATATGAAATGTGTTCACTTTTGTAATGGTTAAATATTTCTACCCATGTTTTATCAATTTTAACATGCTGATTTTCCCATTGTTCTAATTTATGAGAATTTAAGAACCGTAAAATCCGGCTTATAACCGGACTTTTAACACTAAAAATAAGATCGAAATTAAAGGGGCGCGTTATACGCCGGGAATAAAAAATGATAGTTTCGAAAATAAAAAAAAAAGAGACAAGCATAAGAAAAATTGGATTTCTACATGGATCGGAATAATGTTTATTAGAAAGAAATGACATACCTAATGGAGTTACAGATTTCTGATTCTAAAAGTATGCTATTTTTTCAAAATCCTCGGAAAAAACTTCCAATAAATGGCTTAAAAACATACCAACATTGTGCATGCCCGTTTCTTGTTACTTCGTAAAAAAGGGAGGGCGCGCTATTCGGCGAATATACCTAAAATTAAAAAATGCATCTTGAAAGTATAGGTGCGAGTTATACGCCAGTGCGCGCTGTACGGTACAGGCATTCAGTCTTCTAATTTCTTCAAACTGACAATTGTCATCGATTTCAATATCAGGCATTTCTTTCGGTAAAAACTCAGCATAATTTTTTATATCTGCCCAATTTATTTGCGATGTAGTCAAAAAACACCATTTAATACTATTATTTCCCGTAATATTTGTTTCAGACCATTCTTCGATATATTGGAAACATATTTGGTAAAAATTCTACATTTCGTTGGCAAACTTTTCCATTATGTCTGGGTTTGATTCTTCTGACAGTTTTCTTTTCATTATTAAAGGAATAAATTTTGCTTCCAATCGTGATTTTTATTAAAGGACAAAATCGTTCAAAATAGTACTAATTTTTGTAGCTGAAATATGTTCATCATCAATCTTTTGAATCATTTTGTGGAAAATGGATCCCTGATTATCTACAAAATACACTAATATCTTCGATAATTCATATTGTACCGGCTCACGACGCGTAACAGTTAAGCCTAACATCTCTGAATACAAAGATCAACAGATTAGTTTTAAAATATTGAACCTTTTCGAGGTAGGACAGAACCTGTAAAAGAAGAACTGTCTTTTCTAAAGGAGGACGATTGGTCACCTTTATGTTTATGAAGTTCTGACGAATTTTTAAGTCTATTTAAGCGATTCCTTCAACATTTTTAAGGAATTTTTTCAGAAATTTGAGGAAAAAAATTTAAATTCCTAGAAACTTCATTATTGTTCAGATAAACATTATTACTTTAAAATGGGATACATTCATGTGACGTCATAGTCACATGATAGCTGCAAATCACGTGTTTCCAGCCAATCAATTCTTAAGTTCATATGACGTCATAGTCACATGACAACTACAATTAAGTTTTTTTAGGCAATCTGTTAATGCGCTTCTCTGTTGCCAATTTTTGCTTTTCGTAGAAACTTTCTATAAAAAAGCGCATATTACCAATAATAGCGCACAAAGGTAAACCAAATGCCCTTGATTTCAAAATACACGAATAACGTTGAAAAACTTTTTGAAGAATCTCAGTGCCTAAACATCTCTACCCAAATATCAAATATGAAATTTTATCTAAATTCTACTATAAATTTAATGCCAGTTTGGAATTTAATGTAGATCACATGATTGCATTTATCCTGTAACGGTCATAAATTTAGCTCACTAAAGCACTATTCTGAGAGGAATTTATAATTTCCATAGAATTATTAATAGTTTTACACATTCAAAATGGTTGATATTTTAAGTTCCACATTTTAAATCGCGTTCTAAGCTCGTATTCGTGTGAAGTAAAATTAATTTTCTCATGAAATATGTTTTAAAATAAATTGAATACTAACTCACTAAATTGTGTAAAATAAAGGCACATGCTGTGTTGTATTTTATTTATATAGTTTCTAGATGTTTTGTATGTCGTCAGGATGTGTGTGTGACATTTAAATTACTTACTTCATCTCTTTTAAATATAACAAGTAATATAAAAAAATTTTAAGTCAATTCCTACTTAGGTCAACAAAGAAAAATTTTATTTTAGTTAATTAAATTTTTTTATGAATTAATATTTGAAAAAACTGCAACAACATGAAATGCCATCCACTACAAAAGTTTAAATATATATATATATATATATATATATATATTTGAAGCCACGAGAAAAAATTCGCCAGAAAAACTGACTGGCGTCATCTGTTGGTGCCAGTTCTAACTTCGTCAGAAATAATGCAGAATAAATTTAAAATTAAAAAATAAATTTTAATTAATGAGTTAATATTTGGAAAAAAACTGTTTTTACATCAAGTCTCATCTACTACAAGTTTTAAAAAATGTATTTGAACTTCAGTGCATGAATAAAAAGTATTTTATTAACGATTTAAATATATATATATATATATAACGATATATATTTTTTAATAAATATATGTAGGGAGAGAGTGAACTAATAGTAGGAATTGAAAAAGAGAGAAAAAGAAAGATTAATAATTTAAAAAAAACTTTTGGTAAAGAAAAATGAGTAAATTCGTGACAATAAATAACGATAATAAATTGCTACATCTGGCTTGGATTGGCTGGAATGTTGCAAAAGCGTTCCGTCAGAAAAATGACATGTGTCACTTAGAAGATAAAACTTTTCTCAAAGACTAATTTGTAAAAGATAAATGATAAACATCACTCCCTATTATAAATCAATCCCACACACATATCTAGCTATGCAATATTAACAATAAACGAATAAATCCAGTTATCTTTTTTCATCTTGTCAACGTAAAAGATTGTGAGTTTTTTTGAAAAAAAATTTTTTATTTTCAATACTTGGTTAATCAAAAGATAAGATTCCAAAAGACAGAATGATAATCGACGTCAAATGTTCTTATTTTTATGTAATAATTTGCATGTAAGTAAATTTTCTCCACGGGCTTCCCCATATTTTTTTGTCCTCCGTGTTTGTTAAATAAATAATTTAAATATTATGAAACAAATTTAATTAGGGTTGAACTTTTACTTTGAAATTAAAAAAGAGTATGATTTCAATAGTTTATATTCAAAATTTTGTTGACATTCGATTTCTGGTTCCAAATATATTCGAAAAAGGACTGTTAGTGTAATAATCATTTTTTAGAAGATTCCAAGTAAAAGATATACCTTAAAATCCGGCGTATAACGTGCACTTTTAACACAAAAATTATGATCGAATTTTACAGGTGCGCGTTATACGCCAGGTATATAAAATGGATAGCTTTAAAAATAAAAGAAGAGATGAACATAAAAAAAAATCAGACCTACATAGATCAGAAAACTGTTTATTTAAAAGAAATGACGTACCTTAATGAACTTAATAGGTTGTTTTAGAAGTATACTATATTTTTTTCTAAAGTCTGGGTAATACCTGAATAAATGACTTAAAAACATAAGAATACTGCGTGCATACATTTCAGGTTCCTTCGTAAAAAAAGGGTGTACGTGTTATACACCAAATGTACCTAAAAATTAAAAAATGTAGCTTGAAAGTATAGGTACGCAAATACACCGGTGAGCGTTATACACCGGATATTACGGTATTTGCAATATATCTTTCATATTTTATCTTTTGAATACATATATTATATCTTTTTTTCTTTAATTACAGTCTTTTTAAAAATTCTTCTTGCAAATTTTTACATAAAAAACCTTTATTATTTTTTTATATAAAATTTTGATTTTTTCAAGCCACACATTAAGTTATTTTTAATTCTAATGAATCTGTAATATTTTAATCTGTCTCCTTCAAAAAATATGCATTACCTTCTCAAAACCTAATCGTTGAAATAATATTAATTTCCTGCCATAATACCCCAATAACATGCCCACATTCACAATGTATTATATCATGAAAACAGGAAAACCTTTTAAAATTGAATCGAGACGATTGATCAGGAGATTAAAAATAAACTTATTTTTGGTATTTGTTCCATAAAATCATAAACTGTTCATATATAAGAACTGTTAACTATGAATTATTATGGGTAAAATTCAAAATTAAATTAAACAGAAAAAGCCAGAATTTTGGGACTGGGAAGAGGCGGATATTTTCAGGAATGAAAAAAAAATTTTAATTAAAAATTTAGTAGAAGGAAGTGGCTTTATTTTTGGATTTATACAGCTGGAATTTATTTAGCATTCACTTTAAATAATTGAACAGGAGAACGAATTTTTGTGCCCTGTTTACACTCACAACATCACATTAGAAGCCATGGTAACTAGTTATTAAGGTAGGGGTCTTCATAGTTTGATACGCGTACGCGGCTCATTATACCCTTACATATATTCACCGATTTATATATGGCACATTATACCCATACATATATTCACCAAGATGTAGGCTCATTATACTCATATAAATATATATTCACCGATGTAGGCTCATTATACCCATATATATATATATATATATATTAACCGAAAAACTGGTTAAGGGGATACAATACAATTCAATTGACAAAAATCGGTCAAAAAGTCAAATTTAATTTTTTTAGCTTATATTATTCTTTGTATACTTTTCTATGACCTGACAAAATATGAAAGCTCTAAACTTAAAAAACACAGAATTATGATATTTTTTGCGTTCGTTTTTATTCACATCGACAAATCAAAATTTTAAACTTAATTATCTCGGAGAAAGACAAAATAACTATTTTGTCTTCATTTAAAATGCTAAGGCTTTTTTTCTATTGTGAATAATGCTTTGAATTTTTTTTTTCCACCTAATGTTAACAGTACATGTAACAAAAGTTGGTATGCATTTTTAAAGCAAAGCATTACTTATTCTTTTTTAAAATAATTGAACTCAGAATTTGCACATTTTTTAAGGAATTTTCAATAAGCATTCATAAAAAGAAGTATCGGACGAATACCAATCATGTTATAGCAAAACCCATACCAACTTTTGTTATGCATAGTTTGACGTACTTGTAAATCAAATTTTATGCGTGTGTGTAAGCTTTTGTAGGAGGAGTAGCATTTTAAAATCACTTCACAAATTTTTAGTTTTTCCTTAAAAAATTAATTGGCTAGCTTTTTATGAAATTTTGAGCACAAAACTTGTTTTACATAGTATAACACGTAGGAGGTAACCAAAATTTTTTTGAAAATCCTTAAATTAAAATTTTTTGCTTAAATTGTATCACGTCCCCTTAATTTCTATCTATATGCCAATTAGCCAGTGGCTATACTACATTATTATGACATGTCCGTCCTCCGTGACTAGGCCTAGATTTACCATTTTTCTCCATCATTACTCATTTAGTCAAAAGGCGGCAATCTGTCGAATCGGTATGGGCTTTGGTTTGTGAGACTGTGAGTCACGCACATTTATTTGTTACGGAATATTGTTTGTACGAGTATTTGATAACGTATTATATATACTGTCACCTTAAAGGGGGAGTAGGTGAACCTATTTTTGCATGATAGCTCAGTACCGTAAGAAGTTTTTAGACGTGACTGTTCACATACATGTATTATGGGGTACTAAAATTATTTTCGTTTTAGAGTTATACCATCAAAAAATTGGATAGTACTACGGTAGGGTAGTGGACTTGGAATCAATGAGATAAGGCGCTTGGAATTTTTACTCCAAACAAAGACAATCATGTAAACGTGACAGACATACGATAAATATGTCGTAAGTCAGAAGTTCACGTGTTGGCAAGATGGATATGTGAAAAATGTTGCGGCTGTGTCGAAACCCATGGCATGTTTCGAAATCTGAGTAACCGATGGAATAATCGCACATATTTCCAAGCATTTTTGACTTGGCTGCTGGTTAAGTTACATAATATGTACTATCATTATATCTTTTACAAATTATATTGTTTGATATATCTCTGTCTTCGAATACTTTTTCTTCTGATTGCGTGCAGACGATTATTGTAATTGTGTTGATCATATTGATATTTAATTTAATAAGTTTAGATTTGGTAACACTTTTTTTGTTGTTGTTCTTTGTGGAAATACATACTATAGAGGCTGTGACTTAAATGTTTGTGCGGGCGTGTAATTAGTTTAACAAAATAACAGAAAATAAATATGTGGTGACCTGTAGTCACCCCTTAGATTCCTACCCTCCTGTCTATCTGAAAACCCGACTAGATGTGTAGGAGGAACTAAATGATCCATAGACATTATTCCAATCTAAAATGATTTATTAATTCTTATCACTTATTAAGAAACAGACACAACACAATTCTAATTAAGATATATAAACACTGATAGAGTGCAGAGGTTAAATATACAATTGCGGGAATATTATTATAGAACTTCAACTGACTCTAAGATAGCTTAAACGCGCACATTTACAACTACGCCGCACACTAATAATCAGCTTTTACTTAATCAAATTTACAGTCCCTTATTCTTTAATGCTTCGGTTCCCTCACGAAGAACTTCAGGCACTATCGTTAGCTGGATCAAATGTCGATGGCTCCACGCTCTGTAATATTTAATTACACTGCTTTTTAATCTTCAATAACCACTTCTCTTTGCACACATCAAACGTATCAACCTCGCTTAACTTGTCAACAACTACGTGTCGACAGCTCACTCTCTTCACTTTACTTTACTTCACTTCACTTCACTTCATTTGACCTCTTACTTCGCTCTCCTCAACTCGCGAAAACCGAATTTATATAATATTCCTCATTTACATAAATGATGTTTGGTTTCTCGATGAAGGTTGGTTGAAATAAATATTTTGATTTAAAGGGAAAAAGAAGAAATTAGTATAGATGCGTATAGATCCGTCACAAATACAAGGTAGAAAATGTTCATTGATTTGTCATCCTTACAGAGAAGTAAAAAATTATTTATTTGAATGTATGTGTTGTGCTTGTGTATTTAATTCGAGCATCCTACTCAGAATATCAGTCTTCTCGTCTGAGCATGGATCCACAGTATGAGATATATCGGCTCACCAAATCGGAACAGATGCTATATACTCCCGTGTTAGTCCCATTTTAGAACTTTTTGATGGCAAACCGTTTGACAAATTTCATGCATGTTCTCTCTAGTGTATGCTAGACCACAATAATACCGATGCAGCATTTTAGTGATATTCAATTAGCATCGTCTTTTAATTTGGTGAAAATTATCAACGGTATTTTGCAAAAGTACCTTATTTTCTTATGATTTTGTAGAATTCTCTTGTTGAGGTTGTAATGGATGAGCTATCCTATCCATTAGTGTACGAGAGTTAGAAGGAAAACTAGCCATAGGTCAAAACAACACAATTCATTTACTATTCGCAACAACGACACAAATTCAACAACCAAAGTTAAGAAAAGCACTAATTGATAAATATGGAAGCAACGGCGAAGTAGACGAGATAATTGGAGATACAATAATAAATCGGATCACTTACACTTAGCACTTCCAGGCAATACCCCTTCTTATATTTGAAGATAATTTCTAAAGTAGTTCAATCCATACTGACCGAATCCAATTTAACAACTAATTGACCAAATCGTCAATATTAATCAAATAATCTACGAAGTGCTCTAGTCTAGCTTTACGCTATCTTACGTGAATTTTCATGCTATCCTGTAGCTTCTAACAACTCTCTCTACTCGAATACGAAAGCTAATACTTAAACACATGACGTAATTTACATAGACCGCGTCTTCTTCATCGGGAGGAATTTTTCAATTCAATGATATTTAAAGAAAGATATTCCGCAAGAGGATTGTTAAGAAAAACGTGGATAGGCCCGTTACAAGGCGAACGGACTGGATTAAAATATTTTATGAAAACAGCTTTCATTGGTGTGCCATGGAATTCCGCGATCAGAGTATTTTTCATTTGTCTGGAGCATTAAAGAATCTCAACAAACAAAATAGCGATTACAATAATGGTTTAAATGCCGTGTTTGATTTACAAATAAAGTACTTCTTGCTAGTTTTGGAGCGAAACATTTGTAATCAAGGAACTGCATGTCGCTACATATATCCTGTCATTCTATGACTTTCTTTTTCAACAGAATTATGCTACACGCTCTATGTTGCTGCTGTTATACAACACATTTCCTCATTAACAATATGCTCCAATTCCTTTCAGAACCTTACACACGCGTTTACATTGATTGATCCGCGGAAAACTTTTCTTCACTCGCTGATCACAAACTTCCTCCATCTTTTCATAAGATTGTCACTTTATAAACAATTAGCCATTTCCCACACGCTAGCTGGGTATCTTGTGATAATGTTTTACTGTATATTTTTTATAAGTTATTGGTGTCTATGCTTCCGATTGTATTGAAAATTACCCCTCCCCCGTAATTCCAACCCTTGGGACTCATTTTTGTAAAACTCACTTTTAGTTGATCTCTACTCAACAAAAGAAACGTGCTTACCAAATTTCAAATCTGTTGGTTTAATAGTTGAAAAACCAAAGTTATAATTTATAACGTTCCTGCAACCCCATTTAAGAGTCTATTTCCGGAAAATCCGTACATAGTGGATCTCTCCTCAACAAAAGAAACATTCTTGCCAAATTTCAAGTCTGCAGATTTAATAACTCAAAAAAAAGGAATTTTTTATCATTTTACGGAACGCAAAGATATTGTAATCGTTCAGAAAATCAAAATAAAAAATAACTATAAACGGGAAAAAAATAAATGCTAATCAAAGAAATTTCCGATATTGTTTGAAGAGCTTTTTTCTAGTATTGAAAAAAGGAAAACAAATTAAAACGAAATAATTTGAGGACAAAGCAACACAAAATGTCGTTTTCATACGTCTTTGGTGTTTTTCTGCTTTTTAATCTGATCTTATTTGAAATTTTTGGATTCCTTTTAAAATTAAAGTTAAAATAATTCATCACAATTTTACAGTTAAAATTATTGAGGTTTTTTTTATTAGAAATATTATTTTGTATTATTTCAATCACAATTCGAGGCACAATGAGAAGTTTTCTTTTTTATAAAGCAAACCTTTTAATACCCGTAAACGTAATTTAAATTTTCTTAATCCTTGCACTAGACGTTTTTGAATCATGGCGCATAGATTAACATCCAACAAACAAGATTGTGAAATTTTTTTTTTTCGTTCTTTCATCATGTCTTCCTTTAAAAAAAAAAAAGTAACAATGGGTTATAAATAGATCAACTTCTCACTTTCAGATCTATTTTAAGAAAGTCCTCTGATTGATTTATTTGACCTTCCTTATCACTCTCCTTGACTTTTATCATCTTAAACTGTTAATACCTCTTGGGAAATCTATCCATCAGTCAAGTGGTATTAAAAAAAAACTATTCTCCTGAGAGAAACAGTTAAGAGTTCAAAGATGTTTTTGTTTCAGGTCTTGTTTCAATAGCTGTATAAAATTTCGACAATTAGAAAGAGCTCTTGAAAATGAGATTTCTCGCTCAAGAATGTTCCCTTTCCCTCTTTCAAAAGGATCAATTGTTGATATTTTTCTCTCGAAAAGATAAAGTGCTGATCTTTGGACAATTATCGTATCTCATTCTGAATTTTAATGGCTTAAATATTGAGATGATTTTTCATCGACGGGAATCCAATCTGTTTTCTGGAATACTTTGCACTTGTTACACAAACTGCAACTCGGAATTTTTTCATATCACATATTCTGTTGCATCATTTTCTTAGAGCTCTTCATTTTTGTGCGAAGAAGAATATCTTCGAAAAAAGGAAAAATATGTTGTTTTGCAAGCATTTTAGGGGGGGGGGGATCTCCTTTTTTACCAAACATTTCGATGAATGTGTTCTAAAAAAATTAATAAGATAAATGGTTTTTAGAGAATTATGTCATTTGTTTTTATAATAATTATGTCATTTTGTTGGATTTTTTTTTTCTGATCCATATGTTGAAACAGAAATTTGGAGTTTTATTCCTTTCTTTACTGAGAAGGCTACAAACGTCATTTGTAGGCCAAGAGAGAATACTCTTTTAATAATATTTACCGTAAAATCCGGCTTTAACGCGCACTTATAATTTCTGCATTTTTTCTTATACTGTAGTTTTTAATTTTTAGGTATATTTGCTGTATAAAGCGCACCCTCTTTCTTTACGAAAAAACCTGAAATATACGTATGTAATACTCTTATATTTTGAAGACATTTATTCAAAGTATTATCCCAGGCTTTTGAAAAAATAGTATACTTCTAGAACTACAACATTTTAAGTTCATAAGGTATGTCATTTCTTTTAAATAAAAAGAATTTCGATCTCTGAAAAAGTCAATTTTTTTTAATGCTCATCTCTTTTTATTTTTAAAGCTATCCTTTTTATACTTGACGTATAACGCGCACCGGTAAATTTCTATCTTATTTTTGGTGTTAAAAGTGCGTGTTATTCACCAGATTTTACGGTTCTCGCAATTTTTTTCACCGACACCTGTTTTAATGATGTAACTCCAGACACTAAATAATCTACAAATTTCGACGATGTCTTACTCTATCAACATCTATCGAAAATTCGTGAAAACAGTCTCAAAATCACACGTCTATATATTTAAAAATGGATGTTTGTATATAGAAAATCGTTTCACTCCAACACCGTTCAACCGATCACTTTGAAAAATGGCATGCATATGTATTTTTTGTGGAAAAGGTTTTTGTGCTATCCTCTTTGTTTCAACTCCCCACCAGGTGGTGCTACAGCAACCTGCACCGTTCAATCAATCACCAAGTTTCCATCGTGGTCGCCAAAAATGATGCCAACTTGGCTCTGTCACTCTTATTTCGCTATGTTTCCATTGAATCGCCATTATTATGTAAGGAACGGCGTTGCTTGCGAATATTACAATTTTAGCATAAAATAAATACGACAGAAAGTAATATTAAAGTGTTACACATCCAGATATAAATTATTTACACTATTTTAAGTTTTCATTACACAAAACGTGGAACAATGGGTTACTTTTGCTGAGTAAAGATTAGCTTAGGAAGGTGTTTTCAAAAATCGACCCACAAGAGAATTACGGGGTGTTATAAACAACAACAAAAATCTTTTTTTATCAGCTATTAGACTTTTAGACTTAAAATTAAATAAATATGGTTTTTTTTTTTTGTTCAGCTGAGATATACAAAAGGCTTTTTTTTGTTTTGTTTAATTTGCAATTCACGTAAAGTTAACTCATTAAGAACCTCTTTATCCTTCAATCTATATTATTTAATTTTTCAATTCACCTTGCGAAGAACGGGTGTACCAGCTAGTTTTTATATGTAAAAAAAACTGAATGTGTGATCCTCTCTTGTTTCATTTCTGACGGTGCTCGATCCGTTCGTGAGTTGTTCCTAGATCTTTTGATCTCTGGGAAGTCCTTGAGACCACCGTATCTTTTAATCCGAACGGTTAATTGTGGTAGAGATGGGAATGCTTACATTAAACATTTCCGTGCGACCTCTCTATATGAAGGCCTCATGGTATGAATCAAGCCTTGTCTCTTACTACCTCTTTCCTGAAATATTATCACATACGAGGGCAAATCCACAACAATGCAAACATTGTTAGTGGTGTGGTATTCCCTCTTTACAAGACTGTTTTCACTACTAACCACTTTTTTGTTGCTGCAAGAGCCTTAACCCGTACCGGATGTGGAAGCACACACTTTTTAAATTTGTTCTTTACTTCCTGTCGGAGACCTCATATTACCTGTTAGTTCTTCTACCAGAAGTGGAACATCAGTTCGTTCAGAGGACTCTGGCCTTAAATCTTTTCACACTATTTGTGACACTTCTTGAATGAAAGGGGATCACTAAGGCAGATGTCACCCACAATCTTTCTATTTAAAACAGGAAATTGTAACAGTAAGGCATGACGGAGGGAATGAATAAGGCTTGAGAAATGCAGTTAAATATGTCAGATTCATAACTGACAAAAGTGAATTGTGAGGGCTTATTAACGTCGCATTATAAAGCCGCACGAAGGCTATTGGCGACGGACCTCGTAATTTTAAGCCACGTTTAGGTAACAAGAATGAGCCTGAGCTGGCACCCCTTTTTAACACCCTTTTATAAGCTTCACTTGTAAGTAACAGAATCTTTGAAATCCATTTTTACCCATTTTAAGAAGTCAAATTCATTCGAAATTTTGCTAACTAGTCCAGCACCGATGAAATCACAATAATTTAATTTTTTGTTCCATTGTCCTGATCAGGATCATCAGGATTAACGATTTCCCATTTTCAGATCCCATCCCGCATCTGGCGACTCATTACAGACCCAATTTCCAGATTTGGCGATTAAAAGAATAAGTTACTACTTAATTTGATAAACAATAAAAGAGCGTTTTTTTTTTAGTTTTTAAAAACTATAACTTATTAAACTTCCACGCTGTCAACGCAAGGATTTTCAGCCGGGACACAGATTTAACGCGCATCAACCCCTTCCCTCAGCGGATCTTCAGAGACACTAGGACTCGAACTCATGACATGTCGGCTACGAGCTCGTGATCATGACTGCTGCAGCCAGTTGGTAAAAGTAAAATGCTATTTATTCTCCACGTTTCGGTTGGGCTTGCTCCACTTGGGAATTAAATATTATTAATAATTAATTAGTGTTAAATTTATTTTATAAAACTTGCAACAATGGGCTATCCGGAGTTCTGTTCTCTTTAACTAAATGGAGGGGTTTTCCCTCCCCCTTCCAATTAAATTGGCACTTCGAGTCAGAACAACTCCACTCCGCAAATGAATGTCACCGTTACATAGCATATAAATCAGGGGTACTCTAACTTTTTTCTGCAGGACCGCATACATATGTTACCTATTTCACGCGGGTCGCATACATATGACGGCTATTTCTCGCGTGCCGCAACATGAGGATTAATGGGGAAGGGGAGAATGACAAAGATAACTTAGAAAATTTAAAATGTGGAAATTGATCAAATATTAAGACTCCTATTTTTCTTTTTTTACTTATTATTTTCTCATATTTTTTATTTTTTTCACTGAATTTTTTTAAATTGGAAGCATTTAAAAATCACTCTTTCCCAATTTCTGCATCAGTAAACTGTTTCATTTGATTACCATGATATAACAATTTTCATAGGATGCTTTTGTTAATGCTGTGACTTTTCCACGGACAAAACACTTTTTTGCCGTTGTAAAGATTATTTAAGAAAACCTATTTATCTTGAAAGGGATCTTCGAGAAAAGTGTCATTGAACGATTCCTGTTTATTCTTATTTTTTAAATACACTTTCGAGACAAATCAAACAATTACTGAACCATGCTTGTTTTTCACTACAAAATAGCCAATTTCCCAATCGTCTTGAAACAATCCATTTTCTTCGAATATTTTTCATTTGAATGGTATGAAAGATAGTTAAAAATTAGTTCCGCTCATAAAATGGTCGCTATTCCACTCTTGTCTGTTATCACTAAACAGGAAAAAAATCATTTCACACCCATACGACATCGACAGCAAAAAGCAAAATTGATGTATTCCATTTTTCAACAAAGAATTTCAATCAAATTTTTATAAATAAATGAATTTCTCAGAGCAATGGGTCATGACCGGGCCACTTAAAAAGGTCCGGTGGGCCACATGTGGCCCGCGGGCTGCATGTTGAGTATCGCTGATATAAATAATCAGTGATCTAGAGAATAGTTATGTGAACAATATCGCCTCACTAGTGAGTTCTTGAATTATAGTCCCTGTTAGAAGATATTGGAGAATTTCTTTCATCAAATTTCTTAATTTGCATCTCATTAAAGATAAGTACCTTTTATTTTCTTATTATTTAGTGTGTTATCCAGACATTGCATAGTTTGTTCTAACACTTTATTAATAAAAGTGAATATCATAGTTTTTTTCCCCTTCGAGTCCAATTGAATGGCTTCTCAATCGTAAATGCGTCCGAATTCCCCCGGGAAATTCAAGAAGCGGCGAGATCTTCACCTCAACCAACACGAGCATGAGGTACCGTGTCAAACTTACGAAAATGGCAAAGATTGCAAAAACTATCGGCAACCATTGAAATACGCACTTAATTCCCTTTCTGCAACTGAAAAGCTTTCGAATTGTATGTGTCCTTTAAGGTTATTTTGAAAAAGCGTATAAATTGATAATTTTTATGATATTTAGTGTCACTTAGTGTAGAATACATGTATAAAATTGTTTTAGTAAATATTAGCATATTATTTAATAATACTATTATAGTAAAAATTATTTAGATGCAATATTTTGGCAAAAAATGAACATAGAATTACCTATTTTCAAAATATTCCCCTTTTATGGAAAATATTCTATAATCATAATATTTTGCCTATATATAGCTCAGACCTCTGTAAAGAGCCTCTCTGAACTAGGATTTTTGAAGCATATAACTTAGAAGTGGATTTATCCATATTTTAATACAACAGAGTGGAGAAGTTTAAGAAAAAAACACCGATAGTTATTTCAATTGGTAGTATCTCTGAAAATAATGTGAATTTTACAAAAATCCTAATTCAGGCCCACTGGAGAAATCTCTCTTTGCGTTACATAAGCAAAATATTATTATTATAGAAGCATTTTTCATAAAAAGAGAATGTTTTGAAACTAGGTAATTATAAGTTAATTTTTTGCCAAAATATTTCACTTAAATAATTTTTTTTCTAATAATATTCTTAAAACAACTTTATACATGTATTTTAATCCAAATGACACAAAATATCATGAAAATTACCTCTTATACTCTTTTTTTAAATCACGGTTCCGAACGTAGTCGGATACCTTAACCACGGTGCAAAATTATGAGATCTGTCGGCAATAGTCATCATGCTGTTTCTAATGGTTTGCTACATTTAAAATTATTTATTCCAGTAAACAAAAAATCTGAAGAGTATTTTCTGAAACCGGAAAAGGAAATTTATCGAGACAAAATACTACAGACTTTTCCGCTGTAAAACGTAGATAAAATCAACTGCTGTATCAATCGAGAGTGATAAAATCTTTACTCACAGCTGTCTTATCTTAGGACAACATATAATTCTCAGAATGTGTTGCAGCATTTAGTGATTTTTTACGAGCCATAAACTTTGGTTTCTATTGAAGAATTCCCGAAAGCAAACAAATCGTGAGATTTCAAACAAACCATCTTGGAATGATAACGATCGCCAAATCAAAGAGTTACCTCACACAAAGAGATCGATAACATATTAGCAGAAGGAAATTTTATCGTTTCCTCGATTTTAGTTTAAATGTAAACATTTGTTTTTTAAGTGCTACTTGTAAGCCAGGAGCCATTTAACTCGCATTGGAAATTCTATGTCATTATCATTTGATGTAAATTTACCTTCACAAGAGACTTTTTTATAGTAAAAATTATGATGTGTGCTTATTTTTTTTATTCGTTGGTACTTACCGTAAAATCCGGCGTATAAAGCGCACCTGTGCTTTCCCGCTGCAATTTTTAATTTCTAGGTATATTCGCCGTATAATGCGCACCCCCTTTTTATGGAGAAACCGGAAATGTGCGTAAGGCTGTTATGTTTTAAAGTCATTTATTCGGGATTATATTTTCTAAACTTTAAATAAAAAGTAGTAAAATTCTAGAACTGTACAACCCTCTTTAATTTCATGAGAAATGTTTCCTTTTTTTAATCTAGGCAGAGGTCTTCGTAGTTATCTTTTCTATTATTTTTAAAGCTCTCATTTTTATGTGAGTGAGTGAATTTTAACGTCGCACTGATCAGCTACATGAGGGCTTTTTGGCGACGGACCTTATAATTTTGAAACATGGTCAAGTGACGGTCTCATTTTTTCCCACGACGTACAACGCACACCCGTAAATTTTGATCTTATTTTTTGTGTTAAAAGTGCGCGTTATACGCCGGATTTTACGGTACGTGTTATACCGTCGACCCATCTCGACAAACGAAAATACATAGCCAATTCAAAAAATATCGCCATTGTTTATATTACTGTGTTCGATGTTTGATGACGTCTTTTGATTTGACGAAATTGGTTGACAGTTTTATACATAAGTACCTATCCGTCTTAATCTTTTTCAGTGCAGTCACAGTAGCTTAGTGTTTGCATATAGGGATCTCTATGGTTGGCAGAATTCGAATCATGACATGAGTTCGATTCTGGATTCATCCAAAAAGCCACTGTAAATTAAATCCAGTTTCTAAATATACGCACGATCCAATATAGAAACTATATATAATGTTAAATTTTTGAATAAAACTTGTAGCAATGAGCTATCCACGAGGTCAATTCTCTCAAACTCGATTTTTAGCACGTTTTTCACGTAGTGGAACAAAAGCGCTATTAGGGCGCAAATTTCGTCTTCGTCTTCGTTCCATATTTTGTCGTACCTTTTTCTCACCCAATAAGCAACCATTTGACCTCGGGTTAAAGGCATTGGGTCGCATTTGTGCCCTAGATGAGCCGAATCATATTTAAATTTTCCCATAGTTTTCCCGAATTTTCCTACAAATTTTCCTGAATTTCGCTAGTTTATAACAAAATTTTCTCACATTTTACCTAGTAAATTAATTGTTCGCAAAAAAGTTTTTTAAAAAAAATCTACCTGCATTTTGGAGGAAATCTTCACAAAGATGAGGAAATCTTCACAAAAAAAAAAGGAGTGGTACAGTACTACTTTCTGTTAATAAAAGTTCATTAGTTGCATTATAGTAAAGTACAACATGTGAAAAAAGCGCTAAAATTACTTGGCCGTGCCAATGATTGATATTTTGTTTTTTGCTTCGAGCCAAATTGGCACTTTGAGCTAGAACAATTCAACTCTATAAAGGAATAGCATATAAATAGTCAATGAGATGGAGAATAGTAGGTTTGAGGGATCCCTTGAGTGTGCATAAGTCGTCAATATCGACTCGCTTTCTAGCCAATAAGTCGCCAGTGACAGCTCTGGGCCAAATTTGGCTCACTTATGTCGGAAGGTGATAGGGTTTTATATTAATGTCCATTCAGAATGCAGCGCCACAGCATGCAACACGGAATAAAGCAACGTGAGGACCATTGGCAATGTACTTAGAAATTTTTAACCCAGGTCAAGTGGTGGTAACGACACCTCAGCCGGCACCCTTCTATCCAAACAACCGCGTTAACGGAAGGACTTTGAACCTCGACAAAATCAATGTGCCCCTTTACATGGCAGGTCTTCATTAAATCTAGGTTTCGAAAGGACAAATAGACAATGCAAGCAACGAGTTCGTGACCATGACCTTTAGGCTGCCATGGCCACGAGACATGACTATAATATCTTGATCAGCGTCTTTGTCGTTACTGAATAACTCTTGATACACCGGGGGCATTTTTGCAACAAAAAAAAAAGTTTTTTCAAGAGTCAGAAAAAAATGTAAAATAACTATATTATTTTTTTTAAAACCAATATACAAAAAAAGTAGAACGTCGTCTATCCAAACGTTTATTATCCGGAGCGGCAAATATCCGAACCAAAGTCCGGGTACGTTTTCGAAGAGTGCAATGCTCAAAATTTGTTTCCTGTGAGGCCAAAAGTGACGGGAAAACCTAAGGTGAGGGTTGTTTGGGGAATTTCAGTAGTATGAATTGGTAAACATCTAAGCGGAATATTAGGTCAGTTTGCTTCCAAGTGAGAGGGTGTATACGTGCTCTTTTGTTGAGTTTTGTTGATGTAGAAACTTGGATGGCATGCGATGCAGAAGACGGTGTATTTCAAATGCTAAATAATGACTACATAGTGACTTCTATGCAAGAAGAATCCGACCCTGTCGACGATGAAATGGATAAAGACGAGGACAACAACGAAAGTAGCAAATTCTGATGCCTTTTTCTGCGTTAGAGAGAGCTATGGAGTAGTATGAACAGAAATCAGAGAACTGTCCTACTCAACTACTGCTGCTGAAGAGAATCAGATACCTTGCATTGAAAAAACAAAGGTGTACAATGGTACAGCGAAAAATGAGATTATTTTCCGCAATCAAGGTAAAATTGTGACATTTTGCACCTATTTGGGCTTTTTCTTCAAGCACGTTTCCCGCATGTGATGATTTTCAATATTTGTATAGTGTCCAGTATCATTTACTGCATGGATCGCATTCGGTTATCCAAACGATCGCGTATCCGAATGGTGTCCGGTCCCAATTGATTCGGATAAACGACGTTCTACGGTACCTGAATTGCTTTTTTTTAACTGGGCTAAAAATTCATGTGACGTCACAGTCGCATGATAACTGCAGTCACGTGTTTCCAGCCAATCAGTTCATAAATTCATGTGACCTCATAGTTATATCATAAATGTAATCACGCGTTTCCAGCCAATTAGCTCTAGTGCTTCACTGTTGCCAACTTTTACTTTTCGCAGAAACTTTCTTTTAAAAAATACATATTTGTCAACGACAATAATGCACATAGTTAAACAAAATGACCTTAATTTAAAAATACACGTATGTAAAAGGTTTTTTTTTTAATTTAAAAAACTATTTGTGAAGAATTTTAACTCGTGAAACTTGTTTAAGTGTTAAAATTCTTTAAATTCATCATCATTCCAATCATCAAATTTTAAATGCTATCTAAACTCAACTAGTAGAACAACTACTAGTATACCAGTTGTTAGTCAATGGAGAACACGTGATTGTCTTTATCATGTAAACGTCATGAATTTAGTCCATTAGAAATCCGGCTTGTACCCACCACTCGCTTATTTCGAATGCGTTCGAGTCGCCATAAAATTCCGAACATCTCGCTTAAAAATTAGACCAGACTTGATTTAGAATGAATTAATGTCATACTCTGGAACCTAAAATAGGTCTAAAGAGAATGAGACTTGTAATTCTGAACCACATTCCGATGACAAAGATGTGTCTTCGGACTTTGAAATTCTGTTCCACTTAACGCAGAATTTCTTCTATAATTCTGCAAGAGAGATTTTCAGTGGAATCAGGTTTCTGTAAGTAAATAAGTATTATCACATTTGATTAGAATTTCTCAAAATTTATTAAATACTTTAGCAAGAAGTTTTAAATCCTTAAATATTCACTCGGTACTTACATATTCCATGCAGTGGTTTATCAACAAATATTAACTGTGTAATGGATTTCCCCTGAAATCCGTTAATGATTGGAAGAATGAACACCAACTATAATCAAAACAAATATAATTTATAAATTTTTTTATAAGTCTCACAAACCCAGGGAAGGAAATGTACATAGATAAAGTATTGAAGCCCTAGCGAGAAAGATGAGACATTTAATATTCAATTAATTATAAGTAGAATCACTTACGTTTGGTAATAATCGTAACTCCTATCTCAAATAATCAACTTCTGGTCGATTTCATTTTTAATTCCCCTATTTTCCTGACTGAACTGTCAAATATCAATTTTAAATATTAATGAATTTTTCGACGATTTGCTGTCGTCTAGCTTTCAGTTACTTTACGTTAATCACAAACTTCTACTATCTAACTCCTAACTTTTCTCTTTTCTCGAACCTAAAAGTTAATGCTTAAATATACGACATGATTTACGTAGATCGCATCTTCTTCCTCGGGAAGAAAGTTTTCAATTGTGAACAATTTTTAAATTAATAGAATTTCCCCAAGAGGATCAGTAATAGGTACACGAAAAGACCCGTTACAACTGCATACCAGAAATTACGAGTCATGATAGCCTACTCTATCTTGGGCATACAATCAATCTTGAGGCTATATTTTTCAACCTATAATTCGCCAAAGGTCTCCAATGGAATAGATTTATGCTTGGGCTCTCAAAAATGTCAACTTCCTCATCTGTGAGCACATTTTGACACCCGTGCTCTCTTGTGTGACGTTTACCCGAAAATAAAACTCAAACACAAACAGAATTTAATTTACAGCAAAAAAAGGAGAATCATTCGAAATAATTTCCCTTTGAATGTAACAACAAATTATCTAGATAAATGAGAATTTTAATGAACTATTTTACACCCCTTCTCCCCTCTTAACACTAAATCCGAAGTTAAACTGCAATTTAATGCTGAACAAGCAAAATTTCGATCCACCTCAAGGGTTTCTCCCAAAACCTGATCGATTAATCTCACTGATTCCTGTAAAAGTACAAGATTAATGGACGCCTACTATTTTTCTTTTTTCATTTATGATTATCTCCGGCATTTTGGAGGCCATCTCCATCATAAAGGAGAATTACGTGAATGGACGGCGTTAATCTTATTTACGAGACAAGGATTGCAATTATAAAACGTGAGTTGTGAGCTGAAGATTATGCGCAGATTGTGCGCGCGACCTTAAGCTGCATATGTATGCGTAACGTGAGCGGAACACGTCATAATCGGAGGTGTGACGGCCGAAAACGTCTAGGGACATAAGGGATGGGGAAAAGAAGTATTTACCTCTAATCTGGTTTAATCTGTACAGGAGTATGGAATTCGTTCTTCTACGACTGCGTAAAATTCTCCGTTTGTTGCGGGGAAAATCCCAGTCGTTGCCCCCAGGCAATTGTTTCGTGATCTTCAAACAAGTATGTGTATATCGCCAGAAGATACGAGCGAAAAACGTGAGAACCCCCCGAAAGAGATGATGCGCTGGTATTGCGATTGTTCGATATGGAACATTTTTTGAAAGTAGCAGCCTACAATTATCTATATTTTGGAGGAAAGGGATTCATTCATTCTTTCAATTACTCACTTATTCATCACGAGAACCCCTTGGCGTTCAGTGGCATTACGTACACCCCCGCATCGCGGGAGGGGGCAGGATTCTAAGGGGGCCAAAGGAAAGGGATTCATTCATTCTTTCAATTACTCACTTACTCATCACGAGAACCCCTTGGCGTTCAGTGGCATAACGTACACCCCCGCATCGCGGGAGGGGGCAGGGTTCTAAGGGGGCCAAAGCCTGACTGACGCCAAGTACGTTCCCTTTATAAGATCCGGCTTGGGGCCCAAAACCTGATTTTGCAGGGAACCCTAATATTCTCCGTTACGCCACTGCCGGCATTATTAGCCTTGAACTTTGGCAGGCTTTATTAGCCTTGAAATTTAACAAGAATGTTTCCTTTTTGTGCAGAGATCCACTAAGCAATGGCGTCTGAAGAAATCTTGAGCCTCCCCCAAGTGAAAACAGACCCCACCTTTGGACAATGTATATCATACATTGTCAAATACTCGTATAAACATATCTACAGCTCGTATAAACATATCTATAGCTCTTATAAACATATCGTATAACTCGTATAAACCCGTAACAAATAAATGTGCGCAACTCACAGTCTTACAAACTTAGACACAAACCGACTGCTGCCTTTTGATGAAATGATTAATAATGGTATATAGTGTAGTAGAGATAGGCCTACTAGATACGGATGACGGACATGACGTAATAATACTGTCTTGCCACTGTTTCCAGTTGGCATATAGTTTAAAATTCCCGTTTTCTGGAGAACATGTACAGAAATAACATTTGATGATTAAAAATATTCGGATCATGATCTAACTGAGGCGGAGTCGAGAATGAGACGAGACCTCCTTGGAAGTGGGGCTCTGGACCTGGATCCAGTTTGCCCTTGACACTAAGAACGGGTTTGGGGGATATAGGCTCCCAAGGACAGTGGAAGGGTGTAATAGATAAAAAATTTCCATTCTCGAACAATTAGATCTAAAGACTTTAAATTTGGTAAGCTTGTTTCTTTTGTTAGTTGGAAATCCGCTAGCAATGGATATTGCTAAATCGACTCTCAAAGGGTTGTTGCGGGGGTGTAAAACAATTTCCATCTTAGGAATTCAATTCAACTCCTTTTTAAATCAAGATTCTAAGGCTAAAAAAATGTTTCTGAATACAAGCGAAAACGAAGTACTATAAGTCTTAGATATCATTATAACTAAAATAAAAACATATAATCACACAACATGATGAAATACCCTCCGATGCGGATGGGAAACGGCTAGTTTGCTTATAAAGTCACAGTAACTTATTTGTGTCTTATAAGAGCACGCTCGCCGAAAGGTCTTAGTATCGAACTTGAGGCTGGCAACGTTTCATTCGTGTTCGCGCCTGGTTTACATTTATATCTTGACATGTAGAGAGGATGAATTTGTGTGTGTATGTTTGTTTGTAGTGTGCAAGTTGAATCTGTCTAGGCTCAAAGTCCTTGTATTTGCGTAATGTGCAACTCGGCTGTCATTTCCCTCTCACAATGCTTATTAGTGTGTATTCTGTTCGATGTCTAATGATTAGAGTTGTCTGCAGTAGCCTTGTGGTCACAATCACGAACTCGGGGCAAGTATGTGATAAGTTCGAACCCTAGTGCCACTGAAGACTTGCCGTGTAGAGTAGCTGATGAATGTTAAATCTGTCCAGGCTCTAAGTCCTCCCGTTTGGAGAGGTTCCAGCTTTGGTATTGTCCTCATCTCTCGACCCAAGGTTTAAAATTTCGAGGCCATTAGCTCTGGTGTTGCTTTATAGGGAAACGTTAATAAACACTCACTCAGTCATGTGTCGAGGCTGATGCTCATTAAGTCTGTTGGGGTTCAAGTTTTTCTCGCTGGCGTATTGTGGTTGTGGAGATTGAGGTGCTAGCTCAGATGTCTAGTCATCGTAGTTCAAGACTGTGAAGCCTTTTGGCAGCGGTTAGCTGTTCTTTGACAGCCGGAAGTTTTCAGTAACCAAACAAGACTATTCGCACATTACGCCAATCAGTGAATTTAAAATTTTGTCATCGTTTTTCAAAATTTTAAATACTACTTGGCTGGTTTCGAGAGAAATTATTTATTATCAACCTTAAACACTAAAAACTTGCGATTTCTATAAAAGTTCATACCTGAATATATTACAAGGTTTTCACTATTACTTGTTTCTTTTATTGAATTTGATTCACTTTTTTTATATCCATTATTTGTTTCATTTTTCGAGAATGTGCAAGGAAGTTAACATTCTAGAACAAAACGCACTGTTCAATCAGTAATTTTTTTTTCTCTTATGAGTTAAACGTTTTTTTAAAAGCTGTTGTCAAGTGGTCAAAGTTGGTAAAGTTCCGATGATTTTATGCAAATTTGTTTGTCCTATGAAAAAATTTTCTAGACATAGTTACGTGTAGCTATATCACTTTGAAACTCACCTTCTGCCCTGTGACACAGCTAAAGGTGTGGAAGGAACTAAAAGATCATACGACATGATCAATTCCAATTATTTTATTTATCACTATAATCAACTCAGAGAGACACAAATAACACTCTAAATAAGATAATTCAAATCAGTAATGGAGCGAGAGGGTGAGACGAGATTCCGTTTGGGGAGGATATGTTCAATAAGGCGGCTCTTCTCTCTCTCTCTCTCTCTCTCTCTCCTTAATATTACTTTACACAGAGCTTACGTTTTTAATGACCGCACTATTAATTTAATACTGTAAACATCAACTTAATTTAAGGTCATAGTACCTGAACTCATGCAGTCTTCTATTTAATTCAAGTTGACTCTTAACACTTTCTGGTTAGCTACACTTATCACTTTCTTTTTATCTAAACTTCTGACTTCCCTACTTTTTTGCTTACGTATACACTTCACTGCCACTTCGCTAAATATTCACTATTTAACTTCACTTCTCATCTACTCACAATTCACTAACCCTCAAACACGTGAAGAAGGAATATATTAAACTTAATTTGCATATCACGTTTTCTTATTTAAGGAGAAGATTGGTTAAAATTACTGGCCCAAAAGAATTCCCAAGAGGATTAGTGGAAAGACGCGTATAGATCCGTCACAACCTCTCATTATATTGTTTTATTTAAAACTACCACACACACACGCACACACATTCATATGTTGAAGTAAGATAATGAATTACTTGGGTTTTCTCTTAATTACCATAGATAGCTCTGAAAACTCGGAAAATTAGATAATTTTTCTTAGAATGTCTTGTAAATATGATGCATGATGTTATTTTGTAGTAGAACTTTTTTGCTTCAACTGTTCACAGTTGCTTGCGTACCTGGATTGGATCCCATAACAGTCCCCTCTTTATTTACAGCCAACTTGGCGAAATAAATTTTTGCCACAATGTTGAATAAGGATCTTTTGAGAGTCTTACAGAGAAAAAAAAATTACCATTTGGTGCCATTTTTTTTCCATCATCGAAAATGGCAGCTATATAGCGGGTTTTTACCTTGCCTATTATATTTATCCCATATAATCTTAAAAAGGTATCTGATTTAAAAATTACTTATCTAATGCCTAGAAAATTCAAGAATTCACTTCATATTTAATACCGAAAAAAGTTCCATTTTTTATTGGTGGTTTTAGTCTTATTCAATTGGTTTTAATCATCACTCTTAAGGGGGTCCGACACGTCCATAGGAGTCCATGTTAAATTGCGTAAATTTATGTACCTTTTCCTCAGAAACTACTTATTTCTCATGAATAAATTTTTACAGTAGGTTATGCCTACTATCAATAACACTTAAGCGACGGGTTTTGTCGTTTTACTAAAAATTAAACTAATTATGAATTTTTTAAAAATCGTGTAATTTTTCTGCTCTAAAATTTAGTTTAAAAAAGTCATATCTGACGAAGTTTGTTAGATATACCTAATTTCCTCGATTAAATGTGTAAACATGTTAAAAGTATGCCCACTGAATATTTGAGGATTATAGGATAAGTAATTTTTGAGACAAAGGTACATAAAGAGAAAAAATATTACGTTTTTAGAAAACAGGCTTTAAAGTAAAAAATTGTAATTTTTTGAGCGTTTACTTTATTTAGTACTTCCCAGAAGCATATGAAGCATTTTTTTAACTCTCTGCTCATACAAAAGACCCTTCTAATTTTTAATTGTTTTAATAGTTTTGCCTTTTTTTGTTTGTTTTTGTATTTTAAGATGCTTTTGTTGGGCTACACGAATCCTACGTGTATCTAGTTTTTTGAAGCATAACACACAGTTATAACTTGGTTCAGTTTCACAATGTTTTAAGATCACTAATTTTGCTACATGACTCATACTGTAGCAAAATTAGTGAATGGGGCAAAGGCCATATTTACCCCTAATTTTTGAGTTTTTAACTCCACAAATGTAGACCTTGGAATAACTGATAATATGGTGTTATTAATTGACTCATTTAGGGGTTCTGGGTCTCTCCATGCAAGCATTTTCTTAATAATATAGGATCACCTAGATCTCTAAATATTGGCTTCATTTAATTCATAATGGTGTATGTGTTTATGATCATAGTGCCTTTCGTTACATTCAGCTTCTATCTTTTGAAACTTGCACCAGGCATTTATAATCGCAGGACACAGTCCATGTTGAGGGCTCTCGTTTGAAGACAGAAGATGAAAATAAGCAGTCCAAACAGCAGTTTTCATACTGTATAGATCATTGGTAGTATTTCTAATAACCATACCATAATATCTTTGAATTTTTTATATTAAAATGTCGGTGAGTCGGTTACGACCACTTAAAAAAAGTGATAGACTTAAGGTGATGGACCACTTTCCATCACTTTAATCTTTTACCTCTGTTTCTCTTTTAAGATCTAAAAGACTACCGATACACTTTTAGATCAGCCCAATACACTCTAATTTTTCCTCTTCAACATCATACGGATTCACGCTCATCAGAAACTAATGGAAGGGAAAACACAGGTGCTTCTAGCAGAGCTCATTTAATGCGCGTCAAGGAGTAGCTTCATTTAAAAAATAAAATAAAAATAACTCTAATTATCGTACTTCCTCATATCATACACCATTTTAAATAGAAATATTAAACTTTTAAAAAATATAAAAAAGTGAAAATCGATAATTTTTTCAAAAATTCATGTGCCGGACCCTCTTAAAGCTACACGGCGACACAAATTCATCAGTTCTAAACTATGATCAAGTTAGGAAGTTTGACTATCTGTTATATTAGCTAAAATATGCCCTAGGTTCGAGTAGGAAAAGAAACAATTACGAGTCAGACTAGGAATAAATGATAACTCTTTCTTTCTTGAGAGAGTCGGTGAATATTAACGTCGCGCTGTGAAGCAACACAATTGGCTATTGGAGATGGACCACATAATTTCGAATCCTGGTCAAGTGGTTAGGATGACGCATGAGCTAATACCTTATTCTCCAAACTTCCTTACCGACACGAAGAATTTGAGCCTTGTGACAGATATAACGTGCATCAGCCCCTCTGGTCTTCTAGTGGCTCTAAAGCTCAAACTCCTGACACGCCGGCTGCGAGTTCGTGATCCTAACCACCAAAATCTTTCTTGAGAGAGCTGCATCTCGTCTTGAGAGAAACAAATTGTGTACGAAACTAAAATAAGGAATCAATGTAAGTTGCAAATAAATTGATTTACTAATTGATGATTAAACACTAGTTTCGATTTGACGCAGTTACATATATGCAATTTATCTACTGTACAGGCCATGGACTTCAGTTATCACTCTGCCTATCTTTTCTTCCAAAAAGTATTTTTGTTTCCTACAAAACCATAACACACAATTCACTTTGTAAGGAATTTATATTCCTTCTTCCCTCTAACCCGGCTAGATGTGTGGGAGGAACTAAATGATCAGACGACATGATGAACTTCAATTGTTTATTTGTCATAATATTCAACACAGACACAATAATACTCTAAGTAAGATAAATTTGATCAACTAGAGGCCTAAGGTGAGACAAGATAGCTTGGGGATAATATATACGCTCATTCAAATATATTCCTACAATAACTTATACAAAGCTTGTTTTTATGTTGGAAGGGCGCAAAATAATTTAACTCTCTAACTTCTACTTAAAATAGGATCACAGTACCTGAACACTTGCAATCCTTTAATTCATTCGACGTGGCCTTAATCACTTCTCCAGTAGTTGACTTAAGCACTTCCTCAAGATTCCAACTTCATGCGTCGTACACTGTTTACGTATGTGTATTACTGTCGATTAGCTGGCTTCTCATCTATTATCTTCACATCCGAGTTATCCTCACTTCACTTCCAATGTATTCTCACTTCACTAACCCTCAAAACTCGCGAATACAGAATATATATTTTTAACTTAATTTGAATAATCACGTTTTCCTGTCCTCGGAGAAAGTTGGTTGAAAGAATGTTGGCCCTAAAGGAATCCCCAAGGAGTTAGTGAAAGGACGCGTATAGATCCGTCACAACTTTATTTTTAATACATTTGCATAAACTAACTTCGAGACATTCAACTGAAGCTCACTCGTATAAAATTACATTAAATGTCGCAACAAAAATAAATCTGTGTCTGGATTGCCGAGAACTGCTTACCTGAAGAAGTTTGCCAGAACATTCTTCCCTTAGACATGATTTAAAAGGAACCAGCGTAATTTCTTCTAGCTCAGTTTTGTCACATGTGTAACCATAGCTTTTTTTTTTTATTTCAAATTCTCAAAAATGGTCGAATTATGAGTTTATCCTCAATTCAGAACCTTTAATCAACAAAAGATAAGGTTCCTCAACACTTCGTTTAAGCAAATTTTTAAAATTTAACCACTTAAAGCAATAAAATAAAGGAAAATGTTTCAGTAACTTGATGAAGTCCATAAAAGGGAAGAATCGCGCGTGCTCAAATGTATGTGTTCCGTATTGCAAAACATTTAGTTCCATTAAAAAAAATTTTCTTTATTATAAACTAATTTTAATTTGTGCTTTTTGTTTTATGCAATATTTATAGATATTTTTAGGCTGAAAATTCTCTTCCATATTATTATCGTCTGCTTTAATTCAACGCCAGTTTATCTGATTTTTAAATTTATTTCTAATATATAATCGTTTGTTGTTAAAGTTATGTTGCTTGAGTTGGCATCTTTTGTAATTGTTCTAAATATACAGTGGATGAAAAAAGTATATTTGCTCACCTACATTTTTGTTTGCAATTCATAAAAAGAAGCATTAAGAAATAAAAAAATTGGTATTGCCAAATCATAATAAGTTTAATCATCCAAAACAAACCAAAAAATTACAATAATATAAATAACAATGCTTTTTTGTAACAAAATTAAAATATCTCGTGTCAAAAAAGTATTTGCACACCTGCATGAACACAAAATAAATAAAATATTCAAGCAAATTTCAAATAACTAATATTTAGTATGTATTCCATTAGCATCTATTACTGCTTGTAATCTTGCTGCCATTGATTTAATTAAATTTTCTGTAACAATAGGGTCAATATTCGACCACACTTCAATAAGGGATTGTTTAAGGGCAGATTTGCTTGAAATCTTCCTTTTTCTTATTTTTAAATCCACAGAATTCCACAAATTTTCCAAAGGATTTAAGTCTGGTGATTGTGGTGGAGTGGCAAGTTTTCTGGGTACATGATAAAGCAACCACATACGTGTTATACTGGCAGTGTGCTTGTGGGATCATCGTCTTGCTGAAAATAGTACGAATTACTGATACCCAATTTATTGCACTTTGTGGCAAGTTATCTCGCAACACATCAATATAGGTTCGAGCTGTCATATTCCCATCAATGAAACACAAATTACCAACTCCTTTGCTAGCCATGCACCCCCAAATCATAGCAGAACCTCCTCCATGTTTAACTGTAGGTAACACATTTTTGGTATGAAAAGCAGTACAAGGTTTTCTCCAAACTAATTTACCGACATTTGATTTAAAGATATTGAACTTACTCTCGTCGGAGAATATGACATTTTTCCAGAAATCAATTGGCTTATTGATATATTCCTTAGCGAATTCAAGTCTCTTCAGTTTATTTCGCTCAGTCATGAGAGGTTTTTTCCTTGGAGATCTCCCATAAATTTGTGCATCATGCAGGACATTTCGAACACTTTGGGCACAGATTTGAGCTCCAGATGTTGAAGCGACATCATTGGCTAATGTAACTGCACTAACAAATGGATTTTTCGGTGCTTCTCTTATGATTTTTCGCTTAATTCGCAGTGAAAGTTTTTTTGGGCATCCAGAGCGCAAGTTATTTGATGTAGATCCTCTTTCTTTATGACGTTTTATAACATACCGAACAATAGAGAAGCAAACATTTACTTTTTTACCTATTTCTCGATAACTTAGGTCATTTTCACGTAGAGAAACAATTTTTTTCTCGCAACGAAATCGGCAATTCAGATTTCTTAGGTGCCATAACAATTTGAAATCGACACTTAACTGATAAAGTTTCGACAATACCTCCTTTTATAGTAGTCTTACGTATGTTATTTACTGCGGGATGACTGTCAAATATAATTAGCAAAAAAATGCAAATTTGCTAAAGTTGAGTTGAGTGTGCAAATACTTTTTTGACATAAGATATTTTAATATTGTTGCAAAAAATGTTTTTTATTAATATTATTGGTATTTTTTGTAATTAATTTAAATGAATAGGCTTACTTTATTTTTGAAATGCCAATTTTTGCATTTCTTAATGTATTTTCTTATAAATTGTGAACAAAAATGTATGTGTGCAAATACTTTTTGTACCCACTGTATTTCTTTCAGTCGGGGAAATGAATTGTGAAGCATAATAGAAGCTGATTGAACTGAATATGTAATTAGTTTTTGTATAATTTCAAAATATTATCATTCATCTGGATATCTTTTTGATTATTTGAAGTTTTAATAATGAAAGGCGTCATTCAAATAAACTTTGGCTGTTATTAATCAGAGTATATGAAATTTACTTTTTCACACATTTTCAAGTGTGGGTGTATTCTCATTTATATGGATACCACGTAAGCTTAGGTTTTATCAAAGCATGAGAGATATTTATAATAAATTGCAATAAATGAGTAGAATTAATCAAATAAATTGCATCCTAAAATAATAGCGAAATGGGAAGACTCTTATTATTATTGTAAACAAACTTTCACGGTTAAACAGCATTCCGGTTGAATAGGAGCTTATTAAGTAAAAATAATCTAATAAATTTTGTGTACAATATCCTATGTTATATTTATTTTCTTTCGGAATTATTTAAGATTACGTTTTAAATCAATAAATTATAAATTCTACTGTAGTTTATATTTACTATATTTTATTTAAATGAATACTTTACGAGATTTTAATTTAAAAAGTGCATCAAACTTTTTCTTTTGAAATTTTAATGAATTTATGAAATAAATATGTATTAATGGCCCCTTCAAAGGAAAAAAATGCAAGAAATATCTTAATAATTTATTATATCTGCTTTTAAGAACACCTTTTAAGGTTCAATATCTAATAAGTACTTAAAAAGCAAATATAAACCGTTTAAACTAATCTGCTCTTTAAATTATTTTCAGTTTGAAACTCCAAGAAAAGGTGTAAATTTATACACAATTGTCATTTTAAATAAATTATATAATTTTATCTTGGGTTTTTTTAACTCATTCGAATCATATATATTTTATTTTTATCACTTATAATGACCTAAATATACAAATATACACAAGAAAATTTTGTTATATGGGCATTAAAACTTAAGTTAAATTGTACACCATATTCCCATTGCCTGGAAAGTTTTCGCTGTTGTATAGATTCACCCAAAAGGTCAGATGTATCATGGAACGTTCCATCATGTCAATCATAATCACAAAATGGCGTGCTGGAGAAGGAACAATCATATCATAAGAGACCGCCATTGTTTACAAGAAGGTACCAACCGCAAAAAGAACAAACTCAATTAGCCACAACATTTCAAGAAAACTCTTACCACGAAACACAGACACAAAAGTAAATGGACACAAATATTTTGTCTTTGATGTCGTCCGAGAAGAAATAAAGAACACATTCTGTTCTGTTGAAAGAGCATGTCCAATAAAAACCTGATTGCTTCTGAATTCCCAGATGGATTAGGTTAGGCTACGTCAAGTCACACAAGAATTGTACAAGAGACTGTCCGTTAGGAACTGTATCAGCAATAAAATAATGTTGAATTGTAGAATAATGCCGACATAGCAAATGAAATTTTACCAAGCATGCAGAAAGTTTGGTTGGATAGATATATGTGATACTATAAATACACTCTTGATTTATCAAAAAAAATAATTAAATGTCTGTTTCGGAAGTAATGAGAAAAAATATACATGATAGATTTTATATTTTGTCTTTTCTATTAATTAAGTTTTATATCGTTCTTCAGTAGACAGTGGTAGACAATTCAATTAAAATTCTAATACAGGGGTAACCAAACCACAGCCCGGGAGCTACATGCGGTCCACCTTGAATATTTTTGCAGCCCTTGAGATTCATTACAACTTTACAAAATACGACTATTTTTGAGACTATTTTATTTTTAATGTGGAACAAATAAATCCCTTAACTGTTTCTATTTTATCATATTGCTTCTCTTTTTATACATTCTTGGAAGTGGGCAGCATTGCGTTGCAGCGACCGTCCCAGAGCAACGCGCTTAATTATTCATCATCACACTATACATATTATTTGATCATTGCATTATTATATTAACTAAAGTTGTATACATGAAAACTAATGTAAACAATAAGAATAATCCATTCTATTTTAAATTTTCATTCCGATAAATGTTTGTAACAAGTCCAAATCTTTCATAAAAATGTATTTTTTTTTGTATGCGGCCCCAGGATTATAATGTTTTTTCGAAGTGACCCGCAAAGTCTTATGGGTTGGCCACCCCTGGTCTAATAAAACCACAGATTTTGCCAAAGATGTGAATTCTTTTAGAAATGTCTTCGATTTCTTTAAAATTGGTAGCATGTAGAACTGAAGGATTGAGAAAACCAATCGGAAAAAGTGCATAAAAATTTATAATGTTACTGATTTAATTCACGTCGCCATTAGAAGTAATAGGAGGGCTATTGGTGGCAGACCTCGTAATTTTAAACCATGGTCAAGTTGTAACGGGTCTATCCGCGATTCTACTAATAAACCTCTTGGGTAAAATTTAACTGGTTTCAATTGTGATTTTGACTGAAAAACTTTCTCTGTGAAGAAGACAGGATTTTTGTAAATTAGAACTTCTATTTAAGTGTTTGCAGTAGGGTAGGCGAGGATGGTTGAGAGTGGATATAGAAGGGAGAAAAAGATAACGACTGGAGGTCGTACAGTTTAGCAAGTTGAAAGATATCCAAAGATAATCCTAGTAGCGCTCCCATATGAAGATAAGTATGTTTATTTCTATGATAAATTAATCAGAAAAGCTTGCTCCTCGGATTTAATGGAAGTGCATCCTTCCCCCCTACATTGTCTAGTGTTATTAAGTTAAACAGAAAAAAAATGTGTTCAATTAATATGGCTGATCTTTATTCGAACCCACCAACACCAGCGTCCACCGGGACGTTACAAAGTGACGAGGACGACACTAGAGTCTAGTTACCTCGAATGTCTCCGCAACCTCTTTTGGGTGCCTATTTACGTAAAACCTATTCTCATCGGACCTCTATTCAACAAAGGAAACATGTCTGCCAAATTTTAAGTACATGTAGGTCTAATAGAACCGGAGATCTCGTGATAAGCGAGTCAGTGAATGTATGAGTCACTTTTCTCTTAATATATATCTCGGGTGCGAAAAATAGATTAATGCACAAATCAAACATGTCATAAAATGCTATACCAGCGTTTCTCAGACTGTGGGGCACGTCCCTAGGGGAGCCTGATAACCCAACGAAGGGGAGCGAGCATATCGAATGGTCGAAAATAAAACATTACTTAAAAATATAATAAATACTGAAAGGAAGCAACGAAATACATTCCGACATAATCAGAAATAAAATACGCATTTACACTGATATAACATATCCCTAAATGTATCAGTACTGCACAATGTATTTGATAATTAATTTAACAATTACCAGTGACCTCGTAGGTTTGTCATATATGAAAAATTTAATACTTATCTTGATAATTTTTACGGTTTATAATAAAATATTCGTATTCGTATTTAAAAAACGTACGTCAAAGTACATTATTATTGAATTCCATATATTGTCATTGTTTGGATGGGGGGGGGGGATTATGACTGAAAACTGGGTCGCAAAAGCTGGAAGTTTGAGAAGTACTGTGCTATACGATTACATATTGAGAGCAAAAAAAGTTCAGGCCCTGGTTTTACATACCAAAAAAAAAAGACATTGTTCATTTCGAGCAAAAAAAAAATAGGCGAGTTTCTTTTCTACAAAAAAAAAATATTTTTAATCAAATCATTAATATAATATTACAGTAAAACGTGCTTATTTAGTTAGGTCGGTTAATATGTCAAAAAGGTCATCCTACTTATAAAAAAGATGCTACAGTATTATTAAAATTATTAAAATACTGTCGATAAAACGTAACCTATTTTTGCAGCATGTTTTTCATTTGTATTTCCCCCAATACATAATTCGAAAGTTCTAGTGACATAATACAACTGCCGAGTCACGAAATCTAATCACAGGGGATGGGACAATAATTTATAACTATGCTGCAAGTAACTATGGGTATCTTTGTAAAGAGATTTAACTGCCGAACGAATTTTTGTTTAAAAAAAAGAATATTAATATATTCGGAAGAGCCCGACGAATGTTAACCTTAATTAGTCTGGAAACATCAAAAACGAAAATGATAACCGTTTGTTTTAGTTTTTGATGTCCAGCTGACCTCCTTAAGTCATGTTAAGTTTTAAATCTAAGAATAAAACAAAATTAAAAGGGGATTAATAATTCACTTAACTTAATAAAAATGAGTAGGTATTATTGTTTTTGAGATTTTGTTCCTGATTTGGATAAGGAATAAAAATAATAAAAATAATTCAAGAATATCATTTAACTAATTAGAAATTCTGCAGTGCCTGAATGAAGTAGATTTTTTTTGCCTATAATAATTATTTAAAGATACAAAATCAAAATATGCAATGACCTTACTGTAGATTTCGTATTGGAATAATTTTTTATATGCATACATACATGTTATATTATGACCCTATAAAATAAGTATAATTACATATTAAAATTACCTTGTATACAAGAATAATTATATGATATTGCATTTTAAAACAAAAATTAGTAAATGTTACCTTTATTCCTACTTCTCAGATACAGAATCCCAATTTTTGGGCTTTTTAGTTTTTAGCGTTTGGCAACAATCGAAGTAAAAATTTGTCGACCCTAGAAATCTCCGCGTGTAGAATAAAAAGAACTAAAACCAAATTATAAAATTATAATTATTAAAACACCTACAAAAGACTTTTTCATAATAATTAAATTGAGTTTAAAACTTGTTTTAAGAGTGCGTTTATTTTAATTAATAATTAACTAACGAAATTATAGATATTTGCGCAAACTAAAGGAAAAAAATAGTCAAAATTGTTAATTAAGTTACAATATCTATCGAATGTGTAATGATCTAAATCTGTTTTTGCTGCAGTAAACTACTATATCATTAATTGCATTTTCGAAAAATTTTATGACATCAATTGTAAAGTTAAATCATGGAGTATTTTAATTTTAATTGCTCCATATATTTGTATTTTTGCTCCAATAATACGTATGTGTTTTTTTAAATTTCATTTCTACCCCAATTTCTCAATAAAATTATTTTATTAAATATTGTTAGGTAGTTGAACGCTGAAGCCTCAGGCAGATAACACACAGGTTCTTTCGTAATAAATCAAAAAGATTTTCTTAAACTATTTCGTAAATACAATAGATTTACTTTTAATGGGAAACAATCCCATATACTACACACTATTAAACTCAGCAGAACACCAATTCTAGTTCATGAAAACATAGACACAACAATTCAAATCCGGATACTTACGCATTATACCATCGACCAATTTCGTCGAATCAAAGGTATCGCCAATTCAAAAAAAAATGTCACCAAATACTGTCTTTATTATTCTGCTTGAACATGAAAAAAATGGTTAGCCCTTATTGGCTACATATTGCGTCGTTTGGCAACGTCTTTTGATTCGACAATACGTTAGTATCCAAATCCTTAGTTGCGTTATTACATAAGGTTGTAATGCCGGATGGTTCCTGCTTCCATCTGAAACCCCTTGTCTATCCGCAGACCCGGCTAGGTGTGTGGGAGAAACGGTATGATCCCCAGACATGATTTCAATCTAATTAATTTATTGTTACCAGCTATCAATCAGACACAATAACAATCTAACTAAGGTAGGTGATTAAATAGTAGAGCGCGAAGGTGAGATTCTATAACACGAGGATAATACTACGGATCCTCAACTGATTCTACGATAGCTTCAATACGCTCAATATAAACTACGTTGCACACTAATAGGCTAACTTCTAATTAAACAAAGCTCACGATACCTGTACTTTTATGAAGCGGATCCTACACTTGAATCTTGCAGGAGATCTTTATCTGGATTTAATCACTGTCTTTGGATCCACTCTCCGTAATCCTTTTCATGGACAAACTCCAAAATCTCTTAATAATTCCACGTTCCTTCAATCTAACTCGAATAACAAACTAACTCGCCAACTCACTTGCCCACTCTTTGCTAACTCCAACTAGCCAACTCTTCAAACTCGCGAATGCAGAATTTATATAATATACTTCATTTGCATAATCACGCTTTCTTACTCGGCGAAAGTTGGTTGAATAAATATTTTTCTAAAAGTGTCATGAAGGGATTAGTAGAGCCACTTATAGATCCGTCCCAAAATGAATGAAATGCAAAATCGTTGCCGAGTTCTAGAATTGAAGTCTCACTCCACCGCAAGAGGTCTTCTTTACATTTTAGAAACTTCTAGAAGCTTCTTCTTCAAATAATCGTTCTAGAGTACCTGTTCTTAAACTTTCGATCGCCGCAGCCCTCCTTTATGTATCAGCCTGACGTTATGGACTCTCAAGAGATTTTGAACATCCCTCCCTGACTCCCAACACATGGGTGAGTGATTTAAAGATTCCACAATAATATCCCCTTCGCGGACCCCCTTAAAAAGCGCCAGGGCCTTCCGGGGGTTAACGTACCCCATTTTAAGAACCCCTGTTCTAGAATCTTCTAGATCGGTTTTGGGACATCTGATTCTTTCTCCAAATTTGGCGATTTTTAACGACTAAATTTGACATAAAGATCACCTCTTCCTATCTAGCTTTGTTAACAGGTGTATTCTCTTTTTGCCTGCAAACCGTTTTTCCGGCCATAATACCCCTTCGGCTGGGAAGAGAACAACACCCAGAAAGGTCTGTAAGACACAAACAGGTGATGTTTTTGTTTTAAATCTATTATATTTTAGATTCTCACATGAATTATTTTATTTAAAATTTATATATATATCTATACATATATAAAAATGATGTAGAAACTTATAATTATCAAGATAACAAACATTTTTGAAATATTAAATCTGAATTCAATTAATGCATCCTTTAGTGCAGTGAAATTACTTCGACGAATGTACAAAGCAAAGTTGATTCCACATAGTGATCCATCCCACTTAGCAAACGTATATGTTTAGACGTATCGGGTACAGTCGACGCTTAGCCATAATAATTTATTTTGTGTTATTTATTTCTTATCAACGCGGAGTGTGTACTTGTTATTACAAGTTATAACTGTTATACAATTGATGAGCTCATAAAAAGTTAATTGAGTCTTTAGGCTTAGTTTAATCAGAAGATCGAGTGACGGTTGAGAATTTGACAGAAGGCCTCAGCTTAACTGAAAAAGAGTTGGAAGTTTTAGAAAATAGACTCCAACAAAAAGCGTATTTTTCATCAAAACTAGAAATAAAAAATTATTAGCATGTTACACGAGGAAATTTCCCGGGAAAAAAAATCTTTGAACCGTCAGACTACTTTGTTGGATTTTATGAAACCTTTTACATCGAAATAACTTCGTTTTGTGATTTTGTATGCGTGGTTATCTAAAATTTTATTAAACATATTTTTTTTTCTAAATTATTATTTTCTATTGTCACCGGCCCCAGCTAAAAATAATTTATATGTACAGTCAACTCTCGACAATTCGAAGTTTGAACGACCAATGAAAAACTTTGAATTGTCAAGAGTTCGAATTATCAAGAGGACAGGAAAAAATTCCCAAAATTCTCAAAGATAATTTTTTTATAAGGCATTTAAATTTGAAACTATGTAATAAAACAACAATTGTGTACATAAGTATAAAATTATTTTAAAGTATTTTTAAAAAGTACATATTATACATTATAAATATTATACAGAAGTTAAAATACCTGTATCAAAAGTACACATTTATGTATTAAAAACAATTATTAAAATAACAATTATTAAATTGATACATATTGTACATAATTAATCTTTTTTAACAAAAAGTCTGTTATTTTTAAAAATCTGTTTTCGACTCCCTCAGACACTGCTCCTAACACCATTGGTTCTTCAAGGTAAGATCCAGTCCGGCCCATGCTCTATTTGGGGCCACATGCCATAAGTCACACAGTTGAGTCATAAATCGTCATGTCACTCCTACGAAAAATACACAATCTTACGCATCTCTTTTCAAAACAGACGACCCTCCTTTCTGAATACAAGTGTAGCAAGGCCACGTGTTAAACGAAAGATATAGACACACGACAAAAAGTGCGGCCGACCTATTGTCCACCTGAAGAAGGAAAGCAATAAAAGTGTCTTTTTGCTTGAGGAACCGGGAAACACAAAAAAGGGATAACAGACAGATGGTCATCAAAGGAGCTGCGTTGCAAGAGAGACACGCAGAGGCAATACAACCAGTTTGCTGTAGGGCTCTACATGATAATGATTGTCCGAATTTTCAATAGCTATACAAGATTACTTCGAATTATCACGTGTTGTAGTCTGGCCCACCGCTGATTTTACTTCGAAATATTGAGTGTACCCAAACGTATCGTTTTAGATCGAAATATCAGGCATTTTTCTAGGGACTGAGCATATACTTTGAATTAGAGAGAGGTTCGTATTATCGAAGGTTTAAATTAGCGAGAGTCGACTGTATTTAAAATTAAACTTTACGCAGCGGCGCAACAGCCCATACGGGCCAACTGTGCTTTTCTTAGTATTCGTGACATTAAGCGCTGAGGTGCATGAGCAGATGTTCCGATCAGGTGGTCAATCTGACTCGAAACCCAAAATGTTTAGTTCCCAAGCAAGCTTGATACTCGTTTTATCGACTCACTGAAGGGATGGAAGGTTGAGTCGGCCTTGCCCAGCTCGGGGTTTGAACCCCGGACAGGAAGCGCGATACGCTACCACTCAACCACGGGGCTTCATCTGCATTTATATGCGAAATTATACCCGACTAATGCGGTTATCACCTATGCGTAAGTTCGGGGTACTACTGTATATATATATATGTCAGGTTTGAAAAGATTAGCTTCAAAATTAAGTGAGTAATAAATAAAAATAGAGCGAACTCTTTACCATCGTGTAAGGATTTGTGGGTAAATAAAGCCTATTTAAAGGTGGAGCGAGTGCTGACGAAGGAGAACACATACTCGAAAAGGCTTAGCTGGTGACTCCTCGTCGAATTACTGTCTATTGTTCTACTCGGTTGCGCGCCAAAGGGCCGCCATGTTGGATTTTATATGATTGAAGCGGAATAAAGAAGTATTTTTAGAGATGATGCCCTCCTCATTTAACCAGCAGGCCTGGGGCCTGTCATATATATATATATATGTGTGTGTGTGTGTATGTGCACATATATATGTATATATATATGTATATATATATGTATGTATGTATATGTGTATATATATGTATATATATGTATATATATATTATATATGTATATATATCTTACACTATTAAAATTCGAAGGTAAACAAACGTATCTATCTATCTATGTGCGTCTATCTTCTCACGAACCGCACCACGTAGAAAGTCGCGGAAGGTTCCAAAAGATCGGGAATTTTCCGGGGAAGCCGTATTTCTTATTTATGTTACGATATTGTAATTAGTTCAAAAGATATCAATTAAAAACCTTAAAACGCCTAATTGTTTTACTCCTGCCGGTTGTTTACTTGGCAGAACTTCCGTTCTGTTTCGGCCGAGCGGTGATTCGACGTTTTCCACCATATTAAAATTGTCATCCAATTTTCGGTGTTGCAATCAGACAAAAAATAATTACAGAATCGGAAGGATCATTTATTTCGCCACGATACGGTATAATTTTTTTTGTAAAATAACGATATTTTCTATTTTTTCCGAATTTTTTTAAATGGTGTTAAAACTGATGCGTTTTTATGAAAATTATTTCTAAATCGTTGCGTATGAATTTCTTTTCGTGTTATTAAATCGATATTCTACACTAATTAACTTCAAGCCTTTCTCTATTAGATCCATTCATTTAAAAAAATAAAATCCTCAAAACTTTTTTTTTAAAGAATTTTTAAAAAGTAGTCCCAATTTTTACTTCACATTGAATAACTTCATCATTTATGAAGGAAATCTCACAAAACCTTTTTTCCGTGTGTAAAGCAATATTATACGTAACATATACGAAGATTGCAAAAATTGCTTCAAAATTACGGATTTTAAAAAACATTTTGTGATTTTCGTAAACTGCTGTTTTTCTGAAAAATAACTTAAATAATAGTTTTTGTAAATTTTTTATTTCAATGTACGTTATTTTTGCAAATAGTTGGTGATGTTTGAGAGCATTAACTTAAAAATTATGCCCTTAAAATGAAGGAAATGATTTTTAAAATAATTTAAAATACGCGATTTTACATTTAGCCAAACATTGGCGTCGAAAATTAGCTTTGCGCCAAAGACTATTGACCTGTTTCGCCTTCGACCGCATCTAACTCAAGGGTTTCACTAAAAAAGTTCTGCCTTAAACAGGGGGAAATCAGTAACTTTGGCGAGTAAAAAAAAATGCGAGTGAAAAAGTTACTTTTTCGTCAATTTTTCTTTATATAATTTTCAAAATTAAATAACTATATATGTCAGATTAAGATGATAAAATGCATTCAATGCATTTCTGAGATTCATTTAAAATATTTATCATATCGAATTTTTGTTTTTTCATAAACTTTAGTTTACTTTAAATAATGCTAATTATATTTCTTTTTTGCATATAAATGCATAATTATTTTTCTTTAATTTTTTTTTTTATATTTTCAAAATTAAATAATATATATGTCAGATTAAGATGAAAAATGCATTCAATGCATTTCTGAGATTCATTTAAAATATTTATCAGTATCAAAATTTTTGTTTTCTTTCATAAAACTTATAGTTTACTTTAAAATAATGCCTAATGTATATTTCTTTTTTTTGACATATAATTTCATAATAAAATCGAAGAATTTGCCCATTTCGAAACTTTTTTTTGCATAACTTCCTTAGAAAAAAAAAGCTATGTTCATATTATATATTCTTTATTATTAATTGCTTTTTATTAAAATATCAAAAATCAATAAATTTTTTGCAATACATTTAAATGTAATCTTCAATCGAAATCTTTCAATCGTTATGCGAATATCCTGTGGATTCCCTCCAATTAAAAATTAATTTCAATTTGAACCTCCCATTCATTATTGTTGCCTATTTTCATTTTTCGCTACGGGTCTGGGTAGCTCAGTCGGATAGCGCGTCGCTTCCTCTACACCGTAAAGCGGATCGTGTCGCTGCGAGTTCGAATCCGCGGTTCTCTTTTTTCTCATTTCTGCTAATTTTTCCCACGTAAATTAATTTTACTGATAAATACTTATTTTAACATGATCCTCTGTTATTTTAATGTACTTTTCATTTTTTTTTCCTTTAAAAAGGTTTTGTTTTTATTTGTAATCATTCAAAGTAATTTCTATTTTTTTCAACAATTCCTAACAAGAAGCTTTCATTTCTGTTTATTTTTCCCACGTAAATTTTCAGTGCTACCATTATTTAAGCAAACGGAATGTCACAATTAATTGCTAAATGAACATTTTTAATCGATTTTAATGTAAAAATATTAATAAGTTATAGTTTTGTATTTTATAAATATCGATGAATTTAAAAGAAAATGATTTTTAAAAAGTTCATTGATATTTAGAATCAGTGATTAAAAAAATAAAATGCCAAAAACTACCTTTTTTTTTTTTTTTTGAATTTAAAAAAAAAAAACTTTTTTTTTTAGAAAACAAAGATATTTTGCATATTTTATGATTTTTTCTAAAATTAATCAACATCGTTACTTTTAAATAAAAATGATTTTTAAAACTTTTAGAATCAGTGATTTTCAAAAAAAAGCCAAAAACTTTTTTGAACAAATTTTAATAAAACACTCAAAATACTTAAATCAATCATTTAATAATTTCTTCTTTTATAAAGGTAATTGCATGAAACCTTTCCCCCCGTGTCGAATATTTCAAAAAATTCTCACAATTTTACTTCAAAAATTAAAATAGTAGTGAAATTTTGTAATTTGAAAAATTTATATTTCAAAAAATCCTCACAATTTTACTTCATTTAAAATAGTAGTGAAATTTTGAAATTTGAAAAATTTCTACTTTTCTGTCTTTTTTCAACATACAACTATCTTTAAAAAGGCTACATTTTCGTTTTCGGGGACTAAAAAATTGCAACGAAAGAACTGAAAACTGAGTGAGTGATTTTTAAATTCGCACTGTTCGCCTATTCGAGAGTTATTGGCGATGGACCTCGAAATTTTCAACCATGGTCAAGTGACGAGGACGACACCTGAGCTTTCACCCATCTCTAATAATTTGAACACCACACCAACGCAATTTCGAAAAAGGGAGTTTTAATGACATAGTTAAAGAAATCACTCACATCGCGCACATAAGTGCTATCGGCCTGAAGGAAACACGAAATTTCCATGGGGATGAAGTTATTCACTCGGTAAAAGCCCGTGCAACGCCGGGCTAAGCGGAGAGGAAAGAAACAAAGAAATCAAAGTAATTTCGAAAAATAATATTGGAAGTGTTGAATTTGTGAAGAGAAGGGAAAATGTTAAGCGACAAAGCCATGACACGCACTCACGGGTCATGCACTCACATCGTACGCGTCAAAATCACGCAAAAGTGTTGGCGTTAGAAAGAAAGGAGGAAATTAACATGGGGATTAAGTTATACCCTCGGTATAACTTAATCCCCATGTTAATTTCACATAGGCACATATGTATGCACTCGGTAAAAGCCCGTGCAAGCCGGGCCATGAAAGCTAGTATGTATATATATATGTATATGTATATATATATGTATATATATATATAAATCTGAGAACAATATTACACATATGTAAATAAGTCCTAAGTACCCTTGATCAGAATATTCTCTTACGTCAAATCTACAATATAGGATAAAAGCAAAAATATAAAAGATTTTACTAAAAAGTGTTGCGTATTTCTACAGCATTTCAAATCACTTTTTCGTCATCCAATTTTGTGTATGATAAAGATTAGTTTAAGTCAACCCGTACTTGTGTGTGAAAAAAATTCTCAAGGCCGCTAGTAATGATTTTTCTAATATTTTGAAATGAAAATTATGTCTTCTCCAGTCTGCACACCACTCAACTCATTGTTACTGAAGCTTTCAAGTTCATGGTTCTGTATTGCATCACACATTAGCGCAATTACGTAAAATAATGGGTTTGTTGCGTCTTTCTCTCTGTGTGTTTCACTGAGTTCAGCGAACACAGAACATTAGATACAAGTCGAGTACATTGTTTCAGAATTATGTTAGCTAGCTTTTCGTTGTATTTTACAAAATGCAATGAAACAGCTATCTGTGCACTTACGTTTGACCAAAAATTAAAAATATTGGAACTGTTTGGCGTTTAGTTTCCATATTACGTGATGTGAGTAATTTTAAAAAAATATGTTCGTGCTTATTCAGGTAGAGCTGTGAATTAATTTACAGGACAACAAATTTCGTTCATTAAAAGATTACCGAAATTAAGCACTTATTTAAAAGAAAATAACATCTTCGCCCAAAGAACAGTAGCGTTTCACACGTTTAAAATAATACTCGAACAATCAACTCTGAACACCCTGCCTAATGTAGACCGAGGAGTGGCCGAGTTTGTGAAAATGCCGAATTATCGAGAATGAATTAAGAGGACACAGTACGATTCAATTGACAAAAATCGGTCAGAAAATCAAATCTAATTTTTTTAGCCTAAATTATTTTTTAGATACTTTTCTACAAACTCACAAAATTTGAAAGCTTTAAGTTTGAAAAACGCAGAGTTGTGATAACTTTTGGGCTTGTTTTTATTCACATCCCAATGGCAAATCAAAACTTTAAACTGACTTATCTCAGAAAGATAAAATACCTAATTTGTCTTCATTTAAAATGATAACACTTTTTTTTTATTATGCCTGATATTTGGAAGTTTTTCTCAGTTGTTGCTAATAGTACATGAAATAAAAGTTGGCATGTATTTTTCAATCAAAGCAATACTTATTTTTTAAAAAATAATTGAACTCAGAATTTGTACATTTTTTAAGGAATTTTCAATAAGCATTCATAAAAAGAAGTATTGTACGAATACCGATTGTGTTATCACAAAACCCATACTAATTTTTGTTATATATAGTTTGACGTACTTGTAAATCAAATTTCATTCACAGTCGACATTAGAATCTCCTTGACTGCAATAAGAGTGACTTCATCTATCTGAGTTAGGGTTTGCAATCCCGTGTCATATTTTCAATCCTGGGATTTCGGGATTACACTATCCAAATCTCGGGATTAGGATTGAGCTATTTATTAAAAATACTTACTTATTAGTATAATTGAAATTGTATAATAAAATTGAAAATATAATTAAAATTGATTTAATGTTTTAATGAAGCAAATAAAAAATTAATTCATCATAAAAAACAAATAAAAATAGTACATAATGAAATTTAAAAAAAGGCATTTCTTTATTTCTTGGGTTTTTGTAAATAAGCTTATAAAAACACAGCTCCTCCAGCGTTTCATCGTTGAAACGGCTTCTTATTTTTGTTACACATTGTCCTGCCGAAGAAAATGCACGTTCGAATTCTTTACTAGTAGGTAATATCGTCATTAAATAGGAGTATGTTCTTTTCAGGTAGTCACCACGTCTCCCTCCATTTTCAAAAAAGAGACATTTCTTTTGAATTTTTGATGACAGTGTCTCAAAATCTAATAGACTGCATTGGTGGATATACCTCTTTGCTAACTTTATTTAGTTCTTCTGTTACACTTAATGGTTTTTGTACACATAAATTGATCCAGTTATTGAATCATAATGTGAATCAATATCAAGTGTTACCTCATTTGAAATTGAAGATCCTGTTGGATGAGCTGTTAGTAATGTAATGGAATTTAAAGTGTTTCACAAGTCTTCCAAGCAGGTCTCCTACAATCAACGGCATTTAATTGAAGAAGGAACTGGGACAATATCTACTCTTGATATGTTGCTTATATTGTTGTGTAAACATTGCAGTGAGCCACTTAGGTCTGTGCGACGTTTTTCTATGCGAAAAATGAGAGCTGTGCATATATTTTTTTTTTACCTATAGCACTTATAATTGCACACAAAAAATCTACGTACATATTTCATAAACAAAACATAAATTTTTAAAGAATAAATTCTTTGAAAATTTATGTTTTTTTTATGAAATATAATTCAGAAAAAATTAAGTCCCGGAATTAGTTATTTTAATCCCGGAATTGGAAAAAAACCCGGGATCCCAGGGTTTCAGAATTCCGGGATCCTGGGGCTGAAAACCCTACTAGATACCTTCCAAAAATTCTAATTGCCTCTGTTCAAGTTAGCTGACACCAGACATCCTGAGGGTGGGAGAAATGTCCGTTTTCTGACCCCACTCGTGATGGAGAGAAAGTTATAGAAGAAAATAAGAGTAAACATATCAAATTTCGTGGTTGTGAACATATACACCCTCCTCGAACCCTTCAAGGTTCAACACGTAAGAAAATTGATATTAAACGTATACAATATAAAAAAAGTAAATAAGATGCATTAAATGTAATACCAGATTCACAATACTTTGAAAAAAAATTTCAAAATGTAATTCAGACAAAAATTAAATCTCGGGATTAGTTATATTGTTCCCGGGATCCCGAGATTTGAAAAAAACCACTGGGATTTCGGGATCCCGAGGCTGCAAACCCTAGTCTGAGATCATGCTAGTAGAACTGCTTTGGTGAGCCGTTTGTACAACGTTGTGAAACCAGTTTATAACGTTCGATTTGCACCATAGTTAATAATCTGTAATAATATTTCCTTGAGCATATGCGTCGATTTGACTGTGTAGTCATCTGCTTGTCCTTGTCCGTTGATAAATCTGTTATTATTCAAATAATTGAAGTCGTCGGTCGCTTTTCCCCCGCTTAGATTTACAACAATATGATTCTAGATTTTAATACAGCCCTTGCGTAGTTTAAAAAAGTGCGACATTAGTAAACAATTTATCAATCATCCGGACTTTAACGGAGTAATTGACGGCTTTCGTGTTGTAACGGCAACGTCTATCAACAATTACGACAAATTAATAAGAGCTGGAATAACGGTGTAATGGTTCTTCACGCATGTGATTGACGTATCTGTTGTAAAGATAATATAAAGCGCGATATTTTTGAAGAGAGTTCTTGCTCACGCACAATGATGTTCGAAATTCTTTTTTCACAAAAGAGGTTGTAACCTGTTTGGTAATTTATTCAAGAAAATTGTGGTAATTTGGCAATAAAATATGAATTTTTTTTCACTTTTGTGGATTTCGAGACAAAATTGTTGTGTTAGTCTGATTAATGTTGTATACGCTCAGGCGACACCAGCGCCACTCTCTGTAACCCCGGATGTAAGCGGGAGAAGGGGTAGACTTAGAGTTCTCCCAGCAGCGCGCGCCTAGTCAGGTTTAACAACCTGTAGATGTCATTAAATATCCTTAAACTTTAACGTCTCTCTTTCATTCAACATACCCCTAGACACCACCCTCTCTGTTACATTAATGTTGAAAAATATCCTTGTTTAGAGATGCTTAGACAAAACTATCGTAATTCGCTCCAAGTATGACGCTTTAATTTTTAACACCCTTTTATAAGCTTCACTTGTATGTAACGGAATCTTTGAACTCAATTTTTACCCACTTTAATATGTCAGATTCATTCGAAATTTTTCTCACTTGTTCAGGACCGTTGACAATGCAATAATTTAATAATTTTTTTCCATTGGCCTGATCAGGATCATTAGGATTAACAATTTCTCATTTTCAGATCCCGTCCCGCATTTGGTGACTCATTTCAGATCCCATTTCCAGATTTGGCGACAAAAAGACTAAGTTACAAATTAGTTCTATTAACTATAAAAAGGGTGTTTTTTAGTTTCTTTAAACTATAATTTTTTACAATAATTCCAATATGCTTTTAAGTGTTTCGAATTTTAACAGTGATAAAATAATAGAACATAAAAACATGTATTCATTAATTATAAAAAAATACTTTATCGCAGATCTATCGTTTGAATTCATGTAGAAATGTCTTTAATTTCTATTATAAATAATACAGTAATACAAATATAAAATAAAATTATCTGAAATGATATTATTGCTCCATATATGAAGGCTAGAAATCGTGTTTGATATCTGTGCAAAAACATTCGCAGAATTCCTTAGAATAGTCATTTTCTGATAATAAAAAAATTCTTATTTAAATAACGCAGCGAATATAGAAAAAAACATTCAACAAGAAGAAAAATTCTAATTTAAAAAAGGTTGCCGTACTACTCACAATAATTTTTTGAGACTTTTAAAATAATATCGTTTGACTTAAAAGTGGAAACGAATTTCTTAAAAATCTTACAGACATATTTGGCTGCAGTTTTGATTCCTATAAAAGTAAAATTTTACAACAAACATACTTTGTTTTATAAGAAGTTGCTAAAAATAATATTGAAAGTGCATTTATATTGTTCTCTTAAAATTTATTTCGATTATTTTCTTATTAAACTCTTCCGCATGTGATATTACATTATCTTTCATTTGTCTCGTCTGTATTCATCTGAGATTTGGTTCAGGACAAATTGGGCTAAATTCATGTAACGTCATAATCACATGATAACGAAAAACACGTGTTTCTAGCCAATCAGTACAGAAACTTAGGTGACGTCACAGTCACGCGATAAACATAATCATGTTTCCAGCTAATCAGTTCATGCACTTTGTTGTTACCAATTTATGTTTTTTTTTCTCTCAGAAACTCTATCTTAAAAAGTACATTTTTATCAACAATAATAATGCACTTAGGTATGCAAAATGCACTTTATTTATAAATACAGGAATAAAATAAGACTTTAAAAAAATTTTAAATCTTTTTGCTGAAATTTATTTTTATAACCCCTGAACATCTTTATGCAATTGTGAAATTTCAAATTTTATCTAAGTTTTACGAATAAAAGAACAAGTACAAGTTAGTTTAATATCAGTTTTGAATATTATGGAGAACGTCTTTTTCGTGGGACTGTCAGGAATTTAGCACATTAAGGTTTAAAACAATCAGGGAAAGAAACATGTTCTGTTAAAATAAGATTTTTCAATGATATATAGTCCTGTTAAGATATATGTTAATTCAATTTTAAACCAATTTTGAGCACTAAAAATGAAAAGATAAATTGATAAACAAATTAAATACTGTATAAATAAGAAATTTCGGTAAAATAGTAGCTTATACATAATTTTCACTTTTGGCGACAGGAGAGAGAAAATAGCGCTAACAGCTTGTTTTTCTGTATTGGATTTTTATTCAACGCGACGACAATAATTCGCCAAGTTGGCAATAAATAAAGGTGTAAATTAAAGTAGAATCGACCAAAGTTTCATTAAAATATTCTTATAGATAGTGGGGGAAGAATGATTTTTTAGCCTTAGATCTCGGTTGTAGGAAAGTAAAGCAGATTTTGAGACATCAAAGAATATTAGGAATCGTTCTTAACATTAATGCATAAAAATAATAGAATTTATTTAATTTTTGAAAGTCTAATTAAATTAAAATTAGAATTAAAATAAATTATGATATATAATGAAATAAAACTATAAACTTATAAATTGATTATAATGTCTATACTTAAGTAAAAAATTGTCAGCTGTAGTTGTTTAATGAAATTGTAAAATTAGCTATATGGAACTACATTAATTTTATAATAATTTAGCTTTCGTATTATTATCTGGATCTATAATATACAATTTGAAATTTGTTTAAATAGAAATATATTTTGTAGAATGGAATTTATTTTTGATTAGAAAGATTTGATAAAACAATTATCATATGAGTAAAAACATTAGATTTCAACTGAAGAACAAAACCGAAAATGAAAATGCTAACCTAATTTTCTTTCAAAACATTGACGAATTAAGAATTCATCTTTTGTTTGAAATATTTTATGGTTTGAAAAAAGGCAAAAAAATAAATAAATAAATAAAATAAAAGGCATGTCACATCCGCACTAAACCAAATACGTCCGTCAATGAATCAGTGATTAGGATGGCGAATATCAAATCTCAGTGTAATTTTTTTCTGACTCAAACACAAAAGATAAGAAAACAAAATAAAATAAACAGAATAATACGCGAATCGTTTATTCCTTCTTCTTTTATTATGAAATACTTATCACAGGAAAAAATTATGTAACAGGCTTTCATTTTCAAAGGTTAAGTTCCATGTTTATTTAATAATGATTGATACTAAAAAAACGAAGTGATTGATTTTGAATTACATCAGAGTAGCGATTAACAATAAAAGAAAGAAAAAGATGAAGAAACAGCACAGTAGAAAAAAAAGAGCCTTATTTTAATAAAACAATAGTAAGAGCTTATTGCTTAATTAAAATAAGGTTGGAATTTCGAATCACAAATCACCGTAGAATGCTCCTTTTCTTTTCTATTTGCATAAAGCAGAAAATAGCAGATATGTTAATTTTTTTCGAATTCAAATTTCATTCACACAATTTACGTTTAAAAAAATAGGTAGACATTTTTTCAGACGTTCTTTTACAAAAAGCAAAAAGTTTTCAGACTCTCATAATTTATTTCTTCATTCATTTCTTTTTTCTTTTCTTTCAAACCTGTAACTAAATCTGGTTAATTTTAAATGAAAAAGAACAAATAGCACATGACAAAGTAGAAAGTTTGATTTAAATCGAAAATTTTGAATTTTATTTTAATGTCTTACCTTTACATGTAATTAATAATGATGATTTTATTTAGATATGATGAAACCTTAGTGGTTTGTACATGTATTATTATTGTAAACAAGTTTGTTAAACTTATTTATTGTAAAGGTTATACTGGTTTTCTGCGAGTTTTAATAATTTTTAAATTATAACAGCCTTCTAAAATATTGGATTGGCAAGAGAGAATTACCGTGCAAAAGTTTTCTATGTTAAAAGTAAGCTTCAATCAGTCAAATGTCTTTCATTCTGTTTGATTATTACCTATAGTCATTTTTCTAGCAGCTTAATGATTCCGAACTCATAGAATTCAGAAAACTCGACCAAATGCGGTTTGAGATCATCATTGTTACTGAAATTTTTTAACATTTAAAAGGTTTCGTAAACTTCGATATAAATGATAAGGATGCAAGGATGGGGTTAAAAAATGAATAGTCTACAATAACATTAATCGAAAAAGGTTATGGTTCAAGCTGGATGCATCTTTAACATAATCTTTTGAAAGACGTACAAAATTATTACAAATTTTTTGGGCAGTGATGACACATCCTCCATATAGCCCCATCTTAGCACCATCTAATTATCATTTATTTTGAATGTTGCCGAACTTTTTAAATGGTAAAAATTATAATAATAACGATGAATTCAAATCACACTTGGTCGAGTTTTTGCGGATGACCAGAAACTCAATCTGAGGCAATTCATGAAGTTTTTAGAAAATTGCCAACTGGTAACTGAACAGAATGGAAGATATTTGACAGATTAATGTTGATTCTTTTATGCTGAAAAATTTCATACTAAGAAACCGAAATTACTTTCTTATCAACCCAATAGTTAATGCTGTTGCGAGAACTATTGGTAAAGGCAGAGTATTAAATATTGTTATCAAAAACGGATTTTGTATTATTGAATTACTTATACTTTATTACGTTTTGATCGTTAACCAAAAATTCCCGGAAAAAATATTTCTTCTAAAAAAAATAATAACTAATAAACAAGTAAAATGCACTGAAAGTGAAATTAAGTGCAAAGAGTTTTGTTTAAGATCTTAATACTAATGGGAAAATGTAGGTTTTTATTTTTAAAGTTTTTTTTATTCTGTAATTTATAAGCATTATTTAATATTTCAATTATTGAGAATTATTAATTTATTTCATTTCAAGATTTCATAGAAAAGTTATGTATTTTAGAAAGCTTACATGAAAGCAAATATATGAAGTTAACAAAAAACGCGCGAGCGCGACAACGCTTAACGTAAAGCCATTTCCCATAAAACTTCAAATAAGATTGACACAGATTTTCATCCAAAAAAAAAGTAATACATAGCGAAATTCGTCTTTAAAATGCAATAATGTAGTTTTATTTAGTCTTCTTAAAAAATAATTCTGAAAGTTTCAGACGATTTTTTCATTTTTTTTACCAATTGTTTGATTGTTTGTCAAATTTGTTTCGAACTCTTTTCATTGATTAAGAAATACTTTCAAAATTCTTGTATCGAATTAATTAAGAGATAAAAATTGACCTTTTAGAATAAATTGATGTTTCAGATATAATCAGGCACTATTGTTACTTTTTTTTTATCAGAGGCATTAAAAACATTTTCATTACCAATCGAACAATGCCTATTGTTGTTGCTATAGCAATCATAAAAATCTAATTATCTGTTATAACATCATTTATATTTAATCTGAATTTAAACTAACATGAGTTTAAATCATGCAGGTTTGTTTCATGATAATGTTGCCATTGTCATCTGCTAATGTTATTTAATTTAAAAAACAGAAAACTCCTGACGTGGAATTAAGGAAAATGGATTCAACCACAGACATCATCGCACTGCAATGATTGTTTGTTTTGATATCGTTTTAAATATATATACACATATGAACTAGCATTACTGCTTTGTTTCATTTTTTAAAATCACAAAGATTTTGCAATGAAAAATAGCAATAAATAAATAAATCTTGCTTAACGTTGCAAAATACTCATGCAACAAGGAAGAACAGCTTTAATGCATGAAATTCAAAATATCACAAAGCCATTGCAGTCTGTTCTCTAAAAAATATCTCTCATTTATCTATAAGTTTTGCTGAATAAAAGTAACAATTACAATTTTAACGTAATTTTCAGCGAGATTTCTAAGCTCGTAAAAGAAAGAAAATAAACCGTTCACTTATTTACTTGAAGTGGATGGTTGCATGATTGTGTTTAGAGGGATTTAATCGAATAATTTTCAAAAACTTGTTTTGCAAACGTTTCTTAAGGGATCAATTATTATTGAGTGTTAGAAATTATTCAGCGTGTAAAATTATAGTTCCAAGCATGTAATTATTAAAGATATATTTATAGTTGTGGAACGAAATTCTATGTTTTTCGAATTCTTGTAAATTCTGAATTAAGAAAATGTTTCTCATTGCAAGTAATATAAATAATTCTTTTTAGTGTGAGAACTAATCCTTTAAGCATGTTGCTTAAACCCATTCGTCACAAGCAAACACTACTAATCGGAACAGTTCATGTGGAATAAATACGTCTACATTGCATAGATCCCGATAATTTTTTTTTTCACTCCTACTCTTCAATTTTAGTATTCTCAACTCTATACCAAGGTCAGAATATTATTCCGAATGATTCCGAAGAAACTCTGTGCTGCAAAAATGTCTCGCCTGTGTCTCGATTCGGGTTCGTTGTCCGTCGGAATCACTGAACTCGAAAAATGCAGACGGATTTGAACACACACCATTTCCATCCCTAGAACAAACAAAAGCAGAGAATAAAAGCCAGGGGGAAAAAAACTCTAAAAAAATACCCAGAAAGGTTTTTTAATATTTTTTTTACCGTAGTAATATCGTTTGGTGAAGGAAGAAGTAAAACATAATTATCGCTGAATAAGAATCACCTGCTGTCGCCAAACGATGTATTCTCAACTCTTGGGCGCCACTTAATGCAGGCTTTCTGATTGGATAGTGAAAAATGGTTTAAAAATGCATTGTTTTTTAAAATGATTTAGAATAATGGCTTCAAAGATTGATTATCGAGTTGGCGATTTGTATAGTATAATTTTAAAAGTAAAAAAATAACTATGCGATAAATTTTCAAGATTTTTTTTCAGACAAAATAGCAGTTAATAATATATATTCCTTTAAAAAACAATTTATTATTTAAAAAAGTATTTTTTATTCGGATGCCATTGGATAGTAATAAAAGTCAAGAGTAGCTTCCAATTTAATATAGTTAAGATATCAGTATTTTTCTTTTATTCTCTCAATAAATGCTCACTTTCAATTAATACATCGTGGCTAGTTTGTTTAGTTTAAAAAATACATTCTTAAACTTTAAAAAAAATATTTACAAGACGCAAATAAAGACTGAAACATCTGTAATAATTTTTACTTAAAAGGGTGAATACTTTAGAACAGTGGTCTTCAAACTGTGTTCCACGGAACCTTGGGGTTCTACGAAGCATACCCAGGGGTTCCACGAGTCACACACACGCACAAAACCGAAAAGAAATTCATGAATGTTTATGCAAAATGGATTTACGTTCTCTAAAATGTTTGCATACCCACAAGAATTTAAAACTCATCCCAGTCATTAAGAAACTGAAAATTTTATATATAGTAACTTTATTTTGTAATGCTTATATATATATATTATACTTATAGAACGTGAATATTTTATTGTTTACTATGCCGTTCCACAAGATAATTTAATACTCGTTAGTACAATGTCTTGCACAATACTTAATAACTTTCTTATGAAAAATGCTTATTTTTGTATTTGTGGGAAAAACAATTACAATAAAGGTGAGGGAACAAATCAGCATATCAACAGATTCATTATTAAAATTCTAAATTTATGCATGAACAGCTTCAAAATTTTTGGTTGCAAATTGATGCAAAATACACAGGATTTCTCATACAGCGGTAAACATTTTAATGCCATTCAGGTTGATATGTACAAGTAAAAAATATTTTTCAACGTGAGTGGCTAAAGACAAAGTCTCGAAACAAATGAAACTCAGAATATGTAATGCGATTGAGGTTATTCTCAATAAACGTAGATTTCGTCAGTTTGTGTGAAAAAATGCAAGCACATATCCCAGTTACTAAGCATAATGTATGAGTTGCTGACACTTGGATCACCAATTAATATTATTAATGAGTAAATTATATTAAAAGTAAATTAAAATTTTTTAATAATAAATGCAATACTTTTTAATTGCCTTTACAGTGATCTATTGTGAATCCATTTTAAGTATTATTCTAAGATATATTCTTTTCCAACTGTGTGTGAGGAATAGGGTTCCACGAAAATACAATTTTCTAGTTTTAGGGGTTCTATGAAAACACCTTCTATAGTTCTAGGGGTTCCATGAAAACACCTTCTAGTTCTAGGAGTTCTATGAAAACACCTTCTAGTTTTAGGGGTTCCGTGAGTTGAAAAAGTTTAAATGTAACTGCTTTAGAGCAAACGGTTCTTAAACTTTGGTTTGCCCCCCCCCCCCCGAGGATTCTCAGTGCCTTTTTAGGGGGTCCGCGAAGATCTCTCATTTAATGTTAAGATTTCTCTCTTTTACAGAGTCTGAAAGGCCTCGAGGAAAAATTGAAATATGTGTCCCCCTAGACTAAGTCATTAAATTGTCCCCAATGTAAAAGCTCTTCTAAAACATGTATTTCGATTAATATTAATTCTGTTTAAAATTAGTATTTCATTATATTTTAATTAGGTGTTTGCTGTTTTCTTAAAAAACAGTAAACTAACTGTTACTGTTAAGAACTTAACTAAAAAGTTACCTAACTTTTCTTCTTAGCGTTTAATTCTGTATAAATAGCAGAGACAGTCTTAGAATTATTGAGAAACCTTTAAATTACTTAGTCCTGTGTTGGGAGTCAGGGAGGGGTATTCAAAATCTTGGAGGGTCCGCGATGTCAGGCTGATAGATAAAGGGAGGGCGTGGCGATCGAAAGTTTAAGAACCACTGCTTTAGAGAAATAAAATAATGAAAATAGATTCTACAGAAAACTTGGTTATTTGCCTGAAAAATTCATTAAGCTCCTCTCCAAAGGTAACTCAAATCCTCCGTTCTAACTTGACCGAGAAATAACAAATGAAGGAAAAATGCAAATACGCACATTTCTGCGAAATAACACAGAATTTATTAAGAAACACCTCAAGCACCCAAGATTTTCTACGTAAAAGTTTAAAATATTATTTATAAATCCACAGACATAGAAAAATTAATTTTAGAAAACGAAGCTACCAGTGTACAAGATACACATTTTTAACTTTAGAAGTTAGTTTTAAAAATAGGGTGCGTTTTATGTAACGAGCATAGTGTACCGAAGGTTGTGCCAAAGACGACCATCAATCTTAGAAGTATTTGAGTGGGTTAAGAGATCTTGGTCAAAAATGAACCAGAAAACTTTCATTAAATGTTTCTTGAAGTAAGTCATTAACTATGTCCTGGAGGAAAATGAATATAATTTATTATACGAAGTTGATGATTTGTCAGAGAGGAGACAAATGTGGTTTTTGCAGGTCTCTTAGAGGTCAGTACACTATTAAAGTTTCCTTTTATTTTATTATTTAAATCTTTTATTTTAAACTTTAGACCCTATCCTAGAAATTTGCTCTAAATTGTGGGACACGTCTTGCACAAAGAAGCCTTTTATGTACTAGAAAATACGGTCTATATGCATAAAATGTACCAGAATTTTCTTGTACAGGGATAAAATGTACTAGAATTTTCTTGTATATAAAATGTGCATAAAATTCTAGTACAGAAAATGTACATTTTATGAACTAGAAAATACGGTCTGCTTCTGACCTTGTCTTCAGGGACATTTGGATATTAACAGTCGTGCTTCTATACAGCACCTTTCTCGTTAGGTAACTATTAGGGATATGACAAGCCTAAATATTCGGGATCTTGTGACTGGACTTTCTTCTAGGAACTCTATGTACTTTCAGTGGGTCTCCTCCCATATTGGATTGAGTGGCCGCGGTAGCCTAATGGTCAAAGTAACGGACTCGTGGCTAGCGTGTCATGAGTTCTATCCCAGTACCACTGAAGACCTGCTGTGTAGGGGAGCGATGCACGTAAAATCCGTAGAGAACTCAAACGTCCTCCCGTTGGTGTGGTGTGGTAGTTAGGAGAGGGGGTGCCAGCTCAGGTGTCGTCTGCGTCACTTGACCATGGATCAAAATTACGCGGACCGTCCCAAAAGCCCTCGTGTAGCTGAACAGTGGGACGTTAATATTCACTCACTCACTCACCCATATTGGATTGAATGGTAACGAGATAGCCGATAGTTTGGCCTAGTCTGCTTCTGCTGACATCTTTCGGGGTAACACTTGTCTAATTTTTGCCGAACTCTTCTCCATTAAAAGGATAGATAGATAGAATTAAATGCACTTTTGAGAATACCCCCTGGTGAGTGAGTGAATATTAACGTCGCACTGTTCAGCTACACGAGGGCTTTTAGCGACGGACCTCGTCATTTTGAACCATGGTCAAGTGACGAGGAATACACCTGAGCTGACATCCCCCCCCCTCTCCTAACTACCCCACCACACCAACGGGAGGACGTTTGAGCTCTCGACAGATTTAACGTGCATCCCTCCCCAACACGGCGGGTCTTTAGTGGTACTGGGCTCGAGCTCGTGACATGCCAGTGACGATCCGATACCTTGACCACTCGGCTACTTGGGAAATGGTCTCGTTGATGTCACCAACTTGATATTTCTAAGAATCAGCAGGCGGCTCTATCACGCTTTTTTAGTGGCCACATCAAATCTCTTACTTTTCAACCGGGCCGGAAAGCCTTACCGGAGTGTCATAGATGCGAGACTGATCAGGCCTCCCTTAGTCATATTCTTAATTGCTTGAATTTTACTATTGACGACGTTTTAGGAAATCCTATTTTATTTTTGGACATTTTGGCGATTTTTGGCTTTATGGAGACAGTGTAGCTAAGCTAAGCCATCTGGGATAAGAAACAACAACAACAATAGAAAATACGGTAAGTTATTTCACAAGTTTGAAACAAGAAATGCGCTTAGCTTGGAATTTTTCACCCTTTATAAGGATAGCAGTCGTTGTAATTTCTTACAATAATGCTTCTGTTAAACATTAAAAAGATATTTACAATCATTATGTTAATGGTCTAAATTCATGTGACGTCATAGTCACATGATAACTACAATCACATGTTTTCCACCAAGGAGTTCATCATTTAATATGATATAATAACAGGGTAACTGTAATCACTTGTTTCCAACTTATCCAGCGTTTCTCAAACTGTGGGGCGCGAGCATATGGAAAAGTCGAAAACAAAATATTAATTTACTGAAAGTAACAAACAAAATATATTCTGACATGATAAAAAAAAATAGAATATACATTTACACTGATATAATACACTTATAAATGTATTAGTACGCAATGCATTTTATAATAAATTTAACAATACTAAGTTAAAAACAACATTAATAATTAACAATGAACACCTGGGCTTTTCATATATAAAATTAAAAACAAAAATTAACACTTAAATTGATAATTCGTACGGTTTTTAATCAATACCTTAACTGCCGATTAAAAGTTACGCGATTCGCTCCCCAATTTCCACGTAGGCACGCGTATGTGAGGGGAAAGGAATAAATAAGAGCAAATCCTCTGAAATAAATAAATCCTTCGCAAACACCGTCAAGGTCCTTTTATTGCATTCCAAAGCCATTGGGACAATTTTATGGATAGAAGTGCTTAGAAAAGATCATACTTCCGAAAAACGTGTGTATACGTCAGATGTAATTAACACTTTGGTTCAACGAAACGTTTATATACGCCATTGGCAAGAGCTTAAAGTCATATTGTAGCTTTAGCGTCAAAATATAGTTTTTTTTTTAATTAAATACATTGTTGTTGTACGAAGGGGGGGGGGTGATGAAAATTGTGATTGAATAATTGGTCGCAAACATTGAAACTTTAAGAAGCACTGAGCTAATCAGTTCATGCGGTATGCTGTTTCCAAACTTTTACATTTTTCAGATTATTTTTAAAAAGTATATGTTCATAAACAATACTAATGCATATAAGTAAATAGAATGCACTTAATTTAAAAATCACATATAATATAAGAATTTTTTTTTTAAATTTTGAAATACTTTTTAATGAATCCTAATACTTAAACATCTACACCCTACTATTATATATATATATATATATAAATTCGAAATTGTTATTAATTTTTACAAGTAGAACAACAAATACAAGTCTAATGTCAGTTTGAATTTAGTGGAGAACATGTGATTGCATTTATCATGTGACCGTGTAACGAGTCTCTTCGTGTTCTTCTTACTAATAGTCCTCTTGGAGAAAATTGGGGCTTTAAAATTTATTCTATTGAAAACTTTCCTCCTCCGAAGAAGACGTGATTATGTAAATTAAGTCTTGTATATAAAAATTAAACTTTCGAGTTAAGAGAGGGAGAGAGGTTAGACAGCTAACGGATAGCAGTGATTGATTAGCGTGAAGCTAGGCAAGAGAACTTCGTTACTTATTTCATTAATATTAAAATTGACGATTTGGTCAATTAGGGGTTAAATTTGCATTAGAACGAATTGAATTAGATATATTGCTTAGACGTAAGTGATCCAATTTATTGTTAATTCACCTAGTATCTCGTCTATCCCGCAAATACTTCACATATTTATTAATTGGCGCATTTCTTAGTTGGAGTTGTTGAATTTGTGTTATGATTGAGCATTGTTAATAAACAGAATTCGTATTGACTATGGCTAATCTTCCTTCCAATCCTCTCACACTAAAGGATGACGCGAGCAATCCCTTACAACCGTCATGAATTTAGCATATTGAATGTTTATTTTCTATGAGATAATTTGCAGCTCTATTACATCAGAAATAATTCATCCTAATGTTTTAGTTGCTTACGTAACGGTGCAATGAGTGCAAAAATAATTGAACTGCGTTATTTTTAGCACTTTGTAAAACACTGCCGCATGATAACAAACATTTTCAAACCTTTTGTTTGAGATAAAAAAAGATACTTTATCGACATTTTCCCCCATCGTCATCGTATTTTACTTCGATCGTAATAGTTACTCTGCACTTTTTGTAAATGCCAATCACACAACTTGTTGCAGTCAAATTCTGGATATTACCTACATAATTTCTCAATATGATATTTAAAATTTTAACAAGAATTTGAAAAAAACCCGACTTAAGGTATCCGAACACGTTCGGAGTACTTTTTAACAAAATAGCATACAAAAACATAATAAATGTTCTTTTAGGACTCAATACCAATAAATATTACTATTTAACTATCAAAATTTAAAATAAATTACCTTTAATTTTATGAAAATTTCAATTATAAGTGAAATTTGAGCAATATTTTTGAAAAACTTCAAAGCAGTTAGAGAAAAAAGTAATAAACATATATTAGTAAAAGTATTACGAAAACAAATTAGATGCATTTATCTAAAAAATGTACTAAAATTTTAATTTTTTATTAAAATTTGAAGATTTTACAGCTGATTGAGTAAACATTATAAGAAATGTTACATTTTTTATGAGACCATTACTTAAATAACAAGCCATATAACTCAAAAAGTATTCATACAATTAGAAATCGTTCAGTACATTCTCTAGAAAATAACGTAAATATCAGGTTTAAAAAGTTTTATAGAAATACATTCGTAATATTTTGAGTTATCAGACTCGCCATGATAGATTTTGAGCCATTTAAATGCCCACTTCTGGTAATCAAAAACCCCACTTCCGATTTTTCTAAATTTATAAAATTGATTGTAACTTGGTCTCTAGGTAGTGTAGAAACAAAACAAAGTATGTTTCGTTAAGTCAAAAGATAGCTCTATTCAATAAAATAAAAAACAAAAATATCCGTCTTGACTGAATTTGGTCATTTTCAACGTGTTCGGATACCTTAAAAATTAATACACAAATATAATTTTTTAAGTTAAATGGGAATTAGTTTTATACAAAACTTTATAAATTTAATGGTTTAGTAAATAAACAGGCTTATCCAATATCCCAATGGAATCACACGAGTTTTTATAACGGGAACAAGTATTGGAATGACCTCTGATTCTTAAATTTACTTTTGAAATGTTTTTAACAGGTATTAGAGAAACAACTGAAAAAACAGCATCTATATTGATTATTTTATAAATAACTGAATGATTTTATTTGCCCATAAAGTAGATTCAAATAATATCTCGAAACGAAAAAGATTTTTTTTTTTTTAAAAAAGAGAAATTTTATGTGTACTTTTTTATTTACCGTAAAACCCGGTGTATTGAGCGCCCGTATACTTTCAAACTGCATTTTTTAAAAATAAATAGTAATTTGATATCTGTAAAAGTCTACTTTTCTATGCTCGTTTTTTTTAAAGCTAAAGTTGTCATTTATATATATATATATATATATATATATAAGCAGTGTATAACGCGTGCCCTTAAATTTCGATCTTATTTTTTGTGTTAAAAGTGCGTGCAACACGGCGGATTTTACGGTATATGATATAAAAAATTAATAAAGATTCAATTTTATACATTTCATTCTTTTTTTTATTTTATAAATTGATTCAAATTAAAGTGAATAATATGAAGAAATTTGAGGCTTTTTACAGGGCAGTGAAATCGTATAATATTCCGGTTGGAGGAACCCTCAATCTGAAAAAAATGCCAAATTTGAGGATTATTTTTAACATTAGTCTTCCCTGCTCAGATACATACATTAAAAAAAAATTCTTTTTGGTTAAATTTTAATTATTTTTAAAAAAATTTTACCCTTTTTTTTTCTTTTATATTTCCAGTTTTAACTCAAGGATTTATTGTGTATTGCATACAAAAATTTAGGACAAGTAAATTGCAAACAAACACACCATCCCTTATTTACATGCTCCATTTTTTTTTTTTTTTTGAGTATTTCTTTCTTAAAGTAATCTGGCATCGGTTTGGTAAAAGGTTTTCCCTATATTTTCTGTTCTTTACTGAGTATCGATCTCTTAAAGCGCTCATTGCAAGAGTCATTCTCAACCAACTTTTCCCCATGATTCGTGGATATTTCTCTCGCAATTTCTGAAATATTTTTTCCGAAACTGCGGAAATTCCTGTGCTTGCTTTCGAAAACTCAGTATTGCAAAGACGGTATGTAAAAGCCTGAAACGATAACTGAAATTTTTCTTTCTTTATTTTGATGAAAAATTCAGCATTTCAATCATGTTTTTCGCTGAATAATTTCTCTCGTTTCTAGTATTTCTTTCTTTTTCTTTATTGCAACGTTTTATTTCGATATAGAAATGCTTTAAAGAGAGTAATTTAAATTTTGCTTAATTTTTTTTAATAGAGTGTTTAAATTTGGTGTGTGTGTATGTGTGGCTAAAAATGCCTTGGGGGGGGATAAAAACTGTTGCAAAAGAATGCAACCGCACAAATACAACGTTTAACTGTGTATACTCAGGGACTTTTTGAGGACCTGGGCCCACCATACAAAAGTAGGCCCAACTTGCGCCCTTTTCCAGTAAATGCAGCACCAACTTCCATATTACGAACCTCTATACTGCGAACGTTTTCTTGGAACCACGAACTTCTCACGATTTTCTTCGTAAAACAACCTCCCAACAGCGAAATATACACTGGCCTCCAAAAGTTAAGGAACAACCGAATTTTTGCGCCTTATTTGCAAATGAATGAATGTAGAAACACCAAATTTGGATGACATGTGCATAAAACTGTTATGTATTGACTGCAAGATAAAAGTTTACATAACAAAAATTCAAAAATGATTTACAACAGAAAAAGGCAATCTCGCTGGAAAAGTCCATTCTTGGAAAAAGTAATAATCACGGTGTTATGTGGTAAAATGTCATAGAAACATAACAAAAAGGGGTTTTAATAAGGGATATGCCCACCCTTAGCTTGAATGCATTGGCGGCATCGAATTTCCATGCTGCCAATTAAGTTGTCGGTTACCGAAATGGGAAGCGAAGACCAGACACGGAGTAAGCTTTGTTCCATCTCTCCTAAAGACCTTGGAGGAGGATTTGAAGCAGCAACCTGTCTACCAAGATAGCTTTAAATATGCTCTATCGGATACAACTCTGGAGATCGAGCTGGCCATTCCATTTGCTCCAAACCGAGACCCTCAAGAAATTCATCAACAATTACAGCTCGGTGAATTCGTGCATTATCATCCATCAGAATGAGGTTATTGGCAATCGCACCGGCATACGAGCGGACATATGGATCAAGGATCTCATCCCGATATCTCACATTAGTCAGAGTTCCTCCCTGGAACATATGCAGGTCAGTGTGACCACAGAGTGAGATCCCTGCCCAAACCATTATTCTACCACCTCGGTAACTGTGTCTTTCCACAGTGTTGGATTGATGATATTTGGTGCTTCGTCCCCAGTGAGCAGACGTTCTGAATCGCTCTCCAGTGTGAATCTAGACTCGTCTGTAAAAAGTAGAGAAGCCCATCGTTGTTTGGTCCAGGAAACGTGTTTTCTTGCCCAAGATAAGCGGGTCCTTCTCTATCGTCTGTTGAGGGGTACACACACAACTGGTCGCCTTGAATAAAGCCCTGAATTGTGAAGACGCCTTCACACTGTATTAGCGGATATTCTTCTCCCTGATGCTACAGAGTGGTCTGCAACAAGTTGTAGCACAGAAATCCTTCTTCTCCTTCGGGCTGAAAGAGCGATAAAATGGTCGACCATACTACGAGACACATTAAGACGACTAGCAGCATCTGCCTGTGACAACCCCTTTTCCATCCATCCGACCACCCTCCACCATAACGAATCGAGCAAACGGCTTCTCTCAGGTATTGCTAGACCCCACTGCCTATTGTCAACAAATCTGCTAGCAAAAGTTGTAAATCAACAAAAGTTACACGCGTAATTACGAAAGCCTGATATCTACATACTTTTCTCTCAATCGTATTTATCTATTCTTTCCTATTAAAAAAAAATTGGCAGTTATAGAGACTGCCGATAGAAGTGAAAACTTAGAACTTTCAGTATTAAAATTTGAAATTTCATAATGTTTGAATTAAAATTATCAACATCAATCTGGTTTTCACATCTATTGACACTCCGAGTAACAACTAAATGCATGTTTATATAGTTTTTTATTATTTAAATATATTACGGGCTGTACAAGATCATGGCAAAATATAAATACAATTCAACTGAAATAACAATTAATATACAATCATATCATTTATGGATAGTATTTGCATTTACTTAAATTTCAATGTACTTGATTTTTAACATTATTTTATTTGTTCGCATCATTGTCATCATTAATTTCAACAATACTTAGACTTTTTGTACTTTCAATTCTTTCATTTTGTTCTAAAAAAGATACAATAGGCTTATGGTAACTAAAGTAAGAAAGGAAAATGTTTGATTCACATTTATTAAAGTATCGCGTAAAAACCGCATCGATCGTCGTTTTATATTTTGTAGTACTGAGTTTTCGATCATTGGATATATTTAAATTGTCTCATTTAGAAATTCAATTAATGGTAGATTTTTATCATCTGCAAAGTTAATAATGAAGTCTCCACTTAAAATCATCAGTACATTATCATATTTTTCGCCAAATCTTTTCTCTAGTATTTCAGAACCTTCTTTTGTATAAATCATCAAATTTTCGAATAAAAGTTGTTGTAGCTATCTGTCTCACAGATTTTCCAGGCGAAATATAAACGGCAACCATTAATATGTACTGCCCATTCTCGGAATCGCAACGAGCAGCGCATATTTCGCCTAGATCAGAAGCATTAAAACCAATGCTTCTAGTGAATTTGGTACGTATGTTAATATGTGAAGTAATGAAGTGTGACGTATCTTGAGTATTGTGATAAATAGCTACGCCTGCTGCTGGAACTTCGGGTCTTTCATAACTTACAACAAAATTGAAAATCGGAATATCAAGTGGTTCTTCGTTTTTCATACGAATTTCCGAAAAAAGCAGAGTGGCCACGGTAGCCAAGTGGTCTAGGCATCGGAATTGGCTATCCTATCATGAGTTCGATCCCAGTACCACTGAAGACCCGCCGTGTAGGGGAGGGATGCACGTTAAATTTGTCGAGAGCTCAAACGTCCTCCCGTTGTGTGGTGTGGTAGTTAGGAGATGGGGGTGCCAGCTCAGGGGTCGTCCGCGTCACTTGACCATGGTTCAAAATTACGCGGACCGTCCCCAAAAGCCCTTGTGTAGCTGAACAGTGGGACGTTAATATTCACTCACTCACCCGACAAAAGCAGAACATATGACTTTTTTACGATAGCATCATTTTTTAGGTCAGCTGCATGCGCATGCAAACTTTGACAATTGAATGAAAATATCGATAATCCTTTCTTGTTGGAGATGAATTCTAGAAAAGTTTTGGTGACCGTTTGTAGTATATTATTTTGTGTGTGTGTGTGTGTGTGTAACCTTTTCAATTCTAACGTTAGATCCTCTCGATGACTTGTTGATCTTTTATGATGTTTATCTGTTTATGAAGCATTTAGAGGTGTTCTTGTTCTACCAATCCAAAATTTCCAGCTGTTGCTAATATTTTCTTGAGTAACCAAAAATAAACCTTGAATCCTCGTTACTCTTGTTAAAGCTACGTATACTAATTCTCTAGGATGTTTGCGATCGTATTCGTAGACAATAGCATAATAAGTACCTCCCTGTGAATAGTCATTGCCAAAGCAGAAATTAGGAGAAAATGTTAAGGATCTAAACAAATATGGAAAAACGGATATTTAAAATTACCCTAATTCCCTGACAATATTTTTTCGTAAATTTCTAATAATAAAATCGAATGATATAAAATTATAGATAATCATTGTGCAAAAAATAGAAGAGCATATAGTTTATTTTTGTCAATTTAAATTAATAAATAATGATTTCAAAATATTAAATTTTTAAATAAAATAAAATATTTAATGAAATTAAAGTTAGAACCGTTTTCATTATTGCAAACTAAAGATTTTAATGATATAAGGTAATAAACTATAATTTTGCATTTTTAACCATATTTTAAACTTCAACACATTAACCTTGAATTATTATTAGATTTTATAAAAATTTTAATTTCAAAATCCATGATAAAATTATGATTGAACAACTAGATGTCTGCTTTACCACGGTAGTAAGGAAACGTCTAAGCCACTGTGAAATACTAATCAGGATTGCGTGATGCATTGCAGAGGTTAAATATTAGAAAATAATACAAAATTTTCTAACGCCAGAATAAATTCGAAGATTTAAAATAATTTTAAATAATACAAAATTTTCAAACGCCAAAATAAATACGAGTATTTAAAACAATTTTCTGGTATTTAGTTTTTATCTTAAAAATATTAGTATATTTATTCAGTACTCACTATTGTACTTTACAATGATTCTTCAATAAAACGATTGAAATAATAATCAAACAAAAACACTATTTTAACAATGCACAGTATATACACATTGAACTTTTCACTAAATCCATTCAATTTCACTTATAATATATACACAGCACTATACGTCAGCTGTATAGCTACAGATATACAAGGGGTGATCAAATGAAAAGGTACGAAACGACATAAAAATGAAACAGTTAAATATTTGCATATTCCGCCAAGGGAGAATGTAGCGAGACATCTCGGGATGCCATTGGAGACTCTGACTGGGATCGGATCATGCGCGGGTGCCCGCATGCTCAGGAGAGAGCAAAGGCTCTTATAAAAAGCGGCGTCCAAATGATGCGAGCACAGAATACCGAGCACAGAAAAAGCATTAACTCCGATGTGTACTGTGAGACACTCCGACGCCTACGCAGGTCCATCAAGAACAAAAGACTGGGGCTGCTCACGGAGGGTGTGGTTCTGCTCCATGATAACGCGCGTCCACACGTCTCCAGAGTCACACAAATGGAACTGGACAAGTTCCAATGGGAGACGTTGGACCATCCGTCCTACAGTCCGGACATGTCACCCTGCGATATCCATGTGTTTGGTCCACTGAAGAAACACCTGAAAGGAAAGCGCTTCAACTCGGACGACATACTCAAGGACACTGTGAAGGACTGGGTTTCGTCACAGCCACAGGAATTCTGGGAACAAGGAATCCTGCGGCTTGTTCATCAGTGGGATCGTTGTGCTCAGGCCTATGGTGTATATTTTGAATAAAGTCTATATTTGTACCCACCGTGTCGTTTCGTACCTTTTCATTTGATCACCCCTTGTACTGCTAAAAGCATGTCGGTAACGCGAACGCACGAGATTTCACTCATCCAAAAAGTGTCTAATGCGAACAGCACACTGCGCATGCGCCAGTCAGAGCATGTCGGTGACGCGAACCCATAAGATTTTCCCCTACCAAAAACAAAAAGTGCCCAATGTCGCTAAAGAAGTTTTCACTTCAAAAATTTGGTAGCTATTGTTTTAGCATAAATTTGTATAAAGTTCGTTTTTATCATTTATATATACTATAAATTTTATTGTTATTGTCATTTTTTTTTTTACGATGAGCTTCGAATAACATGTTGTTCCTTAACTTTTGGAGGTGAGTGTATTTTCCATATGAACTTTTTCTCTGGTGATTCAATTTTTCTCTCTCTCTATTTTCAAAGTATATTTTTGGACATTTCAAGTTATTCTTTCTTTTAATGCATTTTATGGTGGTCATAAATTTTTAACTGGTTTTATTAGATGCCTAACTCGTCGAGAGCAATAGAATTCTGGGCATTTCATCAAAGAAGTACAACCTTTAACACCCATTGTCCAGTTCACTGCAAACATCTTCAATAAATAATTAATGTTATAAAATAATGCATGTGAAAATTACTTGAAAATGTCCTTTCTTTCATAAATTTTAATACAAAATTATTTTCTTAACGTTGAAAATACAATATATTCCTCGACATTCTTTTTTCTTGTTTTACTATTTTTTTTTCATGGGTAAGAAATATAAAGTAAACAGAAATTAATTTACAAAAAGGTGTGAATAATTGTTTTTTTTTTCAATATTATAGTGTTCTTGAATTTAAAATTTGTTTTATGTGGTTTATAAAGTACATTAAAACTATATAACGAAATTTCCATATAACGAACTTTTTTTCGGGATTTAGCGACTTCATTAAATAGAGGTCCGACTGTATTTTGTAGTATACGTTCTCAAATACTCGTGCAAACGGTAATCTGTAGCAAATAAATGCGCCAAACCGAGTCAAATCGTACTTTCACCTGCATGGTGCTCAAAGCTACGGCTCACGACAGGCGTACAATATCGCCCGATGCCATGATGAATTTCGTGGGCCTCGATCTGATTACGTCAGACAGGTGGCATTAGCAACAACATTTTTTGATAATATTTAAATATAGCTATTTGTGCAAAATATTAATTTTTTCCCCCTTTCTATTTAACTAATGTTACCAAATAAGCAATAATAGATTCTATCATCTGCTTTTTCCTTATTATTTATCGATTAAGCATCCGCAATTGGGATAAAATATATTTTTCGAGAGATTTTAGTTATTCATGATCAATTAATTAAAAAAAATAACTTTGAAATTGTGTATTCTTCATCCTTTAACGGTCTATTATTAGTTATTTCATAAAATATCTAGTTATTTCATGGATTAACTTGGTAAAGAATGAAATGTTTCGCATCCATTATATACTTTAACTGACTTGTTCAGTTATTTTATGAAATACATAATTGTTCTTTGCAATAACTACACTTTAACGGTAACAGACCTAAGAAACTGTGGCTTTTTCTTCTCACTCTGCTGCTGCATGATCATGCTATTGAAACAGTTCGAGCTGGCCTCACAATCAGCCGATTGTGTTCAGTATGTTGAGATCTTAGAGTCAACGTTTCGAGCTACTTTCAAGCATTTTAAATCAATCTTTTCCATACGACACAAGTGACTACATGTTGCTCTGTAGTACTGCACGTATCCCATAGTGGCCGTGGTAGCCACGTGGTCATGGCCGCGAAGTCATGGTCAGCGTTGTCAAGTTGTGGATTCGAGTTCTGATGACGTTGAAGACTTGTCATGTAGAGTGACTGATGCATATTAAATTTTACGAGGTTCAAAGTCCTTACGTTGGTGTGTTGCGGAATTTTAGAATGGATTTCCAACTCCAATGTCGTTCTCATCACTTGACTGAGGATCCAAATTAAGAGGTCTGGTCACCAATAGCTCCTGGAAAGCATTAAAGGGCAGTGGCAATAAAAAAATGACGTCCAAACCCACAACACGTAACCACGTAGTAGAACAACTCATTATCGACCCATTTCAAGTAATTCAACTGTATTGAAGGCTTTTGAAGTTCGTTTTAAGTGGATTATTTCTAGTGTCTCCTCGGTATTGTGACGGCAGCAACGAAAGAAAACAATTTGCATTTGTTACATTTATTATTGGAGGCTATTTGCGGTTGGAAAAAATGCACGTACTATATTTTATTTTTTTTAATTGATGTTTTTCTAAAAGAGCGAGGTATTGAATAAATTATAGTTTTAAAAAAACTAAAAAACACACTTTTATAGTGAATCGAATTAAAAAGTAAAAAAAATAATTCTTAATATAAGAATAAAATGATGAACAAGAAAATTTGCGTCATTGGGGTAAAAGCGTGGGGTGCTCTATATCAATTGTTATAATTTCTTACTAGTTCTATTCCGAAATGCTGAGTTAGTGTAAAAATGTAGTACAAAGCACCCCACGCTTTTACCCCAATGACATTAATTTTCTCGTTAATCATTTTGTTCTTATATTAAGAATTATTTTTTTACTTTTTAATTCGATTCACTATAAAAGCGTGTTTTTTATTTTTTTTTAACTGTAATTTATTTTTCATTTTTTAGTTCGATCTACCGTAAAAGCGTGTTTTTTTTTTAGTTTTTTAAACTATCATTTACTCATTGTTGAATTTATCCTTGAGTTTGATATTTGGAGACGGGGAATTACGTGACTGCTGGAATTAGTCTTGCTCTTCAATGGATATTAATTAACGTGTCTGGGGTATTTATTCTCTCCTTTTACGGGGCCTCGGATGAGTCCCGTATCGTTATATTAGATTCCTTCTCTATAAATACAGGTCAAACTAATAAAAGTGTGTTAAGAAATATTAAGTGTCAATTGTATTATCACCTTTTAAACGTATTGCTATAATGTTAATTCGTATAATCACTTCTAAACGTATTGCTTTATAAAAGTAAAAAATATTTAGCAGTTAGAACATAAATTATTTTTTTCACATGCACGAGTCTTTTTTTATTTCCATTTTCAGGAAAACTAAACAGTTGTTTATATTATGGTAAGAAATTGCTGACGCACACCCACCCTCCCCTTTCTCACACAAAGAACACTTTTTTTTTTGTTTTATTTGTATTAACCACAAGTGCTTAGGGTTGCATCTTAATCTTTTAGTCGCTAAATCTGGAAATCGTTATTCCTGATCAGGACAACGGAGCAAAATTATGAAATTATTATATTGTCATCGGTCCTTGACAAGTGTGTAAAATTTCGAGTTGATCTGACCCTTTAAAGTGAGTAAAAATCTAGTTCAAAGATTCCATTCCATACAAGTGAAACTTGTAAAACGGTGTTACACAAATTGCTTTCACACAAAAGTAGATAAAATGTTGGAAATTATTCATTGTTAAACTTTTTTCACTTCCTAATAATTTTTGTGTAATTATCTCTCAGTTTTATTAATTTATCTCTTGCATCACATATTTGTATCCATAGATGCTTTGGACGCATATTATATTCGCTGAAGGATTTTTGAACTAAAATTTGTACTATTTTTTCCACCCTCTATATTTTTAATCACACATGTTGCTACATGACATGGGTTACACATTAAATGCTATCTATTGCAAAGGACTGGTTTCCTTTTATAATTTGTGTGAAAGAAGAAAGCCAAAAGAAGGAAAATCTATTTGAGAGAGAGAGTATGAAGCCTTCATGTTACTGCCCAAGGGGTGTAATAATATTTTCTTTTACAAAAAGTTCAGAATTCATTAGCTAGATGGATGGGTCTGTTTTATCTGGTTCTTATCCCCAAGAGATTTGAAAGCAATTGCCAGTACTGAAGGTTTGTAACTACTGCAGTATGAAGGGAAAAACATGTGCCCTTCGACCTTGACTGTCTGTAAGTGGATTAACTATTTAAATCGTTGCAAATGTTTTAAGCGAAAAACTGAAAGAAGTTCTCTTTTGACATTTTTACAAAGATATTCCCATGGTTCAATGAGAAAGAGATTAAGATTACCATGCATTAAGTATTTATTTAGAAAGTTAAAATAAACTGACAGAAATATGCCTTTTTTAACAACCTTCTATAAGCTTCACTTGTATGTAACGGAATCTTTGAACTCGATTTTTACCCACTTTAAAAGGTCAGATTAATTCGAAAATTTGCTCACTTGTTCAGGACCGAGGACAATACAAAAATTTATACATTTTGTTCCATTGTCCTGATCAGGATCATCAGGATTAACGTTTTCCCCTTTTCAGATCCCATCCCGCATCTGGCGACTCATTTCAGATCCCATTCCCAGATTTAGCGACTCATTTCAGATCCCATTCCCAGACTTGGCGACTCATTCCAGATCCATTGCCAAATTTGGCGACTAAAAGATGGTTACAACCCAAAAAGCGAGAAAATGTGTTTGAGCAATTTCTTACCGTAATATAAACAATTGTTTCGTTTTCTTGAAAATGGAAATGAAAAAAAAAAAGACTCGTGCATGTGAAAAAAAAATTATGTTGTAACTGCTAAACTCAAACATGAAGTCTGTTTTGCCAAATTTTTCTGTCGGATCCGTGGAATGATGTTTCATTCCACGGATCCGGATCATTTTACCAAAACAGCTGAGAATTGATTCAGAGGTCACCGGATTAAATAATTTCTCACGATTCAAAATGTGTACTTATGACGAATCTATACGCGACCTCCTACTAACTAATAATCCTCTTGGGTATTCTTGAGGCCAGCAAAATTCACCAATCTTCTCCCAAGAAGGAAACGTGATATGCAAATTAAGTTTATTATATATAGTTCTTGTTCGCGAGTTAAGGGGGTTAGTGAGCTAGAAGTGAAGTGAATAGATAACAGAAAGTTAGAAGGTTAGGAGTTTGATTAACTAGAGGTGACAAGAAAGATACAAGGTGAAGATTATCATAAATGGTTAGAAAGTCCTTGTAAAAGATTACAGTTAGGAAGAGATATAGATAATTTTTTTTTTTTTTGAATTGATTAGAAGACTGCCTAAGTACAGGTACTGTCACCTTCATATTACTTTGGTATTTAAAGTATTAAAGTCGCTAAGGGACATTAAGTACATATCTACTGTGTAAAGTAATATTAAGGAAGAACCATTATGATAAAGTGGTTATTAAATGTATTCTCCTCAAACGCTTCCCTCTGTTGTCAGACTGGATCATCCTATTTATACTGTTAAATTGATTTGTGTTTGAGTCGATTAAAGTGATAAGTAAAATAATTGGAAATAATCATGTCGAATCATCCTTCGCTTCCTTTCACACCTTTAGCTGGGTCACAAGGTAGACGGGAAGTAGGTTCGTTTCGTACTTTTATGCCTATTGTTGATGCAAGTTTCAGAGAGAAAATTGAGCTCTTTTTAGTGAAAAATATCATTGACGTAAGCACCCTCTTTCGCATGAAATATTTCAAACTTAGCTCTTCCAGATTTCCTTCAGTTGTGTGGCTGATCCTACATTTTGCAAACCAGGTTGACGTACTGATAGGATGCCAAAGGGTATTCCAGATTCTAAGAAACGACGAATTTAAGATTAATTCATCAATGAATAAATGATAATTTAAAAAACTAAAAAAAAAAACACGCTTTTACTGTAGATCGAGCTAAGGAATGAAATATAAATTGTAGTTTAAAAAACACGCTTTTATATATATGGTTAATCGAAATAGAAAGTAAAAACTAATTCTTAGTATAAAAATAAAATGATTAACGAGAAAATTAATGTAATTGTGGCCTGATCCTGAAGGGCTTTTAATTACATTTTTACACAAACTTAGCATTTCCGAATAGAACTAGTAATTAATTAATTTTCTCGTTAATCATTTTATTCTTAAATTAAGAATTATGTTTTACTTTTTAGCTCGATTCACTATAAAAGCGCGTTTTTTAGTTTTTTTTATATATAAACTATAATTTATTTTACTTCTTCTTTGGAAGGAGGGAATCTGATTTCACTAATATTTGCGCAATAACCAACGAGTTGTACACGTTACTACTATTGTAAAAAATTTGCTTTTATATGCACTGAATTAATTTTTTTAAAAAATTAAATAATCTCCTAGCGACTTCCGTTCTAGAGACCGATCTGCTCCTACCAAAAATAAAATTCATGTATATAGCATCCAACGATGTAATAAATAAAGAGAACAGAATAAAAAAAAATTTGAAATTCAAGGAGAAAAAATTGAAAAGAGAGAAAATTAAATTTTTTTGTGAAGACGATAATAGCCCTTCCATGTAAACTAATCAACCAATCAAATAAAAGGCTAATTTTAATAATATTTACTGCATTTCTTTTCAATGTATTCTAATCTAAGAGCATATTTTTTGTTGAAAATTTGATTACACTATTTTAAACTTGTTTTCCTATTAAACTACAATAATCTTAAGCAATATATATATATATTTAAATATATATAACTATATTTTCTTCTTTGCAAATGCTGTCGAAAAAGACATTAAAAACTTTGTCATCTTTAAAATAAAATTTATCAAAAGCCATTTTTCTTATCTAAGTAAAATCTTCACAGACGCAGTATAATTTTTTTTTCGTCTCTCACTTCCTTTGAATCTCTACTAATGCACATTTTTCTGCTCTTTGTGGACTCTTTTAATCCAATAAAAGTCTAACATTTCCAACATTTTTTTTTCAGTACTTTTACTCAAAATTGTTCTTTAAACATCTCAAGCTACTTAAGAAAATGACATTTTTGGAATTTTTTTTTTCTGTCTCCTTTGTCATAATTTGATTTTCTGATTTTGTCTGATAACTTTTGCGATGTCTCCACGGCGCTTTATAGATTTTTTTTTCTTCTCCAAATTTAAATTCTTTTGAAAGGTTTTTCATGGGATTTTCTTATTCTATAGTTGTTGTTTTTTTTCAATTTCTGAAACATTTTTTCTTTTTCTTGCTTGTGCTCTACCTGTGCCTTTTCCGTAAAAGTGTGTTTTTATAGCTTTTGTAGTAATTTTTAAAAATTTCTTCGATACTTGTGTTTTATGGTACACGTTAGAGATGTGAAAGTATTAGAAACATTTTTATTTTATTTTAAGGGCTTCTAACATATATTTTTAATAGATGAAACTGTATAATTCAAAGGAACAATTTAAATTAATTTTATTTTTAAAATTGACAGCATATTTACACAGTTAGAGGGTTGACAAATTTTAGAATGAAGACATATTTGACGATAGATATCATCATTTTTATCTTGAGACAAACTGTATTTCTGTACTTTTTTTGCAATTTTTTTTAGTTCAATTGAATTTAGCTAATAGTATCGCTTATTACTTATTCTACTTGCCAAGTTTGATGAAAATTTAGAGTTTACAAGTTAATTGAAACCGATGAATTCACACTCAGACAAAATTAGGTAAATAATTTAAATAATTTTTTTTAATGATGATGGTTGGTTATCTATTAACGACGCAGTTTGAAGTTACACGTGGGCTGTTGGATAGGGCTGGAACGTCAGTCTCTAAACTTCCATACTACGATAACGTGAGGACTTCCAGTACAGACTTATTTAACGCGTATTACACATAGCCTCACTATACGGTAGGTGTGACATCTGTGCGTTCTCCTTTGGGGCACTTGGGACTTTCCTCCCACGACCGGATCAGTTTTAGGAGAATTGATCACCACATTTGCAAAACACCTTCAGTCGCTAATATACTGCGACGGACGTGTCTTAGCTAGCCCCGGCAACCTTTGACACGAGGAGAAGCCCATTCCGCCCACGACCGGATGTAGGGAGAGAAAAGGACGCCGACAACGGTCAACCGCAGAGACCGAGAGGGGCCGGGAGAGAAAGAAAGGTTGAAAGCGAAACCTTCGCAGTAAACAGACACCAAGATCCCTCCCTCACAAAGCTATTTTGGAATTCTAAAATCATCTAATAGTACTAAATTGTATATTAATGTAAATAATAGCTGCGACTTAATTAAACTAAATTATTATATTTCAAATCACACACGCTACCTTTACTGATTCAAACGTCACATAGATCTTTAGTGGCACCAAGACTCAATCGACGAAATAACACCGCCTACAAGTTCGCAACCATGACGTAGCCGCAGTAGCTCAGTGATGGCATTGAGCTAGTAATCGGCGTGTCAACGCGGCTAAGATGCACCCGCGGTAGCCCAGTGGTCAAGGTAACGGACTCGTGACCGGCGCGTCATGAGTTTGAGCCTAGTACCGCTGAAGATCCACCGTGCAGAAGCCGATGCACGTTAAATATGTCGAGGCTCAAACATCTTCCCGTTTGTGTGGTGTGGAAGTTAAGAGAAGGGGTGACCGCTCAGGTGTCGTCCTGTTCACTTGACAATGGTTCAAAATGACGAGGTTCGTCGCCAAAAGGCCTCGAGTAGCTGAACAGTGTGACATAAAAAATTCACTCACTCACTCACGTGGTTGAAGATCTACCTTGTAAAGGAAATAATACAAGTTAAATCTGTCGTGACTCAAAGTCCTCCCATTGGTGGGTTGGGATGGTTTGGAAAGAGATGTGCCTGCTCGGGTGTCATTTTCATCACTTGACCATGGTTCAAAATCCCAATAACCCTCATTTTGCTTTGTAGTACGACAAGGGACGTTTAAAGACTCTTTGAGGCCCTGGGCTCAGAGAAATGTTAAGAGTTTTTGAGGCCCGAGGCCCCTACCGAAATCTTTAAAAGTAAACAGTATATAACATGCATTGTCAAATACTCATTCAAAGCATAATTTAAAACAAATAAATGTGCACGATTCACGATCTCAAAAACCTAGGCACAAACTGGCTTGACCGATGGACGCCTTTCGGCAAAGTTGAATGATTGTTTATGGTATTAGGCCTAGGCGTAGAAATGGACAACGGTCATCACATACTATTAATTTTACTACTCTTGCCAGTTAACATGCAGTTTGAAATTTCCTGAAAATAATATTTGACCACATTAAAATTATCTGGATCATAATCTTATTAAGACAGAGTCGAGAACGAAACGAGGCCCTAACTGAGGGTAAGGCCCTGGGCCTGGGCCCAGTTGGCCCACGCCTTAAGGCGTCCCTGGATATGATGTTAATAAACACTCGAGGGCATGATAACTTAGCTGCCGCGGTCACCTTGGAATCGAAAATATCTTAGCTAATTAAAACCAATAAAATTAACAAAAACAATTTTTAAAAAACAATTTGTTCAGATAACGTTGGATCAGATATCCTCATGTCTAGTTGTATACTAAATTTCTAAGTCAAATGCGGAAAAAAAAATGTGCAAAAAAAAAACAATTTAATATTGACTGAATAGATTGCATAACTCGTTTCAAAAATAGCCAAATTGCCAGATAAACATTCAGAGAAACATGGGGGGGGGGGGATGAATTAAAAAAAAGAGAAAGGAAAGAAAAAATAAGGGTTATTGCAGAAATGAAATGAAATGTAGCTTGTGCCGAAAAAGTAAACGTCCTATTATTTCTATTCATGGTTGAAAATGAAAGACTCCGTGCGTCTCAGTTTATTTTCTTTCCCAATTAACATCTACTGATGAAATATCAATATTATTCTTGCACTTAAAATAATTTTAGATAGGATTCATGTTTATTTATAGAGAGAATGCTGGCAGTAATAGAAGACTTTTTTTTCCTTATTTAGCAAAATATATTTAATGGGTAGGTCAAAATGCTGAAAAGGATGATAATATCGTCAATCGTCGTCATGGCAACGCTTAAAAATTCAGGACTCGACAACATTGGTCAGGAGTTCGCGACCACGACCAGGTTACCGCGGTCACGAGAGAAGCAAAGGGCCCAGATTTACCATCATACTATATTACACTATACTTAACTAATTTTATCGAAGTAACATTACTTAATTTTTATTTTTATTTGATTAATTTTCTTTTTTTTTGTACAAAAATTATAGCTTTCTAAAGAATTTTCAGAAATGTTTTTTTTTTAAAAATCTTAACTAGAAAAAAAAAATAAATACAAGTTCATAAATTAATATTAATGTTTTTACATATTTTTTATGGTTCAATTAATCTTTTGGGTTTTTGGTCTACTTGTATTTTATGTTTCTCAAACATCGGTTTGTTGCAATATAAATCTTTCTGTTAAAGAATTTATTAATAAACATTAACTATATAGTTCTTATGTTATATATTTTGTGTTTTATAAATATTTAAAAACTGAATAACAACAGTACTTATATAAAAAAGAATTAATGCATATGAATATTTTTTTTCTAATGACGAGAACAGTATGAAACTCTACATTCTTTAATTGTATGCCTAATAATTTATTTTAAAATATTGATAAGATAATTTTGTGCATGTAGATCTTTGGCAAACTGATTTTTTAAAATTATAACCGAATTTCAACCACCTTAAATACGAGGAAATTTCATTTCCATCTAAATAAACGAAGAATTTCTTCGAAGAACAATTATATACTCAGGTTGATATTCTTTGGAAATTTAACATGTTCTGCACAAATAGTTCTTTTAAAAATTATTAGTAATTCCTTTCTTGATCGAAGGTACTAACGCAAACATACTGCTTAACTTTGAAGAATTTTCTAAATTTAAAATCCATTCTTACAAGAGTACTTACTGACTACGTTCGGAACAGTGATTTTGAAAAAAGTGTGTTAATGAATATTTTTTTTTAATATCTAGAGTCAGCTGTGAATTAGAATAAGCATTTAAATTTGTTAAAATAATATTATTATAAAAAAAAAATTAGCGAAATACAATTTTTTTGTTAAAAAAGGAACTGGTGCTTTTGTTAAATTTTCTCTACTCTGATTTAATAAATTAGGAACAAATCCTCTTCTAAATTATATTTTTGAAAAATTTTATTTCAGACTTAACAGAAGTCTTAACGATATATAGGCAAATTATTATTATTATGGAAGCATTTTTTTATTACTATTATAATAGGCGAATGTTTTGAAAATATGTCGTTTTGTTTTCATTTTTTGACGAAAAATTGCATTTAAATAATTTTTTCTTCGCTTTAAGTCATTTATTATCTTTATTACTTTACAATCCGTTTTTATTGCTTTTTTATTTTATTTTTTCCAATTAAGTGATTATTTACACAGATTTCTTAATCCATTTTCGCAATAATTCACACACGACGAATTCATTAAAATCTTCTGCGAAAAAGAACAATTATTCCCTCTTTTTGTTTTTTTTTTTATTTATTTAACTTATTTATTTTCTAGGTAAAACAGAACTCCGAAAACGGAAGTATATATATCATCAACATTTTGAAAACAAGCAAACCATTTTTCTTTTAGGTTGACAAGTAGAAAAAAATGCTTCACATTCATTCGCACGGCCACATGCATTAAATGGCGCCATATTTAAATAATAAAAAAGTAAGAAAACACATATACATTAATATCCGTACCTATGACGAACGATCTTATACGAGAAGAAAAAAAAAAGAGAATACGCTATAGAGCGACGTCTGCCTCTTTCCTGTTATTATTCGATACATGCGTAAATTAGCAGTTGTCAAATACAAAACAAAAAGATTGGACTTTTTTTTTAGAACAAAATATTTTTTTTTCGTGTTTTGATACAGTATTTAATAGTATGCACTAACCTACCGGCGACGTTTTGACGTCAGGGAGGCGCATTTTCGTGGTACATATTTTCGCATCAATAGCTTTCTCGTCTGCCCAGTGACGTCACAGACCCTATATAGCCTCGACCTCAACCCTCGCTAGCCTTTTATTCCATTCTTCCATTTCAAACGTGAACGTTGGTTCTACGCCAGGAACTCTTCTAATTTTCTCTTTGCACTCTGTGTATTCCTGCTGTCAATGCGTAAGTTTTTATGCTTTATTACAGTTTTTATTGTTTTTTTAATGCGATTGTTTGTGGTTGTTCGACTAAAATGCTTCTAATGAAAAATTTTGCTGTAACAGTGTTCCAAAGCTCGAAAAGTTCGTTCCAAAATGTCGAAGTGAAGCTATTTGTAGTAGCTGTCACGATCGTTAAACGTGGATGTTTGTTTTGACAAGTCATCCTTTCCACATGTGATTTTGTCAGCGTAATTTTACAATTTGTTCTTTTGTAATTTCTGGTTACTTCTCAAACGAAAATATTTTTCAAGTTGTTGATGAATATCGTTTGTTGTGCGACATTCTCGAAAGAATTTTATTTTCGGCGGGAAATCGCTTTTGGAATAATTTAGTTTCGTATTGGCGTTACCTGTCGGGATTTTGCGGGAAATGTGTACATTTAATTTTTTAAAGGTGTAAATATGTAGTTTTACAACAATTAATATTGACTAAATTTAGTTTCGTAGCTCTTGTTTTAATATACTTATAAAATGTTGGAATTTTTAGCTTCTGTGCGTTTATTTTGGTTTAAAACTTTTTCCACTAGCAAAAGTGCGCGAAAAATTGAAATTTTGTTATAAGAAGCAATTTATTTCATTTTTCATTCTCTGGCTTTTTTTTCTACCGATGGCTATTATACTAAACTAAATTTAATCTCTTTTCAATGCTAAATTCATCTTTCGCATTAGACTTTTTTTTATAACCATTTGTATTAATGAACCTGTATGTGATTTTTTAACCTTTTCAGCTTGTTCTTCATTTTGTTATAATAGCTTAGTATTTATGTTGCATATGACACAAATTTTTTGTATTTCAAATGTATATTTAACTTAACATGATTAACCATCTCTCGAAAAATTCATTTGCAGCCAAATTTTCCTGCATTTTAGCTATCGTAAAAACCTTAAGACTAGGTTTCTTGATTGATATAAGAAAAAAAACCAAACATAAAATCACTAAATTTTACCTTTGATGAAATTTTATCGAAAATTAAATATTTATTGCATTGGAATTGGAATTAGTTTTGAAAAAGCTAAATGTCTTGATATTTCTTGGAGAATAACCACTATGCAATCTGTAATTTTTAAGTTTAGAAGTATATTAATAATTGATGTTTAAATGTATGTAGGTAATGTAAAAGAAAACTAGTTTTTTGTTTCTTGTTTTTTTAATGAACTTCTGATATGTAAAAGTATTTGAATTTTAAAAATGAGCTTTAATTTGTTAGTTTTTATTTTCGCAATGCATACAATTTATCTAACGAAGGATTTAACAAAGTATTATTTGGACTGGATTCATTGCTTAGTTTAGGATGCATTCCTCGTATTTTATTAATCTTGAAAATTTAAACAGAATCACAAACGCAAAGTATAATTTAAATATTTTTGTACAAAGCTTTAAAACACCTCAAATAATTTTAGTTTTCTTCAACATAAATTTTCTCTGCGCTTTGAATCTGACTCAAAGAATTAAAATTGCATAACAGGAACACGAACTGGAAAGAAATAATTTCATTATCCAAACTGTAGGAAAATAAGAATACTAGAAAGTTCTGGCAGTTCTTGCATAATACGGTTGTCGGCTTCTTTTTGTTTCAATAAAATGCGGTGCTGTAATTTTCTGTCCAGAATCCTTCCCTTCAGCGGCGAGGTTCTGAGAGATTTGTCTTTGCGAAATGTACTGAAAGCGGCCCAGATGCGATGAGATATGGAGATTCATTGGGGATGCACGTGCTGGAAAATTACTTGACTTTTCGAGAAATATGGCTGTGGAAATTTGACTGAGTCACTTGGAAGGCTTTCTCTTCGGGAAATTTAAGGACATGAATAAATATACTAGCCAAATTTGTTTTGGTTTTAAAATTTATGTGAAAGAAAATATAATGGAATTATTAATTCCCTCTCTCCTCAAAAAAAATTTCGCGGATTTTAACCGTGGGTATGAAAATTAAGATGAATATTTCCAAATATAGGAATGCCCACGGTAGACTTGTGATTATGGTCACAAACTCGCGGGGATGTTGCGGGTTCGAGTCCTGGTGCGGCCGCGGTAGCCTAGTGGTCAATGTGACGGACTCGTGGCCGGCGTGTTATGAGTTCGAGCCTAGTACCGCTGAAGATCCGTTCCACGTCCGATGCTGATCGAACTTGCATCGCTCGACAGATTAACGAGCGATGCAGGTTAAATCTGTAGAGCTCAAACGTACTCCCGTTGGTGTGATGTGGAAGTTGGGAGAGGGTGCCAGAGCTCGGGTGTCGTCCTCGTCACTTGACCATGGTTCAAAATTACAACTCCCGTCGCCAAAAACCATATTGTAGCTAAATAGTGTGACGTTGATATTGACTCACTTAGAGTCATGGGGACACCAAAGAACCGCCGTGTGGAGCCGATACACGTTAAATCTATGGCTACTCAATGTTATTTCGTTGTTGTAGCGTGGTAGCTATGAGAGGATGTGCAAACTCTGGTGTCGTTCTCGTCACTTGATCGAGGTTCAAAATTGAGATCCGTCGCCAATAGCCCATGTGTTGCTATATAGTGCGAAAATGTTAAAAAAATCCAGGGTAGTGGTTGTAAAATGAAGTTTGTGAAAATCTCTCCATGTTAAATCTAACGTTCATTCCACACAGAGGTTTGTGTGGAATTAGTGTAGACAGCGAGGTTGTAGTTTAGATGTTACCCTCGTCACTATAGAGGATGGCAAAAACAGTGTCCGTTTTTGATGCCCTGGTATGTTTTAGTGCAACATTAACAAAGCCAAAATTAAAATATCTGATCAAGATAATGGTGGTGGCATTCCCTTAAGGTTGCGAGCTTTGTGACCAGCGGGTTCTGGGTTCGAGTCCAGATTTCCATTACGGGACAAAAAAACTACGGTATTCCTGGACATAAGGCCTCTAGTTTCATAACCGGCGATGTTTGAGTACTGTTTCATGTTGAACCTGTCGATGCTCAAAGTCGTGTAGGCGTGATGTGGAAGTTTGGAAGGTGTGAATTCGGTAATCATTCGATAGTAAACTACTCAAAAACTGCAGTTATACGTACACAAGGGGTTGTAAATTTTGTATAAATGCAGTGACTTTTAAAAGAATAGGCCACAACAATTCTGATCGCACTTAAGGTAATTATTAGAAGATTTTCGTATATATTTTAGCTTTTCCAACAATTCTTGTCCTCGTTTTGAAGTCTGTAACTGCGTACCAGAAGCGACACCGGATAATACTAAAGCGGTCGTAACTTTTGGACAAGTAAACGAAAAATAAACTTTTTTAATCAAAAATACGGCTTATACAAAATTAAGTCATTGAGTCTGTCAAGCCTTTTTCTTAAAAGGCAATCCATCCACTTAAGTTTTTAGGCTTTCTCTTTTACGAGTATCAAATAATTTAGCAACTATTTGAGATCTTTTTATTAACACCCTTTTATAAGCTTCACTTGTATGTAATGAATTCAATTTTTACCCACTTTAAAAGGTCAGATTAATTCGAAATTTCGCTCACTTTTCCAGGACCGATGACTATACAATAATTTTGTTCCATTGTCCTGATCAGGATCATCAGGATGAACGATTTCCCATTTTCAGATCCCATCCCGCATCTGGCGACTCATTTCGGATCCCATTTCCAGATTTGGCGACAAAAACATGAAGTTACATCTTGGTTCGATTAACAAAATGGTGTTTTTTAGTTTTAAAAAAACTATTTGTCGACTCGATTGTCCTCCAATCTCAAGCGTCCTGCCCATTGCCTCACTCTTTACGTGGTGTGACAATGCAAGAGTTGTGCAAGTACTCAGATGTTAGTCATTGCTAGATCACGATTAAAAAAAACTCGAGGTCAATCACCTGGATCATCGAGGTTTCGCTCTAAAGAACATTACGCCTTATCAAAAACACTGAACTGTCATGAAGGCGACTTGAGCCGTGGGAGTATGAATCATTCAATAATCAGACATCTAAAAATCGAATGGTCTTTTCAAGTCCCCATTTAGCTGAATATGTTCTGTGGAATAATAAAAGATGCGTATTCCGTTAAGTAGAGCTGAAACGTAACCTCTCGAGTAGAGAGATGTGGAAGCTAGGAGAGTTTAACTAAGGAATTGTTCTCATTGTGTGTAGCCAGATGTGATCATGGTTTCGAACTCGTGGTGGTAACTTTTCTGCCACGTTGTGGTTTATAGTTATGTATGGAACTGATGTACGTTGAATTTGTCCAGGCTCAATCCCTTCGTTGGTGTAGTGGTGGAAGGTTGGCCAGCGGAGTGGCAACTTGGGTGTGGTCCTCGTCACTAGACCGTGGTCCGTCTTCGAGAGCTTTTGTTTTGCTTCTAAGTCCGACGTTGATAAAACAATTTGACGTGGTGATAACAGAAAGTTAGGGGGTTGAGTGAATATTAACGTCGCACTGTTCAACTGCACGACGGCTTTCGGCGACGGACCTCGTAATTTTATACCATAGTAAAGTGACGACGACATCCGAGCTGGAATCCCCTCTTAACTACCACACCAACGAGAGAACGTTTGAGCTCTCGACAGATTTGACGCGCATCGTTCCCCTACACGGCGGATCTTCAGTGGTGTGGTGCTCGAATTCTTGACAAGACAGCCACGAGTCCGTTACCTTGACCACTAGGCTTCCGTGGCTACACTGAAAGTTAGGAGAGTGGTCTAGACAAGACGAAGAATTATCTCGTGTTTTTTGGTAACGCTTGGCTCGTGGCCGCTGTAAGCCTAGTGGTCAAGGTAACGGACTTGCAGCAGGCGTGTCATGAGTTCGAGCCGGTTCCGCTGAAGACCCTTCGTGCAGAGGATGTGGAAGTTAGGAGGGGGTGTCATCCTCGTCACTTGACCCTGGTTCAAAATTACGAAATACGTCGCCAATAGCCCTCGTACAGCTTTGCAATGTGACGTTAATACAACTCACTCGCTGGTCCTTGTCCTCGTGTTGGTCTTGTGGGGCCACGTTAGATAAAAATTTACATCGTGTTGTGTAACAAATTCCTAGAAGTTGTTTCGCAATATTGAAGAAATTAGAGTTAATATATCGTCATTATTTCTCAACTCTTGATAACGCTAATGATCGAGTGAATCATAATATATTTTACTTGGTAATCTTTCAGCAGTACAAAGACTGGACTACAGCATTTATTATTTCATGATTCAATCATGATTTCCGATGAGTGATTAGGATTTAATTGCTCAAGATAAGATGAACGAGAATTTTTTCTCTCGCTAGAAAAATTTTCCTATCATGATCGAAATTAGTTACTGTAGATGTGTATGTATTTTAAGTGCACTTGAGGTGGAAACTGTTATGTCCCATGTCCATGAATTTTTATGTTGTAGTGTGTGGGTGGTCCTTCATGGGGGCACTTGAAAACTCCGAACCGGAAATTCTTGGAGGGTACGAGGTTCTTGTCTAAATAGGGTGGGGGTGTTTCCAAGGACCTTCTGTTGATATACCGAGATTACTTCCCGAGAACTTTCTCGAGTTTTAGCAGCATGACCATATGTTTTAGGGTCAACTAAATTAAAGTGCAGGGGGTCCCCAAATAGAGAATGAATGTTTATTAAATGTCACTTTGCTGAAATCTCTTGCACGACTTGTATAACAGGCTGGGACGGGTACGAGATCTTTCTCAGTTGTTTGGAAATCCCATCAGGGTTTGTGATCCGATGTTTTCATATAAAAATAAAGATTTTGAAGAGTTTATTCTGTGTGAAGTCTTACGATGATCAATATTAAAGTGATATTTCCATCTATAAAACGTAAGAAAATGGCATTCTCTGAAATTTAACTATTTTCAGAGACTGAAAGTGAGTTATATGAACGTCGCACTATATACGAGTGTTTGGCGATGGACGCAATTTTGAACCATGAGCGTAGTATCCACACCAAACGGGAGGAAGCTTGAACCTCAACAGATTTAACGTGCTTCGACCCCCTCTACAATAGGCTCGAACTCGTGACACACCAGCCATGTGACCTTGACCATTAGGTTACCGTGGCCCTCGAAGACTTTGAAAGTATTTTTTAAAGATGTAAATATATTCTGTTTAGACAAATGTAGAAGCTCGTAATTATGTTTGGGAAAAAAAATCGGGAATTGGTGTTATTTTAAAATGCTAACTTCGGATAACAATCGGTATGCCTTTTATTGCTATGTAATATAGTATTTATAATCAGTGTCGCAATGGAGAATATTAAGGATCCCCTGCAAAGTCGGGTTTGGGCCACCCCATAATCTTGCCCCCCCCCTTCGCGATGCGGGGTATACTTTACGCCATTGTCTATAATGCTTCCTTTAAACACTGCAGCTAAGGTGACTTCGTTCCAAACAATGATTTTGAAAAAGCGTATAAATGAATGATTGTTTTGTTATTTTGTCTTCACTGAATTAGAATACACTTACTATGCAAGTTTAAAATTTTTATTGCAAGTAAAAATTATTTCAATACAATCTTTTTTTGGGCAAAGAATGACATGACAATTCAAAACATTCTTTTATGAAAATTGTTTCTATAATATTTTGCTTGGGCCTGCATATTGCTTAGACTTCTATACAGGGTGTGTGAACTAGGATTTCTGAAAAATTCAGAGTTAACGGTGAATAATGGGCGTTTTTTGTGAAAATTTCTCTACTAACATAAAAATGGGAAGGAGTCCACTTCAAAATTATGTATTTTAAAAATTGTAGTTTAGACTCAGAACAGAAGTCTTAGCTATTTTCAAGCAAAATATTGTTTTAGCATTTTTCTTAAAATAAGAATGTTACGAAAATGTCATTATTTTCCTTCATTTTTTTGCCAAAAAACTGCTTTTAAATTTGTTGTAATAATATTTTTAAAACAATTTAATGTGCATATTCTAATTAAACTGATACTAAATATGGAAGAAAAAAAATCCGTTTACACGCTGTTCTAAAATTACTACTTTGAACGCGAAATCAGTCAACTTAACTATACAACATTCAGGTTTGTGAGATTCAAGTGTTGCCATTCTTCACCAGACTTTCTTTCAGACATAGGAAAGAAAATTCACTGGGGAAATTTTAACAAGAGGTAGTCTGAAAAGTTCATAGCATTACGCTGATATTTTTGTACTCGAAATTGGATGGCCATTAGCATTTGTTTACGTAAAGCGTACGAAATCTCATCATTAAGGATTTTTCCAAAGACAACGAGGTTATTGAACCGAGTTTTTATCTACTTTACGTCTTCGGGAGCTGATAATGCTCACGTTTTTTCAAACACATCGCACAGCAATTATGGAGATACGTCATTTATCAAAAGCGTATCAATCAGAACAAAAACAAACTTTGCTTTTATATTCTAGAATAGAGTTATGGGTTGCAACCAGAAAAACTTATGAAATAAAATTGGATTTACGTTAAATTTTCAATTTTCTTAATTGAAATACCTTGTTTACGGATCAATTTTTAAGTTCCTTCCGTAACGAGTCGTGCATGGTTCATTTTTTTTCGCTAAAAATTCTCTTGCACGAGTTAAACAAATGGTCCCCCCCCCTCACCACCAATTAGCAATATTTAAAGGATTTAGTTTAACATAATACAGCATTATCTGCATAATGTCGTCTACATTACTGGGTCTGTATAAAGTTTCTGGCAATTGGAAAGTAACCGTTGAAGTAATGTTTAATAGCTGGAAAAGATTTAAGACAATTTGTTTTCGTTAATTTTTGACCAGAAAATTCAATCAGTTCTGCAACGAGGCAATGCCTTTTCTATGATACAATACTTGGGGGGGGGGGGGGGCTGATGCACGTCGAATCTGTCCAGGCTCAAATTCCTTATGTTGGTGTGAAACTTTGAAGAAAGGAGTGTCGTTCTCGTCACAACCGGGTTTGAAAGTTACAAGGTCCATCACCAATAATTTTCCTGGTGTGATGTGAATCAATTATACGGCTTCTTAAAGATTGCCTTCGCCAACGAATCGTGAGTTTGATTCCACCAAAGACTGTGCTGTTCAAAGGGTTGTTGCCACAGCCAATCAGATTAGTTATGTGGCAGGATTTAAAGTCACCTTGAGTGTCGTTTGCATATCACTTTATTTTGAGTTCAGGCCCTTTATGCAGCTGTAGAATCCATCTTTTATTAAATAAAACACCTTTTTTGTGACAGAAAGAGGCACGAATATTCTCCAAAGACCTGCCTCTTAACTCAGCAAAACTTGAAATAGATAGGATTTATAAAAAATGCTTTCGAGATGTTGCCGCCAGTGCTGCCAAAAATGAATCATGGAGGGTGCTATTAAAACCTGCGTCTCGGGTTCTCCTCGTGCTACTGCTGTGACTAAGTTTAGATTATTGACTGGACATATGACTACCTTTGAGCTCATTTGTTTCTTTTCAACCTGCGACTCTATTTTTTTTTCCTTCGGACCAGTCATGGACGCTGCTCATCACTGACGTGTGCTCTGCACTTGAGAGTTTGGACTGTATTGTAAATAAATATTGGAGAGCTCGTTGCCAGATGGTCAATGGCCAGGCATTTGATAAATTATTAAATGAAACAAAACGAAGAATTAAAGATTTTTGCATTGCATTGTGCTTTTCCTCTTAACATTAATACCCTGTTTTTCAAAACTTTATTACTTTTAATTCGATATACATAACTGTTTTTAAACATTCATCAAAACTAAAGTTTAATTTGTATCTAAGCTTGGTATTTTTTTTTTCCAACGCCTTTTTTATCTAGCGGTTTCTTCGACGGTTAAACGACTTTAAATGTTTTTCCTTGTTCTCGCAGATCGGTTCATCATTAAGAAAATCGATTCGCTTACAAAATGGGGTGTTAACTGAATCCTCCCTTAGAACCATAGTATCTATGCACAACTACTAAAATTACATCTGAGCCAGAGTTTGTTTCTACAAAAGGGGAACACTGGGAAAGAGTTTTTGAAATCGAAACTGGTAGAGAATTTGAGCTTTATAGGTCATCCCACAGAAGAGCCCGTCGTCTACCTGCCTTAAAGCGAGATGGAGAGTTGGACAGCCTTGAGTGTAGCCTTCGCCGCCGAACATCCGGGGTTCTGTTACATAACGGGTTGGAAATGACAATGCGATGCCACTCGCAAACGAGTAATTTCCTTTCCCAATTGGAGCGAACATTCGAGAAGGTCGTCCGACAGACGAGTCAAATGCTCTGTCTGGCTCGTATTTTTTTTTAAAAATGAGATGGTTCCCGTCTAAAATTTAAAGTACTAAAACTGTCTTTTTGAAACGTTTTGTACTTGATAAATCTTTGGTATGCTAATATCAATGTGATAGTTTATTTATTCATGATTGTTGTGTCCAACAAAGGTTCTTTGTTACAGAATTAGAGTAAAAACCGGTTAGATTCAGTACAAACGTTAAATTGATAAACTAAATTTATAAAGCATTTTTGTGTTCTATTTTAACCTCTTGGAACCTCTGCATAGAACAGTTGCATGTCTATTTTAAACTGCTACTTTTTGTAGAATAAAAATTGAGGCTACTTCTGTGTAATTAGTTTTTTTTTTGAAGCCACATGTTAAAAATTTGGAATATAAGGTATCGGATATGTACGTTTCAATGCCAATTCTACTTTACTTGGGTGTTTGGTGAAGTACTTGATTTTTAAGAGTGCTATCTCTTGATATCCGATAATCGCTAGACTGAATTTTGAAGTGTAATTTTTCCCACAGAGTTCTCGTGCAGACTAACTCACATTTGCCAAGTCTTCAAAAAATTTCTCACGTAGCCTCTATGGAACTACTATAGCCTGTTAGTAGAATGGAGTGTTGCCATGCATAGTTAACTAATCTTTGAATTGTTTCTCGATTATATTGGGATTTTGAATATGGTTGCGGCAGCCTAGTGGTCATGGGCATGACCGCCATGTTATGAGTTCGAGCCTTGTGCCACTGAAGACCAGCCGTGTAGAGGGGATGATGCATGTTAAATATGTCGCGAGGCTCAAACGTTCTCCCCTTTGGTGTGGTGGGGAAGTTCGGGGCAGTGGTGCCAGCTCAGGTGTAATTTTCGTAACTTGACTATGGTTCAAAAGTACGAGGTCCGCCAGTAGCCCTCAGTGCGACGTTAATATTCACTCACTCACGAGAGATTTTAACAGGAATTCCGATGTGATGTAGACAGTTAAGAGTAAAATTGGAATTACTACTATCTTAATCTCTCATTGAAAGAGGAACTACACGGGTGAATTTTATTGCTCTTGTCCGAAACAAGACAAGAATTTCGCGAACAAAAACAAACTTTTAAAAATTGGTTTTTAATGTAAAAAAAAATTGGTTCTAGTTTTGTTGTCATTGCAAGAATTGCTTGATCTTTTCCCCCGCTTTGTTTAATTCTTCCCCATATTAATTTTACAACCTCGCTGGTGAAGATTCTTTGCAGCGCATGTAAATCCAAAATCGCAAATATTCTCTCGATGCATGTTCGTGCCAAACAATTACTAACGTATTAACAGAAGCCTTTTAAAGAAGTTGATACAGGTCATTATTCATTTTATTCAGTAAATCTCTAACGACCACTCTCGTTTTCATCCGTGAATAATGGCATCTTCACTGCGCAGGTAAGCCCCGTACCACCCGAGCACCCTCATCTCTCTCCCAGACCGCTAAACTCGCGCGCACCCCTCTTCGCACGGTGAGAAGAAACCGGTCACCGACCTGCAACACTCTTCCACGCGACTTGCATTTTGTGTGTCTGCCATTTTTTCTCTTCCATGTTGTTTTTTCTTCCACGGGTTCAAGGCGATCGGTCGTGCCGCTTGCCTCAAGGTCGCTGGCCCGAATCAAAACAACCCCAAAGTGAAAAAAATGCCCAGGTTTATTCGTAAATAATGTTATGTAGGTTGTTTTCTGGACTTCGAAGGGGTGGATGTGCATTGCTGTTACCTGGGCGCATTTTTTTTTGTGCGTGTGGCGCCCGAGCTAGTTGTGTCTACGAAGGTTGGGTTGCGAGTTTGTTCTCTAAGAAGGGGGGGGGGGGTAGTGAGAAGAGGCACGGGGAAGATTAATTGGTGTTTTTTCACCAAATTTTTAGGTAAACGGCTATTTTGTCGCTTTTGAAGTAGTTCAAAGGTTTTAACAGTTCGCTATTTGTCTGGGGTTGATGGTTTTAAAATGTTGGTTGAAAAGTGCTACGAAATGTGTTACATAAATGTTTTATTTTCAATGTTAATGTCAATTTTCGTTTGCCTTAACGTCTAATTTTTATATTCAGGGGATCAATTCCTTAAAAATAGCGACCGTATCCACAAGACTACCTCGGTCTCACTAACTCATGACAGGCGTGTCATGAGTTCGAGTGCTAGTGAAGACCGTGTGGAAGGTGGCCGTGGCAGCCTAGTGGTCTAGGTATCGGACTCGTGGCCGGTGTGTCATGAGCTCGAGTCTTGTACCGCTGAAGACCCGCCGTGTTGGGGCGCGATGCACGTTCAATCTGCCGAGAGCTCAAACGTCCTCCCGTAGCTGTGGTAGTTAGGAGGGAGTGCCAGCTTGGGTGTCGTCCTCGTTACTTGACCATTGTTCAAAATTACGAGGTCCGTCGCCAAAAGCCCTCGTGTAGCTAAACAGTGAGACGTTAGTATTCTCTCACTCACCGTGTGGAAGGTTTGTTCTCTTTATCTGTCGAGATTCAAAGTAATTCTGTTGAAAGGGCGTGGAAGTTTAGGGAATAGGATGCCAGCTCGGGTGTTCTCGTTACTTGACCGTGGCTCAAAATTAAGAGGTCAGTCACCAATAACTTTCGTGTTTCGTTATGCGACGTGAGTAAACACATGCTCATGGTCTCGCATAATTGATCCTGAACCAACAAACAGAGGCTTCGTGTGGAAGTTTGTAGATGAAGACGAGCTCATTTCACTTGACCACGCCTCGAAGTTAGTCTACAGTATTGCCAGTGAAGCTAATTATTCAGATCAAATCACAAATCCAAAATGACTTAAAACGTATCTGAAACATTTGGAAAGAGAATGAAAAAGTTTAACTATGGAGCCATGGCTTAAAATAACAATGATACGTCTTGGGTAACAGAGCTTATATCAGTGGCGTAACGTACATCCCCGCATTGGGAAGAGGGCGGGTTCTAGAGGGCCCAAAGCTTAACTTTCACAAAGTACCTACCCTTTGTAAAATCCAACTTGGGTGTCCGAAGCCTGACTTTGCAGAGGGGTCCAAATGTTCTCCTTTTCGCCACTGTCTTATGTGTTATGTCGATGTTCTAAGCCAAAAGGAGCTCGGTTATACCGTATGTCAACTTTTATCGAAACGTTTTTAAAGAGAAATATATTCTGATCACTTAAACGCATGCGCTGACACATGTTTAGATTGACCGTTTGCTCCAGCTACAGCGCCAGATAAACGAGGTAATTATTAGGTCAGTATTCATTTAAGTTCTTCATTGTATATCCTTTCTGGTTTTGATACAAGGATGACACATTATTTGCTCAATAAATCTACGGTCTACCAGAATTTGTGTACAAAAAACCGAAGCTTAGTAAAAAAAAAGAATGCATACATTCGCTAGTCTGTTTGAACGAACGTGAAAACCCCCCTCGTCATATAAACCATTGATCACTCAAAACAAACGAATGGGGATCCTTGACGAATCCAAACAATGGTTTCGAATGAAGGGTGTCGTTAGCGGTGTCGTCACTTCCAAGGTAGGCATTGCCTTTCGAAAGAGTTTCTCAATGTAACAAGGACGGTGTTTGTTTTTCTTTCCGCGCTATGTTTTTGTGTTGAGGTCTCCGGCTCAGCAAAATGGAACTGAATAAGTGCAACTGTCCTGAAATACAGAACTCTTACAGCTTCAGTAATTTATAATTTAAGTGAAGATTTGCTATAAAAAGTTTTGTGAAAGACTAAATATATCGTTGAATGTGCGTTAAAATATTTTGGACAGTATAGTGTGTATGGTAAAGTGGTTGCTGAGATTCTGTCTATCTAGATTAGTTTTAATTGCAACTGATCTTGGAAGTTTCAACTTGATCCAGTGACTATGGCTGTAGGTACGTTTGGAAAAAAATATAGAGTATTTCATTAGTGTTCAGAATGTTTGAGGGAGGAGGCAACACACCGTTCTCTTCGGTGTTTTCTACGGAATCTCCCTCCACTTCATGATCTTGGGATGGAGGATTATTTCTTTCTGACACCTTGATCAACACTCGAAGATTCTGCCTCGCAGGTGTCCAGCCGTTGGGTTTTCTCCCAGTCACCGGTTCCGGGCGATGTCGGATCAAAGATCCTCGCAATATTTAGAGGTTAACATGTACATGAGAACGCCGCAAAAAACCCAGATTTCTCAATGTGACGCATAAACGTCGCTCTGTTGAGGTTTTATTGTGGTCTCTAATTGATGGAATAATGGACTTGAAACGGATCTAATTTCAATGACCGTCATGTTGTGGGGCTCAAAACTTTGTATGGGAAACTTTATCTAGCGGTACTCCTCGCCACTTGATCGCTTTTTGAAAAATAAGTAATGTCGCTTTCTATAAAGCAACACGATGGTGACGGACCTCGTAATTTTGAGCCTCGGTTAAGTGAATAGGACGAAACATAATTTGCACCCCGTCTTTAAACTTACACCACGCCAAGGATTTTGAGGCACGACAAAATTCAACTTGAATCTACCCCTCTACACGGCTTGTCTCCAGACGCACAAGGGCTCGAACTCGTGACACGCTGGCTGTGACCTCGTGACCATGACTACTAGCCTTCCGCGGCCTAATAGCGGGGCAAATAGAACCTTACTTTTTGAGTACGAAATTCTCAAGTTAATGGAGGGGCCTTAAAATTTTCAGGTGGCATGAATGGAGGGGGGGGGATTTAAGGTATTGGATAGGTTGTTGTTTTGATTTATAGTTAACAAAATCCATAACCACACTTCATTTTCATTCTGCATTTATATGCAATCTAGGTCAACATCTTCAATAATCGTTATTAAAATTTTCAGAGCTTATTAATCTTTAGAATAACAATGAATTATTTGTCAATGTTAGATATGTGCTAATCGGTACAAAAAATTTTTTTTCCCAAGTTTTTTAGTTTTTGAACTTTATTGTATTTCTCTACTCATTTCGATGATGCCCACACTGAAATTTCCCTCAAATCATCTCGGCTTATTCATTCTAATCACACGTGTCTTCCCAATTTTAGAAAAGCGACTTCCTGCTTCCTTCCGGCGGTGTGGGCGTTTCCTATTCCATTTTTGTACCGTAACCGTTTTGAAAAACTCCGCTGACCAAAGTAGGCACTGCGCCCACAGAATCGCCGTTTTTGTGCATGTCACTATGCATGTTCATTTCATAGGTGTAACAAAAAACACCTTTTGTAATGGTTTCCTATTGACCGATTTCATTCTGAAAAAATGTGCGTAGTGTTTGCGGAAGTCACTTGAAATACACGTAGGTTTTAGTTGTGAATGAATAAGGTTACGTTTTCTTTGCGTGTGAAAACTGCATAGTCGGTTTTTGTTTAAAAATTCATAATCTATCGTTTTTAAGTTTTGCTGCTTATTAAGATACCAGTTAACATTGGGTAATTCTCTAAATTTAAGATTTTTCCTTATTTTAAACTTTTTTTGGAAGAGGACTGATGGGTACTTGATCTATTTTCTGTGGTTATGGTAGTCAAGTGGTCGCCACTTGTGACCGGCATTGAGTCGCGGGTGGAAAATCTAGTGCTTGTGGTCAGTCACGGATTCATGGCTGGTGTGTCACGAATTCGAGCCATATGGCCACTGAAGACCCACTGCGTCTGTTTTATAAAAACTCTGTCGAAACTCTAAGTCCTATTGTTAGTATGGCGTTGAAGTTTAGAGTAGTATGCCAGCCGAAGCAGTGGCGTAACGTACACCTCCGCATTGCGAGGGTGGCCACGGTAGTGGTCAAGGTAACTAATAGTGGCTGGATTGTCACGAGTTAGAGCCCAGTACCACTAAAGACCCGCCGTATAGGGGAGCGCACGTTAAATTTGTCGAGAGTTCAAACGTCCTCCCGTTGGTGTGGTAGTTAGGAGAGGGTGGTGCCAGCTCAGTGTTGTCCTCGTCACTTGACCATGGTTCAAAATTACGAGGTCCGTCGCCAAAAGCCCTCGTGGAGCGAAACAGTGCGACGTTAATAATCACTCACCGCATTGCGGGGGGGGGGACAGGGATTCTAGGGGCCCAAAGCCTGACAGACTCAAAGTACGTATTTGGGCTTCGGGCCCAAAACCAGACTTTGCAGGGGAAGGATCTTAATGTTCTCCGTTACGCCACTGAGTTGAGGTGTCGTCCTCATCACTTGTCCGCGGTTCAAAATCACTTAATCCGTCACCAATATCACTATTTCAGAATGCGACGTAAATTTAAAAATCTAATCGAAAATCTGTTTTCCTTATTTACAGAGAACTGAACTTGTGCTTTTTGTGTGCTACAGTGGGTATTTGATCCTATTTTTCAATATTTGTTGTTGAAAGAGATTGCGATACCCCTGTTCTAGAAAGTATGTGAAATATTCATTGTAAATAACAATGTAAATTGTAACCATTTGTAAACCAATACCTTATTTAGAAAACGCTTACTGTTGCTAGTGTACTCGTAATTCTGAATGAAAATTCCGTGCCGTAGAACCATTCAAAACTGTAATCCAACATTTACGTTGCGAATTAATTCACTGGGTATCGTATTTCTACTTCCGCGACATTCCCGATGTTGGGACATTTTTGTGCTCGTGCCTTTTCCCGAATTCATTTCTGCATTCTCGTGAAGCATCTGTCTGCGCTTTTCGGTTGGGCAACCACTTTGTAACCTAACACACGCCTGTCTCGAGTTCAAAATATTTTTGTAGATGTGGAACTCGACGAAATGTTTCTGTTTTCCCCTTTTCTTGTGTGGGGAAATAAAATATTTCCCCTAAATACTGTTTCTATTATTATTGTTGTATGATTGTTTATGTAGATTTTCATTTGGAAATTGTTAAATACAACTATCTGGTAGATTTTATGCCCTGTGTTTTTCAACATCAAAACAAGCATTTGAAATTAACACAATGTAATATTTAATTTTTTTTGGAATAGATATTTCAATGGATATTTTTTTGAAATACTCTTCAAATTAGGTTTACTAGTCAATGAATAGGTTGAACTCATAGTGGTCTCAAATGTAATCGCGTGTCTTCCGCTGAATTCAAGGGGGGGTAATTGGGTAAAGATGTCAAAATAGAACAATTTTTCAAAAAGCTTCAAAGAGAAAAAAAATTCTTGCATGATACAGGTACTTCCAAAACGATTACATTTGTTTATGTACATTGAAAACTAATATGAATTTTTAAAGTTTTTGCTACAAGAAGCAAAATTTGGCAACAGTAAAGCACATAAGTTATTGAACTAAAATCGTGTGACGTCATAGTCATGTGACAAAGACATTGCTTCCAGCCAAATGGTTCATGTGCAAAACTTTCTTCTTGCAGAAACTTTCTTTTAAACAGTGTTTCTCAACAACGTTGTACATAACTCAGCACAATGCATTCGATTTTGGATTTTATGTATAATATAAGAATTTTTTAACTCTTCGAAAACATCTTTAAGAAATTTTTTCTTTAAATATTTGAACATCTTGACCCAATTAAGTGAGATTTTATCCAATTTTAAAAGTAGAATAACAAATGATGCAAGTCTTGAATTCAATGAACATCCGATTGTCTTTATCATGTGGCCGTCATAAATTTAGCCCATTGGCTGGAAAAACGAGATTGAATTTATCATGCATTTATGACGTCACACGAATTTAGCCTATTGAAAAATGTATCGTATGCTTTTGTATTAGAAAATTTTATGCTCTAATAATTCGAAATATACACTTTTAATCAGGAATGCACAAGAATTTAAATGCATTGCACTTATGATGCTATGCTTTTATCGTCTGCAAATATTTTTCTTATTGAGCATGATAAACAATTTTAAGTTTTTCCTCGGTCTATTAAGAAATTTTAAAGAACATGGAAAAAATATTTCGCTGTCACATGGAAAGATCACTAGCCGATGGAAAAAAATTGTGCTCAAGGCGTTACAATAACGAAACAATGCATTCATTCTATGTACATAGAATCTGGCTGTACTTCCCTAATTTTTTCATTCGTATAAAATTTCGAAAGACTTCTACTGCTTCGTCTTGTAAATTATTTTAATAGCATAAAAACTGTCTGCATTGTTTCCCTTCCTCCCTACGCACATGATTATTTTAGAATATATTAAGCGTCAGTTAAGTGCGTATTACAACATCAATCAAACGTAACTACGAATAAAAAAAATTATTCCAAATTATTACTTATTCTTACAGAATCATTACGAAGCATTTCTTGCATTTTTATTTATTCTCGCATACAGATGTGCATATTCTTATCTAATGTTTATCTTTCATTCTGATCTGATTTTATTCTGAAGGAAGAAAAGTGTACCCAAGGTTGAGGATTGTCTGGCCTTGGTGCTGTCGCCATTTTTACGAATATCCGAGGCAAGTAAGTTTTTATGTCGGTATTTGAAAAAGATGCGATAATTGACATCGTAATCGAGATGGAACCGCTTTAATGTCGCTGTATTTGAAAAAGCAAATATGGCGGCGCAATGAACGGCAAATGGCTATAATTTTTTATTGTGAGTAACACGTAGAACAAGTAGATCAATGGAACAGTTATGCATTAGAGAAAAAACAATTTCAATGATCATAGAACACTTTTTGCCTGTCAGTTGCGAGGTTACTTTTGTTTATTTTCTCTTGTACTTTGTAGCAATGTTTATTTTGAGTTTTCATTGTTGAATAAGCATCGAGATCATGCTGTTTTTTCATACTGGTTCTAAACAAGATTCGAAATTACAGTGTTGGAGGTTTTTTGGGCTGTAATTATTTTTGAAAAGTGCTCCAGTTTAATTGATGTCAATTTATTAATTTTGCATTGGATAAAATGTTGAAATTTTGACTAAAATTAGGCATTTGCAAAGTTTAAGATGACTTCATGCTTAGTATTATATATTGTGCACATGAATTTCACAACATTTGTAAATTTTACAAAATTTAGATCCATTGATGAAATTTGCAATTCATACACATGCATATTACTTTCCATGAAATTTATGAAAGCAACGATCACCATGTGATACCACAAACGTATAAGACATGTTTTGTAAATAGATATAGGTTTGTAATACATTATAAAAGGAATCGCGTAAAGGAAATGACGCAGGAATTAGATTGATGAATTTGGTAAATATTCTTCCCATCGTCTTAAAAAGGGTTAAATTAAATATTAAGGTTTGGGTCGAATTCCGTTTTAGTGTGGTGTCAATGTTAAAAAGGGATGGTAGTATGTGTTCAGTTTCCGTAAATTAGTTTAATCTCCCTAAAATTAGTTTCGATGAGCAACATAACATTCTATATTCTAAGAATTGAAGTGTAAAGAAAATTTTCTATAATTTTAAGTTTTGACGTTTTAGCGAATACTACACATTTTTCATTATTTACGATAATACAAAGCGTAGATCCCTCCAGCAATTCAAATCTCTTTAAGATTATTTACAATCCTTTGTTCTTATGCAGACACTGTTTAAGAAATACTCTAACGGAAGCGAGGCTGATTCTCTTGATTGACAGCTATACGAGTGACATTAGCTCGGAGAATAACACGAGGTTTCTTTGTGAGCTAAACAATGTCTTTGTGTTTGTTTGTGGCCAATCCATTTTGCCTGACCTGGTGCCTTCAAGCTTGACTCATTTTCCAAGGTCATTCCTTTTTTTCTGTCATTTTCTTGAGTGTTTTTTACTAGATTCGGCCTTTAAGATTCTTGGAATATAGATGGTGAATTTGATTCGGATAGGAAACCATACAAAATGTTTAACACTTAGAAAACAACCTTTTTTATTCTTGACCTCAAAATCGATAGAATTACTGTAATTTTGAATTGTTTTTGTTTTGTTTTTGAAGACAATTTTATCATTGTTTACTGTATATGCTCATTATTAAAGTTGTCATTCTGTGTGTGTGGGGAGGGGTGAGAGGGAAGGTGAGTCATGAAGCGATTAGACCGTAAGATCATTCGATATTTTTTCCAGCAGTGGTTGGCTACTTTGATGTGGATCCGGCAGCAACAAGTATTCTTTGTATTTCAATCTTAAGCTCAGATTGACAATATGCGTCAATTTGATGTACGTAGTGGATAATGATCGCTAGTCTGTGGTCATCAACCACGCTTCCTGTCTGCTGTTTGAAAGTCGTTGTCACTTTCGATGGCTCTTTTTCTACTATTAAGTCTGGTTTCTCTCTTTGTTGAACGGTTTTATTCCTTTTTCGCAACTCTTAATAGCAGTCTCAATGGGAGAGTGGTTCGGGTGATCAATGAAACCACATGACCTAAGCTTAATTAACCAAGCGCGTTTGGATACATTCAACGTATTTCATGGTTGGTGATTTACTTGAAAGACAATACAAGGTTAATTTAGTGGGCTTGCAGTTTTTTCAAAGAGTGAATTAATCTTGTACTGTAAGGTATCTTTAAGGCTAAGTTGTGTTGATCTGAATTGGTTTGATACTTAATTTTTCTTCTTGGGGTAGCTTTTGTATGACATTAATACTATAAAATCGCAAAACTTTAATAAAATATAGAACTATCATAATCTAAACTTTTCTCGACATTTTTTCTCCTTGTATGGCATGACCAAATTTGGCATGTTTTGCAGGTTCATGTTGGGCAGTTTATTAGATTAATACAGAGTTAGCACAAATGGATGACCAGATTTTCGAAACTAACACATAACGATTAGTGATACGCGAAATTAATGATGCCAAGTCCCCCCCCCAAAATCCCCGTCGATCAATAGATGGCAGCCAATCCTTAGACTGATTGTAATCCAAAAATGGCGGCAATGATAAGATTTCCTTATTTCTCTGCAGCATACATTTAGGAATCGCAATGCTGGTGAAAAAAGAATCTGTCCGAGGCTGAGTTTGAAGTCAATGGAAGTCAAAATTCAAACCGTATCACACACTATAACTTCAAGTATTTATGAAGCATTAGGAACAATGGTTTTGCAGTATGTGTAATGGTTTCGAAAATATAAAGATTTAAAAAATCTTATTCACTTAGCTAACCCTAAATTTAGAATGAATCGTCCCATCTGAGATTCATGCATTAGATTAATGCTACTTAAAAAAAAATTTTCTTGTTAATTTTTCACTTTGCTAATTAATTCTCTTTGAAATGTATACTAACTGGTGTGCATCTATTTTTAGAACCAGTTTAAACATATTATTCCAATTAAACGTCCCCAACTTTTAAAAGAACTCTGTTTTTGTCTATTTCAGTATATCATTTGTGTCGGAAGATGGCAATAAAACCATAGCGTAGCTACTTTATATTTTTGTACGATTGTCTGTCATACAATTTTATTGTAAATTTGTAAGGTGATTCATAATTATATATATTATTTTCTTTGCAAGAGCTTTCTAACAGCTTTCTAAATTAAAAAACCTAAACGGAATTATGTCAAATGACGCATTCAATTTTTTTTTATTGTCTAATACCATTCCACCTTCAGAATTTCTTGCTAAAAGTACGAGGACACGCCCGAATACTTTCCTCCTTCAGAAACCAGACCAACTTAAGGAATGTATCTCCCCCCTCCCCCTTTTCTAATACTTTCCCGAGTATTTAGGCGTTCATTGGGCGTGTGTGTTCCAAGGCGAACAATGTGTGTGATCATCAAAAATTATTTGGATAACCACTTGTTCAATGGATGTCCTTTCGTTAATAAGAACACTTAAGATCTTATTTTGGAACATAAGGAAATGAATTGAATAATGATTGTTTAAAAAAATTATCAATTTAATAAAGATCATGCAAAAAGTGGTTTCTTCTATGACATGGGTTTGGGAACAATCTGTTTTAAATGTTGATCTAGAACTGAATTTTATTCGTATGCCTCTTTAGAACGTTAATACAACTGCGTGCAATGTCTACAAGAAATACAGTTATCAGTTCTTCGTATGTTGCCAATACCTCAAATGAAAAGTTTATTTACGATCTTATTCCATTTAGCAATTCAGATGATTTTTAAATTGGGGAATTACAAGTACATTTGCAATATTGATTTTAGAATACTGTTCCAACATCTACATTTTAAAGAAAGTTTCATTTTCTTTTTCAATTTAAAATCGAAATTTTTATTTTGCTGCACGATTCTTTTAGCAAGATAAAAAATTTCAACTATGAGCTATGTTTACTGAAATGAAGTGAATTTTCAGTTATCTTCTAAAAGCCTTTTTTTGTATAACTATGAACGACGTAGAATAGAATTTTTATCTCTTTCCTCATTACATCTTAATCTACAGCAAAAAGTTGGTTTTCTTTTTGACATAGATCGAAAATTTTGGTTCATAAATAAGACAAATAATCCCACACATCTGAATTATCTTTTCGCATGACTGCAGTTTGCTGGAAAAATCGAAGAAGCTTGTCTATTCATACTTTTTAAACAACATAAATGAATGTTCTGTAATATATTTATCACGAAAATTATCACGTTTATTCCAACGTGAAAATGCCGTTTTTAATACCGAATCTTCTCTTTGATCACATTTATTCTTTCGATTATCGTCTGCGTCAAAGAATAAAAGGTAATTTGCACTTATCTCGGACGATTTTTTTTCTTGAAGAGATAGTTTTGTGTAGGGTTTTAAAAATAGAATAAAAACAGAATTCTTACAATGTTTTTCTTTTTTTTTAAATTTATGGATGAACACAAGATTTTATAAGACTTAAATGATTAAAAATAAAGGCTGTTTATGGTAAAAAAAAGAAAAAAAATAGAACATTACTCTGAATTCTATAATTAGTGACATAGTTGTGGGAAACGGACAACGAACTTTGAGAACAAGAAATGGACTGAGATGGATCAAATTGTATCAAACATGGCACGTTTGATGTTTCATGCGTGAATTCTGGTCAATCTCAACCTAGGTACACGAGTATATTTTTGTTTTTAAAAATTTGCTCTATGTATACGTATCCAATTTCCATCGGTAGTCTTTCAGAAGATCTTCAAAAGTTACCTTTAATAGGAGTTTCACTTTTTTTATTTACGACCCAATTCGCTTTCAACAATGGATTAAAATGGGTTTAATCTATTTATTTCGCAAATATTTACAATCGCATCTAAACTTTAAATGCTGGAATAAATTTGAAATTTAACTAGTGAACTCTCAAAGTTACCACTGAGCAATATTATAATTATTTTTTCGAAGTTTAATTTTTAACGTATTGATTTTAAGAATCTGTTATAAATATAATTACATGCAGTGAAAAATTGATATTTTGAGAAATAATTCTGTTTACTTCGAAGAAAACTCGTAATATAATTTATAGAGTTCGTTAAAATTATGCATTTTAATGATTAGTAGAGTGGTCTATCCGTAGTTCTAACTAGTTTGGATTGCCGAGCTCACGGAAGGAAGGTATTTGATTTTTATATGTACAATAATGTGAACAAAACGTAATTAACCATGAAATAGCTGCTTACATGTTATATTTTGTTAGTTATTATATTGCTATTTTAAAACTGTGTCATGTGATTCACACAAGCTCACTCTTTTATATAATTATTGTAGTTTTTAGATTTTGATTTCATTCAGGAAATTTCATACCATTGAAATATTGTTATTTTGTTATTCAGTCAGGCTTGGCCAACCTGGCTGTTCCTGATTTCAGGGGAGTTGGTGGTGGTATTGTCAGGTAGGTCTGTGTGGAAAGTTTAACTCGGAAATTAATCAAAATTTTTTGATTCTTGACTCAAAAGAATTTTTTTTGACTTTTATGCTGAGAAGAAAATAATGTGCTATTTACGTCCATTTTAATGCGTTTAGATGCGATATGAATATTTTTCTGCTTATAGTTTGATAGTTCAGCATAACATATATATATTCTTCATTATTAAGCCTATTTTCTTTGCCTTATAATGATACTCCAAGAATTTTTCTAAAGTTACAAAGGTTACTTTGATTTGAAAATATTTTTTCCTTTGTTTTACTGAACCTAACATAATTTTGTAATACATTTCTTCATATATGTAACATTTATCAAAATATTTTTGAATATGAAAAATATTTTACACGCATATAAAATAATGAACAAAACATAATTAACCAGTTTTTCAATGAAGTAACTGTATATTATCTCTGAAAAATATATTTTCAAATAGCTGTGTATTATCTTTGAAAAATATGGTAAAATTGATAATCTTCATTTATTTTTTAACATTTAAAACTAACTTTTTAAAAAAGAATCAAACACTTTTATCAATTTAATTTGTCGTGTTTTACATTTATTTTATCCATGCACATATGGCATAACTTTCATAGAAAAAATAAAAGCTATGTTCCTATATTATATGCTTCATTATTAATTGCCAGCCTTATTTTCTATGCCTTATAATGATACTTCAAACATTCTCTAAAGTTACAAAAGCAATTTTAATTTCAAAATATTTTTTCCTTTGTTTTACTGAACATAATATAGTTTTGTAATACTTTTTTAATTTACATACCACTTATACCAATATTTTTTGAATATTAATAATGAACAAAACATAATTAACGAGTTTTTTTAATAAATTAGCTGCATATATTATCGTAAAAATACATAATAAACCTGATGTTTCATTTTTTAAAAAAAACAATCATTATAAAAAAATTTTTATGTCAATACCTACTTGGGTCAAAATTTTTTTTTGTTTTAGTTACTTTTTTATTATAAAGTTACGATTAATATAAACACGGTCCTCGCGCTTTACTCTGGAAACTTCTTCAAATATAATATTTAATTCTCTGGCTAATGGTTCCACATGCATTAATTTTTTTTTTAAAAGGTAGTTTTAAATGTCAAAAAATAAATGGTTAAATAGCTACAATTAGTAAAAATATGTATGACAGAATCGCAATATTAAGTGACAAAATAGAAAGTGATCTTCCTTTCTATGATTGGTGTTGGACTATTTTGTTTGTTACTGTGTTTATTTAGTATACAATTAAGTTTAAATCTTGCAATAAAATAGTATAGTTAAAAAAAGTCACTTTTCAGAAATTATGCCATCCCAGGTGGGATTTGAACTTTTGGAGTAGAAGTCCATTGCGCTACAGGGACCAACGAACGATTTTGCTTTCTAATATATGCTGCTGGACTATAATTTTTGTTTGTTAACATTTTAAAATTAATGAATTTACATTTAAAAAGTTGTATTAGCATCAAATGTCACCCACTAGAAATTGAAAAAAATAAAAGCAATGTTTATGCATTATATGCTCCATTATTAATTTCCAGCCTAATTTCTATGCCTTATAATGATACTTCAAGCATTCTCTAAAGTTAGAAAAATAATTTACTTAGCATGATATAATTTTGTAATAAATTTCTTCAATACATACCACATCTTATAAAAAAATATTTCTTGAATATGAAACATTTTACACACATATGTAAAATGAACAAAACATAGTTAGCCATATATTATTTTTAAAAAAAATTATAAAACTGATTATCTTTATTATTTTTTAAAAAAAAGAGTTTAAAAAAAGACACTTTCATATGAATTTCATTTGTCATTTTGTACGTTTTTTTGTCAATGCACATATGTATGCACTCGGTAAAAGCCCGTGCAACGCCGGGCCATGAAAGCTAGTTTGATTTTTATAAGTCTTTTAATTGGATAAAGGCCATGACGCCGCGGTAGCCTAGTGGTCAAAGTAACAGACTCGTGGCTGGCGTGTCATGAGTTGGAGCCCAGTACCACTGAAGACCCGCCGTGTAAGGGAGCGATGCACGATAAATATGTTGAGGCTCAAACGTCCTCCCGTTAGTGTGATGTGGTAATTAGGTGAGGGAGTACCAGCTCGGGTATCGTCCTCGTCACTTGATTATGATTCAAAATGTCGACGTCCGTCGCCAAAAGCCCTCGTGGAGCGAGAAACTGTGCGACATTAATATTCAATCTCGGGATAAAGGCCAGGTACTCGGAGTCCGTGAGCTAGTAATCAGTCCACAGACCGGCGTGTCATGAGTTCAAGTCCTCCTGCCACTAAGGCCCTACGGTGAAGAGGGGCTGATGTTTGGTGAATCTGTCATGGCGGCCCTTTGCGTATTGTTGAAGTTACTTTAGAAGAGGGGTGCCACAGCCAGAGTGTCGTCATCGTCACTTGCCCGAAGCTCAAAATCGAGGTCCGTCACCAACTGCTCGCTTGTTGCTTAAAGTGCGACGTTCGTAAGCACTCTCAATGGTCAAAATTCATGTGACGTCATAGTTGTAACTACAATCATGCGTTTCCAGCTATTCGTTCATGCCCTTCGCTATTGCCAACGCGTTGTCTTTTTGCGGGAACTTTATTTTAAATAGTACGTTTTTGTCAACAATAACGTCTAAAGGTAAACAAAATGCATTCGATTCATAAGTACACGTGTAGCATAAGAAATTCGAGAAACGTTTTGAAACATTTTAGCTTTTGTGTGTGAACTACTGTATCTACTTTGAAAATGTATCTAAATTTTTCTAGTAGAACAAGAACAAGCCTATGTCGAGTTTGTTTTCAATTCAATGGAGAACTCGTGATTGTTCATGATATCGTCATGAATTTAGCCCATTGGGGTAAAGGTCAAATTTTTATTTAGTATTCAAATTTTTCTATTAAAGTGGGTTTCTATTTAGTAAAATTTTTCTATTCAAATTCTATTTTATCTGATATTTAGATTAATGGTTCCGTAATTCCGATGCTTATTGTGTCGGAATTGGTAAACTATGATTGATTTCATTGCAACTATTAAGTAATTTTTTTTTTTTTTGACATAATAAAAACTTTAAATGTTTAGATATTAGAAGAAAAAACTGAATGTTTTAACACAAGATTAAATAAAATTTTAAAATGTAGGGATAAAAAATAAAATATACTTCTCGAATTCTAAACAGACAAACTAAAACAATCCAAGCTTTGAAAGTTTTAAGAACAAAAGAGAATTTCTCTTGAACGCATATTGGGAAATCCAAAACTGCTGTTAGAAAGAGGGGAAAAGAATTATATGCAAACTTAAAACAAAATAATACCTTCACAAAAGCAAAACAAAACATTGGGAAACGAGTGTAGATAATTCATCTCTTTGATTCTTGAATAAATTTTGACGTAAGAATCTAAACAGAACCCGCGACGACAGGAAGTATTAAAAAGAAGAAAAAAGAAAAAAAATCCTTGATATAGAGAGCGCCATTTTATTCTTTCCTAGCTATAAAATAACTAGTTTTAAATGGCGATTTTTCGAAGAACTCGCCAAACAGTCTCTCCTGGATTTTCGCTCAAGACAAATCTTAAATCTTTTTGGCAACACACGTGACGTTTCTTTTTTTCCCACCGTTTCATACATATTCTCGAAATCATTTTCATCCTGAGGTTTTCCTCCAAACGAACTAGGTCAAGCTCTCATTTCGTTTGTTTTGGTTTGGGAGTTAGTCGTGTGGATTGGTTTCATTTCGCTTCTGGTGTTCTCGGCGTTCAGGTAAGTACCACAGCTTTTCTGGATTGCGTAAGTTTTCTGGTCTTTTTTTGTATTTGTTTCAAAACGTAAGTGTGTGTCCTGCTTTTGTTTGTAAACACAGTGATGGGAATAGAAGATTGGAATACGAACAAAGTGCGTTTTCCTTCTAAGATTATATTCTGATTGATATAACTTATCTTTCTTTGTTTTGATTTTAACGTAAATGGCATTTTCGAATGAATTAAACGTTTTTTAAATATTTATTTTCTGTTTAAAATGACTTATTATGCAATATAAAGATTAGAGTTCAATATGTACATTTCATTACTAAATTCTCGTAACAATTTTAATTTTGATTTGTTTCTTCCAAAAGTGATTTGGTAATCATTCAATTTGTTGTGATAAGCTTTGGCTGAGATTTTCATAAAGGTTTGTGGTAGAAATTGAAAATCTGTCGAAATTTTCAATTAGGTAAGCTAAATATCCTGCTTGCAGAGCAATTCTTGTCAAAGGATAATTTTCAGAACCCAGAAGAATTTTAAAAAAATTCGAATAGTCCGTTTTAAATGATTATTTATGTACGAAAAAAATGGCAAATCTTTCCCACTATCTTTTATAACTATTGTATTCTTTTATAATTCTGTTATGTGATTCCATATTCTATAATCTCTATATCTGTTATTCTGTATTTAACTATTCTCTCAATTCAATAAATGATCCTGTTGGAAAAAGAAATTCTCGCAATTCAAAGAACGAATTGCGCAGTTTAAAATTAAACCGTCGAAATTTAACACCTTGTCTAATTTCTATCTGTCAATACGCCTCATAAATAGCCGCCATTCATAAGAACTACTACGTCTTATTGATAATACGGAGGCTTCGGGCGGCTCTAGTTATGTAATGCACATTCAGTGGTATTGAGCTAAAAATAGAATCAAACTTATCGCTTAAAAGGGTAATATGAATTTAAATCGATAAATAAAATGGCAAATTGACAAAGGCCGAACGCTTCAATGTTTTGACCGATGTTTTATTTATGGATGTTTTGTTCACAATTTCGAATGAAAATATTGTTCAAACCTAGTAATTCCAATACTTGACTTATAAACCTTATATTATTTTCGAAGAAATGACTGATACTCTTTTTCAGGTAATGTGTGAAAGCTATTAAATTCAAGCGAAAACTAAAATTCGAGAAGTTTTTTTTCGCCCACAACGTAAAAATGGAATATTAAATTGTTTAAAATGAAGCAAAATAGCACTAACAGAAATTAGCGAACGAGCCTTGGGTTTTATTAAATCAATACATTACTTTTTGCCCTAAATATTTTTGTTCATTTATCACCAATATTTTATTCTGTATGCCTTTCAAATAAGTGGTAAAGCGAGCAAATGGGTTACTGTTTTACGTCCTAATAAATCTTGTTTATTGTCTAACGCATTTCGTATGAATTGCTTTAAAAAAAATCCCCTGCAAAATAGGTTACAACGCAAAGATATAAAATAATGCAAATACTGTATACAATAAGATATCTTAATGTGCATACGATAAGGAACGAATATCTCAACGAAATGTCAAGGTGAAAATCGTCTGCATTAACGAGGAAATACCTCGTGAAATCCTTTCGATCTCTTTAATTTTTTAAACTTTTAAAGAACCTAATTTTATTTAAATTTCATATTACCGGCATACACAAACGTGAATTTCTAGAATTCCTTTAATTCAATCATGCATTGATAAAAGCGAACGAATGTAAACAAAGCATCTTAAATTCTGTGGAATCGGAACGAAAAAAAAACACTTAATTCGATAGTTTTCAGTAGCAACAATTTAATTGTAAATTCCATTGTCGGAAAACATTGGATTGCTTGTAAATCCTGTCCCAATTTCCCCTAAAAGTCCCGTCAATATGGCGTCTCGGCTAAGTTTTATTATTTCCGATTGTTTTGTGGCCGAAAGCCATTGTCAAACCTCTCAGTTTACAAACTTTAATTACAAATCCGTTCCAACGGAAATGATGTAGAAGGAATAATAAAATTGTTGTCGAATTGCACTCGTGATTGGTTGGTCGGTGCGTGATTTTTGGTGTAGAAACTTTGAATCAGTGGACCACACGTGATAAGCACTCGAAAATGATTTTTGCCTCCTTTCGCGATCTAATCTCTTGTTTTTATCTTTTCCCTATAAATTTCGCAGTTGCTCCAGAACTTTTTAGTTACTCGATTTCCGAACTTGGAGAAGGTTGTTCGTATCGAAGTTAGTGAATGAATGAGAATTATGTTTTTTTAGACTTTGACAAGCGAAAAAACTTTCTTCCAAAATTTCTAAGTGTTGTTGCATTTAAGGATTTTTAGTTTTGAAAGAAATACCCTTGTTTTCGTAGTTTCTTTTTGAAAATTTTTAGGATTGCATTCACAGGTAAGAGGTTTTGGGTTAAATTATTTTGATGTTACATCGTTCACAAATATGCTATTATTTATTTTACTTGGATGTTCTCAGTTTTCTCTCAATCTTTTGAATTTCAAAATTTTATGGAATATAAACTTTTCTTGGGTTTATGAAATATAAAGTTACATTTTTTTATAAATATTTTAATCTTCTATTTGTAAACCTTTTCATTTTGTAAGTCTTTATACTGACTTTACAGTGAACATTTAAGTTTGTGCATTCTATATGTTGCATTATTACTCTATTTTAATTCTGGATCTTTATATGGCATAAAAATACTGCATTAGAAATAAACCTTTTTAGTCTCAAATTCGAGTTTTTTTAAAAAAAAATTCTTTCATCGGTATTAGAATTTAATTTCTTTTTCGTTAATTTTTACAATGAAGATGTCTGAAATTCTATTTTTGAATTTCAGTATTTTGTAATACTATGTTTCGAATGTTTGCTAGAATAGAATCTTGTTTTGTTTAAATACGGCTTAACGTTTCTCACACTTGGAAAAAGATTACACAATAGAATTTATTATATCCAATAGTATTCATTGGAAAATTTTTTTTTTTTAAAACAGTAAAAATGACTTTGTTTCATTAATGTTAAATGGAACAAAGCAAACTACAAAACCATCTGGAATTAAACTTCATATATATAATTAATCATTTTGTTTCGTACTGAACTACTAGAGAATTAAACCTTGGCGAATTTGGCATCTTTGACACAAGGCTATATGATTGTTAAAATTCATTTCATAATCCGCCTAAGAGCATATTACTTGCGAAACCTTTTATACTGGATTTACTTTGTTGATGTAACAGACAAGGAAGGATGTGGTTTTCCCCACCATCTTCCGAAACCGCAAGAGCTGGTTTAAACGTTTCATTCTCAAATTGCGGGTTATATTGGATTTTTAAAGTGTAATCGAATGCAGTTGTGTAGACTTATTTCTTAAATATTTTGAATCCTTAATGTGCTGGTAGAGTTTATAACTGCATTGTTCATATTGATAAGCAAAATAATATAAATATTGCGATTTCATAAGTTAACCATGACATTTTAAAGAATTGTTGCAGGTCATGCACTGATGAAATCGGTTTTGGGATTTCCAAATTTTGTTTCAAAGATCTTTTTTATTTGCCGGAACGAGATGAAATTAAACGTTCCAAAATGTTTCAGTTCAGGTATTTCAAAATAAATTTCAATTCGAATATTGCATAACAAAAAAGAAATTAGTTTGTCTGCTTCTGTTGATATTTACTGTTGGTTTCATCTGTAGACGATTGATTAGTTAAACTATAATTTTGGAAATGTATTGATTTTGCATTTCAATTAATTTTTAGACTAAATTTTTCTAGTTCGTGGTTAATACGATATTGGCTTAAGTTTTTAGATCTTGATATTCTCATAACCAGCTATTCGATTTTAAATTGTAACCCTGCGAATATTCTGAATTTATTATGAAAACGTCCGTAGCGAATTTTTAAAAACGTTCAGATTAAAATTTTTATTAATTGGTTTGGAGGGTGAAGAATGGAATGGAAAATGCTGTCCCAAAAAAATTTGAATGCGCAGACTAGTTTTTCCACACCGTTCTATTCCCAGAAAACTGAACAAATTTCGAAGTTCATTAGCACGATATGTTGATGTCAATCATGACGTTGGGTCTAAGTTTTCGCTTTTACGATTTGTGATCCTGATTAAAAGCTTTGACATTTTCAATACCTAGCATCCTTATTTCCTTTTCACTGCTTGGAATACTGAATCTGAATACCTACACGTTTTCCCATTCATGCAAAATTAGACTTGTTTTCAATGTTTTTCCTCTTGTTGGATGGCACGATAAATCTGTTTTGTTTCGTAATCTATTTTTAGCTGGCATCAGTATGCGAGATTTTTTCCTCGTCTGAGGACAAAATTGCGTAGTCGTGTTGATTGAACTTGAATTGATTGAAAGTGTAAAAGGTGATAGAATTTTTTGAATGCGATGATATTGGGTTTAGTTGAAGGTCAAGGAGAATTTTTTTCTAAAGGTGATTTCTTAGCCATCAAGGATTCGTGTTTTGGTTACCAATGGATTGCTCGGCTAATCACTCCAGTTGCTAAATTCACGCCTGCTTTCACCACTAATGAACCTTATTTTAAATAGCCAATAAAAGAATTCTTATATTAAAATCTATATTTTTAATTATAAAACATAGCCCTCTGATGACAAACTGTTCTTTGCAAAATTTTGCATAAGATCTTGGTAAATTTTAGACAACACGATATTCTTAAAATAATATTCTGACAATTATGTAATTTTTTATTCCAAATGTTAACTAAACAAATACACCTTAATAACTTAAGGAAAATATTAAGTAGTCTATTAACGATAAAATTGTTAGTGTCGTTTAAGTGGAGGAAAATGATTAAAATTTGCTAGTTGGAATATCGCTAAAAATTTACAGGTAAACCGTTTGTATAATGTGAATAGTGATTTATTAATAATTGAATGGTTTCCTTTTTCAAAAACTTGATTGGAATTTTGAAAACTAATTGGCTTTTGTGAGACAACTTCTTATCAAGATTGATTTAAGCATTTTGAAGTTTACTTGTTATGAACAAAATTTAGTGACATAAGGTAAAGTTTAATTTATACGTCTAATATACTTATTGTCTTTCTGCGGATTCTTGTTTCAGAGTCGCTTAGGTTAGAGTTTCAAATAATTCATCAATGTTTTTCAATCTCGTTATAAAAATTATATATTTAACGATTTCAAGATAATTTCATAAACTCTTCAATGCAGATTTTTCTGTGTTTTATTTTCAAAAAATTAATGTTATTCCTGGACCTGTGACAAATGATTTAGGAAACTGCAAGCTATATATTAAAATTCCGTAGTACTTTCAAGTTGTAACATAACTTTTAATACATCCCAAGCTGTCATAATATTTAAATAACTTGCATATAAATGGTTGTTTAACAAGCTACGAGAAATCCTAAATTGTTCCAGGTTTTATTGCGGAATTTATTTTACGCAATTAAAATGAAGTATATTCAGAGCTCTTTAGAGAATATTTAATTAGATACTTTATATCTTGCGTGTTAAGATAAACATGAAAATTCCACATATATTTCGGAAATTGTTAACTTTTCGAAATTTTGCTGTAGTTTCAGTCGAGGTGATGGTAGTTCGATATTTCCGTCTAGACGAAATTTATCGTCTGTTACGCGCAAAAAGGTTACCAGAAAGTGTCCTGCGCGATTCTTTTTTGGCGAATTATAACCAAATAAATTTTTAATAAATTCGAAAGTTGCAATTACACTTTTTCTAGATAACTTGAACAATTTTTGTTCAATGAAATATTTTGTAATAAGTTATTTGTATGCAGATTTTTGCTGAAGCAAACTGCATGAACATTTGCAAGAATTTAAAAAAAGTGAGATTGATGTATTCTCAAAGGTTTCTGGGAGAAACTTTTGTAGCAGCATTTTGGAATCGCTTTATAGCTGTTATTTAAATGAAGTATTATTCCATTAAACCTTTCTTCCCATTAGCAAATTATTTCCTTGAAGATTTGTCGAATCACGTGACAAAATGATCGTTTTTTTTCTCTGAATTTAATGGGCAATAAACACGCAATGTTTTTCATGTCGCCAGAATGTCGAGGAATTTCTCTGTAAACATTCCATAGTATATATAAAAGATTAATTCGAAAAACTATGTATATAAAAAGTATCCGAATTTATGATTACCTCAACCCTATATTACAAATGTTTTTATTCCCATAGTGTCCCACATCTTTTGTTTCACTATAGATGTTCTGATTTTTTCCCCCATTTTGCTGAGTTGTATAAATTGACGTTTTCTGGTACTGGAGGAAAAAGAATTTGCGTGCGTTTATGAATGAAATTTCGTGTCAGGAAATATCATGAAGAAAATTGACCGAAATCCACACAATCGAACGAATGATGAAAATCTTTTGCTTCCCCCTTTCTTGCACCTGTGTATTATTGGGTGGCTGTTATATTCTATGGCAGTCCTTTTTGGAAGGAAATGTGACGTAACGGTGTTATGCTCTTGATACGTTCTGACGTACTAGGTGTGGAAATTTTTGATCAGAAAGTTACTGGCACTTTTTGTTTTGCGTGTATGAAAGATGTGTTTTAGTGGGAAGAAATATTTGTAAGTGTTGTGATTTATAGAATTTGTTGGTCATTTTTAAATAGTTGAAATATAAAACAAAATTTAAACTTTTAATTTCCAAAACTCTGTATTCATCTAGATGGCACAAACTCGTTCTTTGAGTTTTAAAACTTTTCTTGGAACGTTTTTGTAGGTCTTGTTGAAGAATTAAAGAATGTACTAAAATTTTTTTCTTGTTTTCTTTGCAGATTCTAAGCTTAACAAGATGCGCTTTCAACGAATGAACAACAAATTAAGTGACAAGCAGGAGTTCGAAGAGACCACCGGTGACTTTGAGAATGAAGACCAGAATCTCAATAACCAGAATTTACATGATTCTTCAGACATGCTAACACTTGAAGGATTGAGGAGAACTTATAATTCTTGCTCAAAGTGAGTTCTCATTCAAAAATTAAATGTTTTGTAAAAATCTAACTATTCATTTCCTGTTAACAATTCAGTCTTCAAAATTTCTATTCCCGGTTTTCTGCAAAATATAATGGCTTAAATGTCACTTCAATATATGTAGTAATTAAGTTATAAATATTTAAAACGCCTTCTATTTTTTTAATATGAATAGATTCCTTAATTCTAATAGGGTTTTCAATATTGCAACAACTTTCGAGGTATTAAATGCATGTACAATTCCTTTCAGTTGTGGTGTCAGCTGGTACGATGACCATATAAGCCTGGATTGCAGTGAATGTGGTGGATATGCAATGTGCAGACCATGTCCAACCTGCAATGGACAGTGCGGAAGCACGTGGAGAAGAGATGTCAAAGCAGTAAGTATTGAATACGAATGTTGAAAAAATAGAGAAATCAGATGGGCAGGGTGAAAAATATTGAAGCAGTTGTATTAAAATTTTTCATTAGCTGGCTGCTGGTGATAAATAGTAAAAGTTTCTATAGGTCCCAGATGAAATACTGCCTATTATAATCATTTTTGTATGTGCAGTTTTAGTAATTCAGTAAGTGGCTTATGTCATATCTGCTTGGTGATATTTGTCTGGCTAGTTGAAAGGAACCTTTAAAACATTTTATGGGATAATTAGTACCTTACACATACCTCTTATAAAGGATGTTGCATTCCAAACATACAGACCAAAGCACCAAGGGGTAATCTATGGCAAAAATTAATCTTTTGGTATGAGGATTTTAAACCTACAGCCCTCTTTATGTATGCTACTGAGACTAATACATTCATCAATATCAATAAAATCAAAGATCATGCATTTATTTAAACTGATAGCAGAAAAATATTGAGTAAAATATGCAATTGTAACCGCTCTTGTCATTAAACTGATTGTCCAAAGCAGAAGCGCCCTCTAGCGACCACTCGTCTTCAGTAGAGACCTGGTGAGGAGATGTGGTTGCTACGGGAAAAGTCTATGTAAAGTTTTGTAAACTATGTGCTGTCTTTGTGTAACCAACTTAAATTAATAAACAATTGTTTCACTGATGGAGACTTTGTTGACCCCAAGTTTACCTTTTAATTTAATCTTTGATACAGTAGAGCTATGGACTTTATTGAATCGACTTCTGTTCAGTATTGTTTTAGTGGAAGTATCTAAAGAGTAATTTTTGTTTTAAAATTCAAATACAGATTCAATACATTATGTAATCATTTTGCCTTTAATGCAAATTTTGTTAATCTAAAATTAAATTTAGTAACCAAAAATTACATATTTGTAAACTTCTTGTATCGTAAATGGAATATTTCTTGCAGAATAATTTTCTAGTAATTAATAAAAGTTGATTTTTTTTCCTTTTCAGTCTCATGTCAACAAGCATGCCCAATGGCATGGCACCTGTTCCTTGAACTGCCAATGGAAATCCCAGACTCTCCTGGAGTCCAAGACAATGTCAGAGGACAAAAATGCCAACTACCACGACAGCTATCACTGTTTACCCCAAACCCTCATCCGTGAAGCTCATCATATACTGTAAATTACTAACCCTACTTCAAAAGAAAAGCAAAATTGCATTTGTTTTCATATGGCCAAAAATATTGTAAAAAGGGGGGAAAGCATAAAAAGCACAAGAAAATTTGGAAATATTTTTCTATGTATTGTGGGGTGAACAAGAACAAATATATGTTCCTACAAACCAATTTTTGTCCCTGAGTTTAACTGTATAAAAAAATTGGAATTTATAGTGTTGTATTAGTCAACTGGACAATGCATTAAAACTGTTGAATTGAGTTTTAAGCGATTTTATGACATGTTTATTGTAAAATACTAAATTAGTATTTATGATGTGTTTTGAGGTAGGCCTAGTTATTTATTGCAGTGTGAAAGGCCAATACTCAGAATGCAAAGTACTCATTTTGTAATGTAATATTTATTCAAACTTAACGTATGTAAAAAAATATCTTTTTAGTTCATAATAAAGATTTCATTTCATTTTAATGTATCCTGTGACTTTTCTTTTATTCTTAGTAAACTTTCAACGAATTTTCAAACAGGCGACTGAGGTCTTCCTTCGACTGTTCTCGTGGTGCCAGCTTAGTCACACGATGCTGAAAGAGAAATAAGTGATCAATAATCCAAATAGCTTCTAAAATTTGATTCTTAATTTTTACATAAACTTAAATTTTTTTATACCTTACAAGAAACGACTCAATCTAAATACAAATAAAAGAATTAAATTTTTTTTAGCTATTACCCTTTTTACAATCATGGGGAGTAAAGTGTGTGAAAACCTTGATATACATTTCTAATCTCGTACTATAGGACTGATATTTTAGTGCTTTGATTTTAATTTTTTCCAAAACTGAAAGCAGTACAAGTATGGAATTGGACCCAGAAAACAAATTAGTTACTAAAATCTACAGGGTGGCTCATGGGAAGTTTCTGAGAATGTAATGAAACACTACATGTGTTACTTTATTTTCTGCCTATCACACAACCTTGTGTTTAAATTCAAAAATCCAATGTCTGCGTAAATGTTAAATATCGCCGTCCATTTTTTTATACAATCTATTTCGAAACCGTGAGCCACTTTTTCGATCATATCCTCCAGGACATTGACAATTTCGGATTGGATGTTGTTCCGCAGGTCTTCCAGGGTCTTGGAGCGATCTTGTTAACCAGGGACTTGAAATAAGCCCACAGGAAGTAATCAGGGGAGGGATGGATCAATCATTGGGAAAAGGTTGTTCTAGAAACGCCCATAGAAACATTGGAGGTGTGGGCTGTGGTCCCATCTTGTAACTACACGTTATCAAGATCCTTTCCTTGGATAGCGAGTAAGAATTGTTGAATCATTGTCACATACTTGTCTGAATTGACAAACGAACTCGTTCTGTTTTCGGATGCTCTTTCCTTTCTTTGGAGACATCCCCGTTGCTCGGTAAGAATCCATTCACATTAAAACACATTCCCAATCAGGCGGAAAACGACTTCGTGGAGGAATATCAAGTGACTACGAAAGACGCATCGCACTGCAACCACAGACCGACCGTTCGAGAAATACCACCTCCACGGCAAAAGCGCTCTGCTGCCTCGATCCCAACATGTTTCGAGACAGACGGGCAGAAACGCAAATATTCCCTTCCACCAAACCCCTCCTTATAAACGCCACTGCAACATGTTCAAAAGGAAGTTTCCGCGCCCCACCACTGTACAAGATTAAATCTTGTATATGTTACCGGCAAAGTATGAAATAGGATATTGCATACTTTGGCATTCTGTACAATGCATAGGCAAAAGCTATTTAGGCAAAGGAAGCCCTGATAAGGTTTTTTTACCATATTTTTATTAACTCGCTTTCTTGTACGTCTGTCCGGTTGGAATTTTGTAATTGATTTAAACTGACTTTCCGATGAGTTAGAGACTTTAAATTTGGATTATAGCTCACAGAAGTGGATGACAATGTGAAAAAAGGGGGAAAAAACGAAAAGGAGGAATTATGTAATTTTAGTCTGTTATAAACATTATGAAACATTTAATGGAACATTATTTTTCTTAATTCCAAGTATTATTATATAAGCCGTGCATTATTTAAAAATTACAAATGCTATACTAAAAAAATAAGAGCCATTAAAACAAATTTATTCAAAATATGTAAAAAAAAAAGTTTGTGTGTAAGGAAATAAATTATTGCCTTTCTTATTAACGAGACTTGGCATCTTTTGAAAATTTTTTTTATGTATTTTAAAATTTTATTTTAGCATTTCGTGTTTTTATTCAAGAAAATAATACGAGATGAAATTTTGTATACATTTATAAATTACATTTTGAGCAACTTCTATGGAAAATGTGATGTATTCCTTTTCTACATGTAATCACGAGATTTCGCATCCGTAGGTAATAGATTGGGAGATTTGCCTGGAATATTCCTTTTAAGTAGAGATCGGCTAAGAACACTTTTCCGAAAATCCACTCCCAAAGGGCGGGTGCGTTAGTGAAACGGTATTTCGGCTATATTACACTCGGATTCGAAATTTGAAAAGCGTTTTTTGGAAATCGAAAACAAAGAGGTTGGGAGGGGGTAATAAAAATGAGTTTTTGTGCCATTACAGAAGGTGGTTTGCACTTTATGGAAACTATTTTGATAGTTAATTTTTATCTATCCAATAGCCATAAGAATGGGTATGGCGATTTGCCTCTATAAATGCCATGATTCTTCACAATAGCTCTAGCTTTCTATGAAAGTAAAATTCTTTCTTGGTACTGTCATGCAAATTTTACTCCATCTTGGATGGTTCAAGAACACTGAACGAAGTTCGTTCAGTGTTCTTGGATGCCGTTTTAACAAACCGAAAGCATAAAAGTTCATTGCAGAAGCGTAGGATGATTTTATACGTATTCATCAAATGGGGATACACTTTATTCCTGTTTCTGATTCTTTCTTTGCTAAATGAGCGGCAGAGAGAGAGTTGACTTACACGGGTGACTAGAGATTTCGTCCATATGAAGCTCAACATTATCAATGTCCTTTCTATATAAGGCTGGAATTTCCTCTTCAAAAATTGATTCTAAAATATTCTACCGATAGTAGAATGAATTAAATTTGGCTTTACTTGAGACTTTTTTTTAATTTGCCGTTGAAGCAAAATTCTAAAACTATCATGAATCCCTTTGGGATATTTTTTTGACGAAGCCATTTCGTGCGGCCATTCTCATCAGCTGAGCAATAGAAAATTAAATTTTTATTACAGTCGCTTAAGTTTATCCATGTCTCATCTAGTGTTGCTACAAATTTCCATTTTTCAGCAGCGAAGAATTTTTCTACAATTTATTTGCCAAAACATACTGCTTAAAGGAAAAGGCATATGAACTTTAAGTAAAATCATTCATAAACATATTTTTAAAGTTTAGGTTTAAATGTCTTCCGGCACTGTAAATCTTTAAAGATTCATTGCATTGAAACTTGGAGTCGGCAGATTTTTTTTTAGGATCAGAAAATTCACTTTCTCGAGAGTTGCTTGCGTTCGAGCAGTCTTAGGATAACGTTTCGTGGTCATGTTTTAATTTTTACTTTCAGCTAGACGTCCCCCCCCCCTTTCAAATTTAATATTTTAAAAATACCTTTAAAAAAGTGAAATAATAGATTTTTACACTCCTTTATAATTTGTTAATGCAACTATTTCTCCTCGGAAAGTGCAGTTACATAACCTTCGAGTCAACTATCAATTTTAGGAGCCATTTTCAAAATAAAGTTTTATCTCAAAATGCAAACGAGAAAATAAATTACAAAATCTTTTCCATAAGTGCGAACGATCTTCTGTAGGTCTCTCTACAGACTAGAAATTAGGCAAACATGTTTCTTTTGTTGTGTAGAGATCTGATTAAAATAGGGTTTGAGAAAATCGACTACGGGGGTGGGGGCTGAAAAGGCATAAATGATTAATTTATAAAACGGAAGTTTACTTAAGTCCTGTCCTTTTTCAATTCCTATATACTATTAGCTCACTCTCTCTCTATTTATATATTTATCTTGTTCAAATCTTCAATCGTTAATAAAATACTTTCTCGTCATCCAATCAAGTTCAAATAATACATTTTTTAAAACTTGTAGTGGATGAAACTTGATGTTAATACAGTTTTTTCAAATATTAATTGAATTAATTACCAGTTTTTGACGCCAACATTTTTTCCATTGTTGTAACAATATAACCTTTAAAACAATGGCAAAAGTTGGCGTCGAAAACCCATTTTTTAAACGTTACATTGTTACAACAATGCAGACAAATTATGCTCTTTTTTCAATTCCTACTATTAGTTCACTTTCTCGCTATATATATATATATATATCTTGTTCAAATTTTTTAATCGTCAATAAAATACTTTCTATTTATCCATTCAAAGTAGGAATTAACTTTAAAACAATATAATTTTTTTTAAAAAAAATAAAGATGCGAAGTCAAGCTTTTTTAATTGTAGCCAACTTAAGACTTGGGGGAAAACAACTTAAAATGAATGCATAGTCTTGACATAAAACACCCAGTGAAGAGGGCGGGTAACGGCATTATAAGTTTAAATGTAGAATCACTGATAGGAGGCAAGCTTAAAGAAGGAGGAATGTGTTTATAATCGTCTTGCACAGTGAGAATTCAAACGGGTTTTTTTTTTATAGTAAATTGATTTTTATGGATCTTTCAAGAGTACACGAAAAGTTCGTTTAAATAAATATAAAGTGCCTGCGAAGTACAAAAAGTTTGCTGAAAAGCGATCGGATTGCTTCGTATTCTGTGTTCAAATGGTGTCCAACAAGTGACACATGATTTGACGCATATATAAATGTTAATGCGCAAGCGGGACTTTTTTTCACTCATTTGCTTTTGCAGAGAGGAATAATGTGGTAGCAGAGTTCGTTCGAATCGTCGATTCTAATCCTAGTGTCAATGAAGACATAAGGCTCGTCTCCCCTTATAGGTGGAGACCGTCTCATTTGAACTCTTATATTACAATAAAGACTATTTGCTAGGCTAAGAACAGGTCATTACAGAAGAATGAAGATTGATGGAGATGGTAGAAGGATTTATAGGAATTGTGATTGTTTTTGATGGCTAATAGATGTCTTAATGGAATACGAAAATAAATGAAATCGAATTTAATCAAAAGAAAAACAAAGGTTCTATTGTATAAAAGTCTTTTAAGATCAGTATTAACTTATGCATGTGAAACTTGGTCCACGTCTCGAACAGATGAGAACATGGTAAGTATCTACGAAAGGAAGATTTAAGATTAATTTTTGGAGGAATTCAGGAAAATGGAACGTGGCGAAGGAGATCAAATTTCCAGCTCTATCAATTATATAATGAATCTGACATTAACTCCATCAAAATACAACGAATTAAATGGGCAGGTCACGTTGTCAGAATGAACGAAGACCGCACCACTAAAAAAGTCTTCAGTGCTCAACCAATTGGCACATGAAGAAAGGGCAGGCCAAATCTTAAAAGGATTGATGGCCTAGAAAAAGATCTCATAGTTTTGAGAACTAAGAATTGGAGAACACAAGCAGGAAGAAGGCTGACCTGGAAAAGGCTTCTTGAGAAGGCCAAGGCCTATACTGGGCTATCAAGCCACTGAGAAAGGAGGGTGATTGTTTTTGACTGTCCAGCTATTCTCGCAACTTTACATGAAATAGGGATCCTGTTTTCGTTAACAAACCTTCATGGGGATAATACGGAACTGATTGCCAGAACAGTCATCTGGGCCCATGGCAGTGTCTGATTAGGTCCCGTCATAGACAAGACATGCAACTAACCTACCGCTGCATTTTGCATACTAAAACCAGCGCCGCTTCCAACCGTGACAGAATTGATGGGAGAGCTCGAAGCCCAAGGGGATTAGTAAAAGACTGTTTTTGAGTTTTTTTTTTTGTTAAAATGTTGAATATCTTTCGAACATGCCTCGTATTTTAATAAAATGCTCACCTGAGGTAGTGTTCCTTCCACAAGGGCCGGGATGTCCGCAGAACTGAAACCCAAATCAGTGAGACCGTTCTCGATGCCCAGGTCATTCATAAAATCCCGCACGGCATCGGCCAGGATCAAACCGGCGTCTTCTCTCTTGGCCTTTGTAACATCCTTACCTGCAGAAAACGTTTTGAGTAAGAAAACTGACATTTCTAACACATTTCCCCCCAAACATAATAAAAAAATTACTAATTATAGAGCATGTAATTTCGATACTTCCAGGCATAGTTTTTAAATGTACGGGAAAATATAATTTGATCCAATTATATATAATTTGTCGCCAGCTGTTTGCATTAAAATTTATTCCCAAAGTTGCGCATTGAAAGTTTTCAAAACTTTGGAGGGTTTTGCGGTAACAATAATTTAAAAATAAGTATTCCGTTTCATTAAAGTTAATATTGTGATCAGTTTAAAAAAAAATCATTGAAGGTAATGGATGGCGTTGTTGAAACTGTGCTGTAAATTGTATTCCTCGATACTGCGAGGGAGTTACGCAAATGACGGATGAGAGAGTGGAGAGTATGAGGTAGAGTTAGTGAGGTTGTTAAAGTTATGTAGGTCTGAGGTAGTTGATTTTACTCTCTCTCTCTCACACACACACACAGCATAATATTCAAACTATTTGAACGGCATTCAAAACTTTTATGGAATGGGCACTTACCTAGAGCTTCAGCAGCTTCTAAGTGACGTTCTGGACACGCAGGGGCTGTAAAACTGAATACGGCCGGGGCGGTGATGACCACAGACAGTCCATGAGGCTGTTTCGAATATAAAAAAAAAAGGTTTTCAAAAGTGTACTGGTAACAGTAAAACATTACTAATTTCAGCATAGGTAAAGGACACAGTAAGATGTCATCTATGTAAGATGTCAATTATGTCATCTACAAGTTATCTCGTATATGTTTGCTATTTTGTTCTCAAATTACCGTAAATGTCATTTCAGTATTAAGTCATAACAAGTGTACATCAACACTCTTAACGACTTGACAAATGGAGAAATTATTCACTGGAACACTGCTACTAGGGATTGCAATATCGAACCAAAAGTTCAATACCGGTAATCGGTATTTTTTAGATTTTAATATCGGGACACCGGTTTTAATATCGGTAGTAGAAATTTTAGGAAAAGAAAGGAAACACAGGTGTTTCTTTGATTTGCCAGTTTCCTTAGAGAGTGTAAATATAACAAAAAATAATTATATGGAGTCCATTTGTATTTCCTCTATTCACTTTAATAACTCTTAAACATTTTTTACATCGTGCCACCCTATTCTTTTCATCATATAAATAATGAAACCAAACCGAAGTATTATCAACTGATTTTTTATGTTCTTTAAAGTTATTCTTATTCATTATCATCAGTTATGTTTTATGAGTATATATATATGAATCTGAAAAATATTTTGAACCATAAAGTATGATAAGCACATATAATGTGAACAGCAAACTCACCAATTAACAAAATATCGAAATTTTTACGCACTTTCTTCTCAACGACAACCTTGTTTTCACAGATACAAATATCAGACTACGAATCCTGTGCATGCACAGTATCGCTTTGAGCAGTGTCGGATTAAACGACATGAAGGCCCTTAGGCAGTCGAATTCTCGGGGCCCTGTAGCCTATTTTTGGAGCACTAACAGAAAACAGAATACGCTCTTGTGGGCCTCTAAAGAACGCGGGGCCCATAGGCAATTGCCTACTCCGCCTAATGAGTAATCCGGCACTGGCTCTGAGCTGTAACAGGATAGTTTTGGCCTGCCTCCTTAGATGATTCACCTATTTTATCACTTCTCTTGATTGTACGATGTAACTTTATACTCACAGTCTAATTAGTTTCGCCCATTAGGGAGACATAAAAACAAAAACGTATACTACTTTGCTATGCTGGCTGTCCCTAAACATATAGTGGAGACAATTTAAAAGCTTCTAGTAAATACTAGAAAAACGGTATTTAAACTTGTGAATACCGGTATTAGAAAATTGTTCAAATGGTTCAAAATACCGGTACTCGGTAATGCAAACCCTACCTGCTACTACATCTGGATGTAACATTATTAGATTTTATAAAATCTCAGGTCAAAACAAAACAGTGGCATAAAGATCAAGACGCTTTAAATTTGCCACGATTAATTTATTTTAATTTACGTCACACTGTGAAGTATCCCGAGGGCTATTGGCAATGGACCTCGTAATTATGAGCCACGGTCCAGTGACGAGGCCGACACTCCAAACTTCCACACTGCTAAAGGGATGACTTTGAGCTTCGACACATTTAGACCACAAGTTCGCGATCCTGATGACTCAGCTACCACGGCCACGACCAAAGCACGAAGTTGTAATGCTAATGATAAAAAATAAAATCCTAATCATAAAAATCTGAGAGGGTGTGGGCTGAACCGCCAAACTCCATCCTTGTGTACGCCACTGTTAACTACACAGTAGACTTTACTAATTGGGATTAACTGAAGCTCTAGATCGTTCAAATAAAACAAAATCTTTAAAATAAGACAAGGTACATAGCAAAGTACTCTTTCCTAGATTGTGCGTTACGAAAGTTTGTATAAAAAGGTTTATCTGTTCTTATAATTACCGTAAAAATCCGGCGTACAACGCGCACCTATACTTTCAAGCTGCAAATTTGAATTTTTAGGTATATTCGCCGTATACTGCGCTCCCCTTTTTGTACAAAGAAACCTGAAATATACATGAGCAAGCCAAGCCTTAGATAAAAATAGTGTACTTCTAGAACTACAACCCTTTAAGTTCACAAGGAGTCATTTCCTTTAAATAAACAGTACTTCGATGTATGTAGAAGTCTAACTTTTTTTCTATGGCTCATTTCATGTTTTATTTTTAAAGCTCTCATTTTTATACTCGGCGTATAATGCGCCCCCGTACATTTCGATCTTATTTTTTGTGTTTAAAGTGCGCGTTATACGCCGGATTTTACGGTAGTTATGCTTTTTTTTTTAAATTTCTTATTTCTAATGGACTGCGGATTGTTTCACTATTGTAGACCTAGTATATTCTCCGGGAGCTGTTATCTCTTTTTAATGCGGCACCCTATAGGTGGATACCAATCGCCGCAGGTAATTTTGACGCCAAATTTCCTCCACAGAGGGGTTTCCACCTGAGCTCTGGCGATGCTCACCTGTACTATCGTTTAATTTTGCTGAGACCACCCAAGCCAAACAAGCCCTCTAGGGATCTATTACATGCCGTATAATCATATGCCAGGGCCGCTGTCGATTTTCTGCATCATGAAAATCCACCGACTTGGGCCGGGGTCGAACACGCAACCTTAGGTGCAGAAGGACAGCGACAAACCAACCAGACCACCCAGGCGGCATAATTAGTTATACTTAAACCTAGGTAAAGGGCGCCGTGAGTGAAAACATTTGTGAACCCCTGCTATAAACAGTAAAATGAATACGTACTTTGAAATAAGACAGAGAAAAATTGTAAATAATTCTACATAAGAGAATTAACAGTTACATGGTATGTATAAGGCCGGATTGATTGTTCATTAACTTCACACTCTGAAGCATCACGAAGACTATTGGCGACGATACTCGCAATTTTGAACCACGGTCAAGTGACGAGGACGACATCTTAGCTGGCACCTCACTCTTTCCAAATTTCCACACCAGAAAAAGTCCCGAATAAAATTTAAGATGTAATGATTTTGCTTTTATTAATCACAATTTTTTATAGGCTACACAGTACCCTTTTTCAAAAAAATTTTAGAGCACAGTAACAGTAAAAATAATTTGTTTTATATTCGTATTATATTATTTAGTTGATTCTGAAAGCAAAAAAAGACAGTTTGACCAGCCATTATTTTACAATTTAAAAAAAAATTAGGATCACTTACACCTCAAATTTAATTCTGAATTTGCTTTTCGTAACCTTTCCTTAAGACGCTATTTTTATAGATATTACTAAAAATAATTTTTATTTATATCTAAATATGATAGGGGAAAAAAGTGTTTTTTTGGCGTCTTTCAAATCTATCACAGAATATCTATGCTGCTCTTCGAATGTGTGTCCTGTCTCACAATTGAGGTTACAGAACCAATGTCATCCAAAAGATTGTTTTCGAATTCGATTCATTGTAACTACAACATAACTTTCCACACAACCCCGATCGATGATTTGACCATCTGTTCCATCATTTCCGGCGGCATCTTCAAACCGTCCAAATCGAAGGATGCTATTTTTAACTTCCTCCTCAAGAGCATCCCCCCTCCCTTCCTCCCCAAAGTGTGCCATTGACCGGAACAGGTGGTGGTCTGGAGGGAGTAAGGCTCGCAAAAGAGGTAGAAAGCGCGATGGCCTCCATTTAGGGGATGGGCGTTATCTTGTTCAAACAGCTCTTTTGTCGAGGGAGAATGCTCTTTTTACCTTTTGGAGGAACAACCTGGATAAGAAACCGACATATCCCAGACGCGTGTTTTCTATAGAAAATTCTAAAATTACCAGATTGATTTCTCTGAAACAACATTGCCCATTAAGATAAATCAAAACAAAAATTGGATACAGCGAAAAAATTTTGGATACCATAGGGGGTTAGTAGATTTGGAGGGGGGGGGGAGACAGAATCGGTGTAGCACACGTTTGCTATAACTTGGAATTCTTTAAAATGAGAAATCAAGCATCGGCTATTATAAAAAGAAACAAAAATCGTAAATTCTATTAAGAATATAAAAGTGCCATACACAGAACTCTGTTATGGAGGAGGGAGTTTATGTTCTTAGAAACACGTAGACCAGGGGTGGCCAACCCAAATGACCTTGCGGGCACTGGCGTAGCTAGCTTTGAGAGGGCCCTGTATAAAAATTCCTTCGGAGTCCTTTTTTTAGATAGGGAAACCCTGTTAAAGGGACTGTAGTTACACATGTTGCGGCCCCTGTAGCTTGGAGGCCCCGTTTCATTGATACGGTGATAGCTACGGCTATGCTTGCAGGACCACTTCCGAAAAACATTATAATCCCGCCGGTCGCATATAAAAATATATGCATTTATATTTGATATGGGACCATTACAAACATTTATTGGAGTGAACATTTAAAACGGAAAGAATTATTATTGTTTTCATTATTTTTCATGCATGCAAACATAGATAATTAAATAATAAAAACGCAATGATCAAATATACCAAGCTCCAGCAGTAAGCAGCGCGATCAAGTTACAGGAATCAAGCGTGATGCTGCAATGCATTACTGTTCACTTCTTAGCATGTATAAAAAGAGAAGCAACGTAATAAAGTAGAAATACCTAAGCTGCGTGAAAAATTCGGCGAAACGGTTGTTCTAAATATGCGCGCGTGTGTGATAGGACCTTAACAGTTCAAAAACGGGAATTTTTGTCTAAAACGACCCCGCAACCCTCCATGGACTCAATTTTCGAAAAACCTGTTCTAGGCGGATCTCTACTTATTAAAAGGAATATTCCTGTCATATTTCAAGACTGTGGGTCTAATAGTCCCGGAGATCTCGTGATGATGAAGTTGCTTTCCTCCCACATAAAAAAATAGTTAAAGATATTGCAATGGAAGTATATAAAGCATATAAAGTTATATAAAACTTAAAATCTAAGATTTTTTCAAGAATCCTGAAAAGCCATATCATTTTTTTGATTTAATAAACATGTATTCTTTAAAAAATGAGTAAAGGTTGGGAAAAAGAGATTATGATCACGAACTTCAATACGCTATACATATTTAAGCAATGAACTATAATCACATGATAAATGCTATCACGTGTGCCCAGCAAATAAGATCTTGCGCTTTGCTGTTGCCACCTTTCGCAGAAACTTTTTTTTGTTAAGTACATATTTGTTAACAATAAAACAAACATAACTTATCAAATTGCGCTTGATTTAAAAATACATATGAAGGATTTATTTCCTAATTTTGGAAACATTTTCGAAGAATCTTAAGAAATACTTGAACATAATTCTAAAATTTGAAACTGTGCCTAAATTTTACAAGTAGAACAAGCGCGAATCCAAATTAAGTTTTGAATTCAACGGAGAACACGCGATTACATTTATAATGTGACTGCCATGAATTGAGCCCTTTAGGTAATAATATATCACGTGATAGTAAAATGAAAACTGCATTTCTTCAGAAATAAATCTTTATAAAGGAAGAATATCTTCAACTCTAGAGCTGATAAACGAAACAAATAAAATGTTATAACACACACGCTCAGAATATTAAAAACTTTTATCTTTTTCTTCCTATAACGCTGACTGACGCAACTTTCTGCGATTATTGGCAATATGTATGCAATGCGTGAAAAGAACAATCAATTCAGCAATTTATCAATTGAAATAAAAACAGTCTAGCAACAGCTGTGCCAGTTATATAGTAAAATATATCACTTGAACTTCATAAAACTTTAACGTCACATATCTTCAGATTTATTAAAACCAGAAAAAACCATCCGATTTGAGGATATTATCCTAAATTTGAGGAAATTGGCTGTATATTCAATCTCGGCTCGCTTCATAATTGCTTAGAGGAGGAAGAGCAAACGAAACAGATATAAAACTATCCATATCATCTTCAACATGCATTGACGTCATATAAAATTTTTCGATCACTTTGAAAAGGATGTTTCAACTAGAAAATTGAGAAATCATGCCACACAATATTTTTTTTTTTTGACATTATGAGAGAAATTCATTGAATTCATAACTATGTGAACACGAGGTGAAATTAACAGTTTAGGGCATGAATAATGTTACTTTACAATTACGTTTCTTTAATGTTCAATTTCAGAAAATAAAAGTTTTAACCAACTTTAAAAATTTTCCAAATTACAAAACACATATTATCCCCTCACCCCATAATACGAGGGACAATTCTCAGTGGCAATCTACAAATTTGTCAATTTTTGAGTGGACGGAAGACGACAAATTTGTAAAAACGAAAAAATCTCAAAGATAACACTAAAACTTTTTTTGTCAATTATTGAATGCTATTGCTGGAAAGATTTAAGTGTGTGAAGAGAGAAAACGCTTGTACTCTGCTTTCCTCTTGGTTCTACATATCTAAGTAAAATTTTTTTTCCTAATGTGAAAAATATTTCGAGTTTGCAAAGAAATTGTTTAACTGAATGCTCAGAATCGTGTCAAATTGGAAGTCACACATTATACCCTTGATTTTGCGATATGAAAGTAGAGCGGTGCAAGCACGGGTTCGCATTAAAATTATCATTTATCTTTTTATTTTATAATGATGAGAAATACTTCTATTTTGTTGTCTTTTTATTTTAATAAATATGTTTAAAAATACATAATCTATGTACAACTTGAATTTTTTTAAACTTTTGTTGAAGAAATAGTTATATGTTATGCTGTTTGTTTTTATGTTAAGAAATATCTTTAATAGTGATCTCTATTCTCTAATTCTGCATGCATTAGCGCGGGAATTGAATTGTTTCAAAAATGTCCATGAGGCACGCAGAATCCTATTGGTAGATTGGTTCGGCACGGCACAGCACAGCTATAAGGTTGCCAACCCCTGCTCTATATCTTCTCCATACTGCCAACTTGCTTCAATCGACGGTTTCTCGAAACCAAACAAATTAACATTACCAGTTGTAATTCACCAAATTATGTACATACGGGACACGCTTATTTTTCTTAGTAATAATTAAAATTTCGCAGTTATAGTTTATTTTAATGTCGCCCTCTGAAGATTTATTCAACGACCTCGTAATTTTGAGTTTCAGTCAAAAAGAGAGGATGACACTTGAATTCGTACCCCACTCTTAAATAAAATTTAACAAATAACTGTATGAATAACTGACCTGCCCTCCCGAAATACGGAGGGGGTGCAAGGAATCCAGGGGACCCAAAGCCTGTCTGACGTCAAGTACGTATTTAGGCTTGTGGCTAGGGGCGTAGCTACTGCCGTATCAATGAAGCGGGGCCCCCGACATAGTAATAATATCGTAACGAGTAAAAGAGCCCTAAAACAGGGTGTCCAAGAAATTCTGATACTGGGCCCCATATATATATGTATATATATAACGACTAAGACTCCATTTCCCGAACTAAGACTTGCAGAATTGAAATTTGGAAAGTTGCTTTTGTTGAGAAGATCAGTTTTGGCGGAAATTGACTCACACAAGGAAGGTTACGGGTGCGTTTAAGTATAAAAAAAAAAATTCTTTTTTTTGAACTATTAGTTCAACAGACTTGAAAACTGGCAAGCTTATTTCTTTGTTGAGTTCAAATCCATCAGGGTCAGATTTTATGAAAATCGACTCTGCTAAGGGTAGGGTGGGGTTAGTGTGGCATAACAAAATATTACATTTTCGTTTTGGAAATTCAAATACTTTCTTTTAGATCAAGAGGCGAGGGTTGTAAGAATATTTTTCAATATTATCGAAAGCTTGTGGTTGAGACTTAAATATCAATACCTTGAAAACAATTCATAGTCATTTGACATCATGAAATATCTAGCGAAGCGAGCGGCTATATATATATTTAGATTATATAAAATGAAAAATTGGCATTCCAATTCAAATTTTAACACTTGGTAAAAGAATTACAAAAATATATTTGGAATGCATACGTGCTTTGATACATGCATACTATTCATGCATGACGTACATAGTATACGTAAGTTAGAAGTAAACAAAAATTAAAGGATACTTTTATAAATATACTAATACATAAATAAAATAGAATGAGAATTTCAAAAAAAGCAAACAGTAAATATATTTTCTTTTTATAAAATTTCTTCTAAATTCTACACTAACACTCCCCTTCCCTCCTCTTTTCTTTGAAAAATCAACTACATGTGTCATTGCAATCATCAGATTAATTATTCTAATCCTCCACTCATTTCGGACATTGAACAGGATCCTCTCTGTGCCTCCCACACAACACTAGAAAAATGCCGCCCTGTTCGAATTTCCCAAACAAATCGCGTGATTTCAGACGATTATAAACTTCCGCTTTTCCACAGTGACGCAATTCGGCGAGAAATTTGCATTTTGAAATCGGCACTGAACAAACGCTACATCAAACAACGTGCGTGGATTTTACACTGTGTAAACAATGCCCGTCTGATGATTGCAATAAGCAAAAATGGTTATTTGCGCTCACAGGCTGTTTAAGAAAGTCCCGTGCAAGGTATTTCCTCTCCGAATGTTTTATTTAACATTTTTCTTCGTTTTTTTTAGTGCACCAGGAGTGAATGGTAAGAAGAAGAAAGGGCGCAGAGGAGGTTACGGCTACGGACATTTAATTTCTCAGATTTTAAACCAACCCTTTCATATTCAAGTTCCCTCTTCACATTCCTAAAACTTTTAAATGAACATGCCCATTGCCGATCTGTCGAAAAAACGACTGTGATAGACCAATGACTAAAGCTGTAATGATAACCCCGAAGCTTGAGTCGTTATCTCCGAAGTCCAGATTCACAGACTGGTTTCATGTATTTACTGATGGGCTCTGCCACAGCTTCCTTTGGTACGGCTGGAGCTGGTGCTTTCTCCAACTCTTTTAATCTTAAAAAAAAAAAAAGAACCTCTTAGTGCCTAATCAATTTTGATGGTGAGATTTTTGCCATATTTTTGGCTTTTAGAGTTATTAGTGCTACTCCTGAACAAAATATTGTAATATTCATAGGTTATCAAGTTGCAACTAAGACCAGATCTGGCTACAATCTATTCCTATCAAAACTCGAGTTCGAGTACAAACAACTTATTAGCTCATTCCTTCGCACTGGAAGAGAGGTCGTCCTTCAATGGATCCCATCCCATTGCGGCATTCATGAAAATGAAAAAGCCGACAAGTTGACCAAAGAGGCTTCGACGCTGCATCCACCTTGTCTTTTTCTGATACTTCATCGAAACGCCAAGAGACTTCTCAAGGACAAATTTCGACAGAAAAGCATATCCACCCTTACAGAGCTGGCTGTTGATAAATCTTGGTCTCGTCTGCTCGATGGCCAAATACGTGCTCAACTTTCTGCCCTACCTAGGGTGGAGGGAGTGGCATGTTTCAGAGTCATCACCAGACATGACTACCTGCAGGCCCATCTGTTTAAGATTGGCCTGGCTGATTTACCACTGCCCTCTCTGTAAATCCATGCCAATGACTGGGGAGCACCTATCTGATTCCCCTGCTCTATTTCATGTTCTCTCGCAAGACAACTGTGGAGTTCTCCCTCCTGCTAGCACAACATCTACTTTATATTGGACTGCAAGACGCCTTATGTCCAAGAGGATGTTCGCGGGCGTAATTTAAAAAGAAAACCCTCCGAAGTATCATGTCTGCTCTCGAACCCGAAGCGGTTTTGGTCACAACAAATCCAAATACAAGATTAAACTAAATTTATGAAACACACTGATAAATTGCTAGTGGTAAGACTTTATCACGCAATTTTAACAATTAAGGATTACATATCTCTCAGAAAAAAACATCGAAGATGAACTTGGACCAATTCGTCGTATGTCCAATGTAAAGACATTCTAAATCTTTACTGCAGTCGACCGCTAGAATCCTTCTTCCACCAGAATTCTGATTAACACCTTCGTTGTAGGAAGCTCATGAATTGTTGATAAACTGTCATAGCCTTTCCACTCTCAACAATTAACTTCCCTCATCATTTCAATTCTTTCTATATGCTTAAATCTCATTAACATATCCTATTTCTTTTAAGATGGCGGTAATCAAAACTTGCAAAGATATCAAAGATAACCCCAAGTTAGTCACAAGGGGGCAACATAGCGAGATAGCCCGTTAGAAAGTGTCGAGCTCTTTCTCATGTAATATATACCTTCCAAAGATATTTACTATACTCCCAAAACGTTTACATTGCACTTTTTGCAGGTATAACAGTTATCTTTGGGATATATACACGGTTATGGTTCAAAAATGCACGAACAAGTCTGAACTAATTTTAAACAAATAATACTGATTTAAGACCGGAATTCAGTAAAAACTCTTCGCTACCATCCTGCACTCGATAAATTAATATCTAAAATAAAATGAGGCTTCGACAAAAAAAAAAAAAAGAATCAAATTATCAAAGTACATGGCAGCTTTGTTTTTATGACAGTAGAATGCAAACAAGGGGCTTGGGATTATTAATGAAAGGATATCGAAATTCATGCATTAGATAAAAAAATGCATAAAACAGGCAATTTGTGAGTTGAGTTTGATAGAGTTCAATATAGTTTTAAAATAAAATCCAAAATTATGAGTTTTAATATTTTGATCAATTTTTCACGTTTTAATTGGCCCTTGATCTTATAGCGATCCCCCTCCCCATTAATCCTAATATTACGGCCCGTGTGAAATAGTTGTCATGTGTTAGCGGTCCAGCGGAATAAAAGGTTGTCTACCCCTGAGGTACAGCAACACAAAATAACATTTAGTACCTTGATATATGAAATCCGTAGATAAGTAATCTTTTATTTTACTCAGGAGAATTGAGCCCACTGACAAGAATTAAGAACACACACGTTTTAATGGAGAAGCTATTTACTTGAAAAAATAAATAACTCCTCCAGTACGAGTACACTTTTAATTTTACATCCCCTTGAAAAAGGTATACTCGTATTAATTACAGATTTTCTCCATGCCCCTCTATGACATTTACCACCTCCTCATACAAGTGCTGAAACTGAATTTTACATAATGACATTAAAATCTACACAACAAAATCAAGTTTTAAAAAAATTAAAAGTTAATACGAAAAGCACGCTGGATTGTTAGAGGTAGAAACTCGCTATTTTTGGTCACCCGAAAGTGAACCAACAAAACTATGTGAACCAGTTCTCGAATTTTCTCATCGTAATCGTATGACGATTTATAGACTCGACTGCATTCGACAAGCAGCAATCTAGAAGTGTAATATAGCTTCTACACATGCAAATCATTACTGAAGCACAGTTTATAACAAGGAATACCTTTATTCCTTTAGAAACCTTTTTATCCAGTGACAAAAAAGAATCTCCTTTATCAAGTCATTTGGAGAGCTTTTGTATTTTTCAGAATAACACTAAACAGAGAAGAATCCAGATGTTTAAATAAGTCTTATTTGTGGTACATATTTATTTTAAATTACAAACGACTGTTTCGAAATTTGTTCGGTAGTTTGATACGCATATTTGCTCATTCGCAGCTCATAATGATCTATTGATTAGAGACAGTACAGACTCCCCGCTGGATGGAAATGCAGATTACGAAACGGTAGACATTCTTGCAAAATCATTTTGTTTTCGTATTGATAGTAAGGTAAATGTCAAAGTTCAAGACTTCTACTACGAAGGATTTGAGTTGGAAAACAAGGGGTTTCAAATTTAATTTTTCTCACCATTCGTAAATTTGTAACAAAATTTTTGTTCTTTATTCGATAAATAATATTTAAAAAACGTTTCGATTGAACGTAACGCTTAAAATCCCTGTATTCTTAATACTTCTAAAAAAAATATTCGACACTGCATCTTTTAATATCGGCAGTCCTTTACATATTTTTTCAATCAAGCAAACACTTTAAAAACATTTCTAAATTATATTTATTGCATACAATGAGTTTTCATGATTTAAATGAGGGACACAATCAAAAAATTACGATAAAATCCGGCGTATAACGCGCACTTTTAACACAAAAAAAAAGATCGAAAATTAAGGGTGCACGCTATACGCCGGGTATAAGAATGATAGCTTCAAAAATAAAAGGGACGAGCATAAAAAAATTACTTTTACACACACTATTTATTTAAAAGAAACGAACATACCAATGAACTTAAAGGGTGTGTAGATCTATAAGTATACTATTTTTTTAAAAGCCTAGGATAATTCCTCGGATAAATGACTTCAAAACATAAAAGCATACCACACTTATATATTTCAGGTTCCTTCATAAAGTAGGGGGTGCGCATTTTACGGCGAACATTCCTAAAATTAAAAAAATGCAGCTTAAAAATATAGGTGTGTGTAATACACCGGATTTTATGGTAATTACTTGTCCCCAATTTTGATTCATAAAAGAAAAATTAAAGTGATGATAATAATTATAGCTAATAACAGTGTTTACTCGAATCTAAGTGGCTCTATTTTTCCAGTGTAAATGCCATTGAAAATCAACTCCTTAGAATCGAAGGCAAAACATTTGTTGGATAGGGGAAAAGGGTTGGATATACCCTTTTCAAAATAGGTTCATGTAGGTATTTGAAATTTTTTAATACTTGTTTTATAAATTAATTACTAACTTCTTTTAATTTCTCAGTAAAATTGCTTAAGTATCGAACATTGATGAACTCTTTTTACACAATTTTTTATTTTTTCCCCAAAAACATGCAGAAAATTTGGGGTTCGGCTTAAAACTGATGACAACATTTTTTCACAAAATTTTTTTGAGAATTGGGGGTGCGGCTTAGATTTAAAAAAATACGGTAATGCCAGAATTTAATTAAAAATTTAATTATTACATTCATTTAGTTTTCATATAAAACAAAGGCTAGAGTTAGTGTACATATATATTAATTAAGGCAATTGAAACAAATTCAATTAAATTCAGAACATCCATATTAGTAAAAAGTCTAAAAAATATGAGACACAAATAATTTTCAAGTGAAGTGGAATCTTTTTGCAAGAAATATTTTCTCAATATACTTAAGGATTTAAATATGTTATTTCTCTAAATATTGGTACAATAATTTCTTTATACAACTACCTTCACCGAATATAACAGAGTGAACAAAATCCACTTAGATTTGGAAAATTTTTTTTTTTAGGCAGATATTATGTTTTAATATTCAAATAATTAAAACTGGCTCTAATATATATATATATATATATATATCCATTAAGCATATTGTCTGTTTAAAATTTTGAAATATTATATACGTTCATTTTCCAGTTAAAAAAAAATAAAAGATAAATATCGCAAAACAAAAATTATTTTTCCAGAAATGAGCAGCGTAATAAAATTTTGTCACTTACTGTAAAATAATATAAAAAAATTTAATATTTTTAAATCTTATTTTAGTTTATTTTTTATAAATATAAAATGTAGTTTTTTTTTAAATCCAAAAAAGTGTTAGGATTAACATCTATTCTTTAACATACATAAAGACAGACCTAAGATACATTTAATTCAATGAAAAATTTAAAGAGATGTTTAATAATCTTTTAAATCAATTGGCAAAAATTGATGATGAGTAAACTGTATGCAATGGTACTTTGAATGGATAAAAATAAATACATTAGCAGCTTTTTGTACAATATACAGTCAGTTTTTACCTATAGTCCATTCGAAAAGTTTAGAAAATATTTATTATTTGAGATTTGGTAAAACATATAATAAAAACTGGTGTAACTAGGCAATAATTTGCAATGCAATTAAATTCTTTCACATTTTACAAAGAAAGAAAATAATCCTATCATTATTCCCAACAAAAATAACAATATAGCAATATTTGAGTATTTCTGAAATTTGATGTCTTAAAATTTTAGATAAAATTTCCAATTATGCAAAGTTTGAGTTATGATTCATGACTTTATATGACTGCCTTAATATAGAACTGCAATTTCCACAGAATGTGACTGAGGTCATTTCAATCCACAGTTAAAAAGACAACAGGGGAAAATAAAAGAAATTGCTGCAATCCTAAATACGTTGGTATACATTTATTAGATTTTAAAAACAGCAAAAATCAACCAGAAATATCACAAGTAATAGAGATGAAACGGAAATTTAAAAAATGGTTTTCACATGGAAAATATCAATTTATGAAATAGCCGGGACTTCAAGACTAAATATTTCAAAGAACATAGTTGATAGAAGAATCAAGATACATAGTTTACAAAAGGATGTTATGTATACCTCTTCTTAAAAAGCGTTATGAGGAAGGGAAAAAAAACTTCAGGTGATTTTAAATTACATAGCTGAGGGGAGAAGTGGTTTCAAATGCTGTCCACTGATGGAAAAAGAGAAAAAAAATTTAATGACTCTTACAAGTGGCAAGCTATTGACATATGTAATCTGTGGTGGTTGTAACAGATTTTGCTCATAACAGTCAAGATTTTAAAGCTTTTTATGTGCAGACTTTAAATGTCATTTATTGCCTTTTGGAGAATTTTTATACAACCCAAACTAGTTGTTGCAATGAGGGAGAGGGACAATGTTCCTAACTATGCCTCAAATTTTGTAAAAAGAAAACTTCGAATTCGAAATTGCCTATCTAATTTTTAATCCAAAGAATAGTGCAGTTCTCGATAAGCCAGCACTCAATCCAGATGTGAACCCCATCAAGAATGAAGGTGGGATATTCTCACTCAGAAAATTTATAAAAATGGGAGGCAATATTTCTCTTTAAATAATTTGAAGCAGTCTACAAAATGGATGTAAAAACATTAAAAAAGTTAGTATTTTCAATGGAAAATCAAATATTTGAGGTGAATGGAAAGACAACAGGATATTAAATATGGTACATTTTCATGCATTTTTCTATATATGCACTGAATTTTCTTTTTTTCTGCTTTGTTTTAGTTTGCTTCCAGTTCATTGTTACTTATCTTTTCAGCATAATAAATCATTACAGTTTGTTACCAATTATTCTGGTTTTGACTTTTTTCATTTCGAAATATTGTCATTTTTTTTAAACTTTTGGGATAGATAGTTAAGCTAAACTTCTTTTATATAAATATAGAAAATGATATTTTTGATCTATTCTTAATAAGAATTACAGAATTAATATACATTTTTAGAAAATATTAAGATTTGTAATTGCTCCTATATATGATTCTGGCTATTTTTCCCAAACAAAATAGTATCACCAAAATTAGCATACAAATGAAACTTTCAAGTGTAATGTATATCTTAGAAATTATTTTTAGCGCGTTTTTCACGTAGTGGAACAAAAGCGCTATTAGGACGCAAATTTCGTCTTCGTTCCATATTTTGTCGTACCTTTTCCTCAGCCAATAAGCAAACAATTGACCTCGGGTTTTCGGCATTGGGTCGCATTTGTGCCCTAGATGAGCCAAATCATATTTAAATTTAATCATTTTTTAATTTTTTTTTAGTACAGTACTACTTTCTGTTAGTAAAAAGTTCATTAGTTGCATTATTGTAAAATACAACATGTGAAAAACGCGCTAAAATTACTTGGCCATGCCTATGATTGATATCTTGTTTAGAACAGTCTATTATGTTGAGCTAATTTCATTTTATGCAGTTTATTTCAAATCATAAATTTCATTTTTAACACAAATTTGACACAAAGAGAATTTATATTAGACTTCTCTTCAACATTTTTCTTCACCTTTATTATTAAATTTCTCGAATTTTTCAAGAGAATCAAAAGTTAGGAAATCTAGTACATTTCAGATTTCTTTACTAACTTCAGTTTAAGAGATTATTTCTCTTTTTAGAGAAATAATCTCTTAAAAATAAAATTATAGGGTGGGTAATTTTTTTTTTGTTACAATCATTCATCAAATAAAAAATTTTATTTTGTCAATTTAAGAACCTCCTTCCCAAAACTTAAAAATATACATATTACAAAATTCTCTTATATTTTTAAAATCCTGTTCATAAACTATGATATAATTTAAATACATATCATGAAATCCTAATTTTAAAAGCTGTTGTTAAACTGACTGATTGATTGTTTATTAATGTTATGCACAAAGTTACATGTTAACTTGCAACTTTGAATCACATTCAAGTGAAGAGAACAAGACCTGAGTAGTCGTCCATCCAGTATAGTGGTTAGTGATGCTGACTGCTGTGCCATAGGGCCTGGGTTCCAATCCCAGAGAAGGCATGGATGTTTGTAAATGTATAGTGCCTTTGCAGCAATGGGGGTACTCTAAATAGCCATCAAGCTGCAAATCCTCTTGTGAGGTTGGTGGCAGGGGAAGAGAGGTGGGAGGCCCCCAATCACCCCTAGCGTGTTTTCCCTCAAAACTGGGGAGAAACCGAGCCAAAATGTACTGTCACCTGTATGGTGCTCAAAGCTATGGCTAACGACAGGCATACATCTAGCCCTTTGCCACAATGAATTTCACGGACCTCGAACTGACAGACAGGTGGCATTAATAATAACAACCACAGACCTGAGTGAGTTAGCAATTCACATCACACCAACATGAGGTTCAAAGAGATTTTATGTGCGTCAACCTCTTTACAAAGTACGTTTTTAGACGTACCAGGATTTGAATCCCATGAATTGACAGATACAACACTGGCCATAAGTTTGCAACCATGATCATTTGACTACTATGAACAGCAAACATTTATAAACTTGATGTTGATGAGTATTTAATGAAATTTAAAAATATGTGTGAAAAAAAAAGTCTGAGACATAATATACTCACTATAATAGGATGATCACATTTATATTCAGATGCCTTGTAGTTTTTGACTAGACCAGAAATGGGATAAGACATACCATGGCTGAAAAATAAAAATGAAAAATCAAACTACAGATAATAGCTCATAATCAAAGAGTCTTTGTATAAAGTAAGTCATACCATAAGTGAACTCCAGCATTTCCAAAACCAATACCGGCAAAAGTACTAGCCAAATGCATTTCAGAGCGAGCTTCATAATCATCTGAATTCTTCACAGCTCTAGAGAACACATGACATTTTTAAGTACATTAAAATGATTAAAAAGGTGTTGCATTTTATCATGAGACATAAATTTACAATTTTCTTTGCATTGGGGCATTTTAAATAAAAATTTTAAATTCTTTACAAAAATAATCTGACTAGGGAAGTGCAAGAAGTGTTCCCAAATGATTTTATTAAATGTCGAATTGCTGGAAAGATATTAGAGTGCAGAGAAAAAAATTTCAATGAAATTACCCATCACAAATGAACTGTTTTCAAGATATCAGCAATTTTATGCCATCAAATTTATGTATTTATTTAAGATGTCAAAATTTAAGTAAAAATGATCGAAATATTTAGTAAAAGAGAACAAGTTGTTGTCAGTTGTATAGAATAATTAGCAAACAACTTATAATGTTACAAACTAACTCCTGGCATGTTTCTATGCAAAGAGGACATTGTTAGTGAGGAAGTTCCAACACAACAAAATACCTCTGGTCTTTCAATGTACAAAACCTTTGTAATTACAAGCATGTTATGAAAATCACATGTTAAGAGTGACCCTCAACATATTGGGTCATGTGTTCTGAAGTAGATTTGACAACAGAATGCATCGACTAATTCACAACCAAATCTCCTCATCTGTATTCAATAACACGTGCAGATTTGCTTTCCAAAAGGATCACATTCAATTACACATTTTCTAAAATTAAATTTTTGAGCATAAGAAACCAAAAGTATCAAGTAAGTATATATTTCAGTATTTTGCAGTGACTTGTGAAAAACAAACATATATTCTGTTGAGACCATTTAAATCTTGATAATTAAGCTGATGAAAAGGTCAATCTATATTGAATAATAAATATAAACAATTTTTGTTCAAATAACTTTTTCAACAAAACTCAACACTTTGGTACCAATGTAATGCAGTGCTTCTCAAACTTTCAATGCTGGCGACCCAATTTTCAATTATAATTTTCCTCACGCTCCCCCCCCCTTAAATACAATAACAATGTATTGAATTCAATAATAATATACTTTTTTAAAGCTACAATATGACTTTAATTATAAACCATACAAATTATCAAGATAAGTATTAAATTTTGCATACAATTTAATGACAGGTCCATAGGGGGTCACTTGTAATTATTAAACTTGTTCTTAACTTAGTACTGTTAAATTAATTATAAAATACATGGCACAGTACTAACATATTTGGTGTTATATTGGAGTAAATGTGTATTTTATTTTTTATTATAACAGAATGTATTTTCTTTTGCTTCCTTTCAGTGTATTATAATTTTTGTTTTTCGACTTTTTGATGTACCCCCTTGTAAGGTTACCGCCCCCCTCCAGGGAGGCGCGGCCCACAGTTTGAGAAACGCTGATGTAATGAAATGTATGCTAAGTATTAAAAAATAGAATCAAGATATATAATATATTTGACTATTACATATACAGAAAACCCTTTGTTACAAATAAATTCTTTTAACTGTACAATTACTTCAATATTAAATTTTAATTCACTTTATGTTTTATGATTTAAAGGTATTAATCCTTCAGTTGATTAAGTTATTAAAGTTACTAAATTTGCAATTAAGAGCCCCAGATTTAAAAATTCCTGTTGCCATAAATACATTAAAGCTTTTGGTAAAAAAATTCAGAAAAGTTGACTGGATACTTTTTTTACAATGCAAACACAAATCAATACTTACTCTAAAACAATTACTTCAAATAAAAATTAAATCTATAATTTATTTTTAAAATGCAAAAAATGAAACAATTACTGTGGATTACAAAACAATTAAAATGCATGGTAGTTAAGATCCTTGGTTAAAAATCATGGGTAAAAAAAATCATAAGTAGCAGTAAAATAATATAAATTGAACAATAAATAATACATGCTCCAACATTGCTAATAGTTTTCAGTATGATTTTCAATTTGTCACATAAGAAAAATGAAATACTAATACTTCGAAATTATTTTTTTATTTAAATACACATGAATACTTTGCTTTATGTAAAAATTATTTAGAAATCAGATCTCAAGATTTATCAATGGTACTTATTTAAAATAACTTAGCAATAAGCAAACAAACATCTGCATTAAATTACAGAGTAAATGATTAATATGAGAAAATAAATTTATGGCCACATCTACTTTTTGCTAAATCATAAATCAATATGCAAGAATGATTCAAAAAATATTTAATAAAAGAACACTAAAATTATTTAAAGGAAATTGGCCTTATCGTTTAACCAATAGAAAATTTGTTTTAAAAAAAAGTTAAAAGTTTGGCTTTTAACAGTAAGTCACCTGAAAAAAAGATTAATCTAAATTTCATAAAATGAGAAATAAGAATTCTAATATCTCAATGTTTGGAATGATATCACAAGTGATTGCTTATCAAGGGAGCCTTGGTAAAAACCAAACATTCTCGCATTTTACTGGGATCTGACTGTACTGCAAGAGCAAGATGGAAAACATAATTTTAAAAATTATATTTAGCTGAACTAATAAACAATACTAGAAGTAATATAGCGAGAAAAATCCTCTTAAACAAAATAAAAAGTTGTATCGTACCTTCTGAAATATTTCTGTATTGTTCTAAGGGCTTTCATTGACCAAATATCACTGATAGGATTGCTACCTTGATAAGCTGGACGAAGAATAGGATTAGCAGGCCTAGGAGTTCTCTCACTAAATGGAATTGCAGTATAGGATTCTAGAGCATGACTGTAAGTAAATTAAAACATATTCAATATTTTCTTCACATAAAATACAATTATCTTTTTATGGAAAACAAACATTAATTTTTTAAAAAAATATATCAATAATAGAAATTTGCAGATTACTCACAATAAATATATTTTTAGTGTTTATATATAGATACATTTTTATTATATTCCATATTGTATTTTAGAACATAGTTGATGTTTCGAATAGAAAAATTTTAAAATCTAAAATGTTTTTTCACTATAAGAATAAGTCCAATGAAAAATAACTTAGCCAGATTACAGTCTTTTTAAAACTGCAAATTAAATAATTGCAAATTAACCACACAATTTTAAACTTCAGTATGGTCAATAAAACACCCAGTAGCCTAGTAGTGTATTGCGCCTCCATGCCACAGGTCAGTAGTTCAAACCCAGGTCTGTGTGTGTGAGCAAGGTTGACTCAGGCTTTCACCCCCTCAGTGGATCAATAAATAAGTACCAAGCTTGCTTGTGAACTAAACACTGGGGTTTTGCATCAGACTGACCACATGATAAGAACAATTGCTCTTGCACCTCAGTGCCAAAGGTCATGGAAATTGAGATGGGAACAGTAGGACTTGGCCCACCATGGGCTGTTGTGGCATGGTAGTCATTAAAAATGGTACTTGAATTAATGGATCGTCTTTCAATTTTTAAACTATTTCACTTAAAGACTATGACATAGATCTAAAGCAATCTATATTTACTGTTAAACAGTCAAACTAAAACCAGATATTTATTTTCAGAACAGAAAAATTTCTCAACTTTTATGTAAACCTGTAATGATGAAGAAAAAAAAAACCCTAAATTATTACACTGTTTTTTAAAAATTTAGAAATATTCCACAGAAATTTTAATTTTGACTTTAATATTTAAAGGATAAAACCCATTCAATATTATAATGCAGCTGACAAAATATGAAATGCATTTTTGTACCAGAAAATCAATTTGATTCAGACAATAATGAGTAGCATAATATATGATACTTTTCATAGGAGAGTGAAGTCAGATTTTAATATCAATAATGAGCCTTTTCTAACCAGGAAAATTAATTTAAATTTTAATTTCATTTTTAAGACAATATCAGGACAGTCTTAATATTGAGATTCCATTTAATTTCTCTTTATTTTGTTAGTTATCTTCTTAAAATAGTTTTATATGCTGTGGCTTCTAAAGATAAAATAACAAGTAAACTTATCTGACTCCCTTCTCATTTTCATTCCTCCTCGTATTATTTACTACTATAACAAAACATCCTATGATTGATAACACAGGGGGGGAAAACATTCACAATGCCATTTTATCCTCTAAGAGACCTTTCCCCCCTCAACTTTATAATTAAATTATTTTTGTAGGAAAACTAATTGTGTAAACTTAATGTGTGTGTATTTTGTGTAGTAACTGTTTTAATGTTAGTTAAATTCTGATTTGTAAATATATTTGATTTTGCCTTAAGGCTGTTTTCCCCATATGAACAAAAGTGTGAACTTAATGCGAAGCACATTTTCTGACAGAAAAAATGCCTCAATTTTTATAAAAATTTGTGACATTGTAACTCATTTATTGATGTGTAACATCTTTACTCTTGGTTGGTGGATATTTGTTGGAGTGATTTCGTGAAAAGGGACGGAAATGCGTAACAGGAAGTCGGGGGAAGCGCGCGCTGTTTGATTTGACCAATTCAGCACCTTGGGAGTGTCTCTTCGCTAGCCTCGTCTAGGGTCTAACTCTACTAGCAATTAAGACGCCCGCCTACCGCACATACCAGCTAGTCTTATTAGACTTCATCCAGAATAAACTTGTGATTTTTATGCTCAAATGTCAAAGTCTCAGGGCATGTTGTGTGTGAAATCTGAGAGGTTATATATTTATATATGTGTAAACTATATATTACCAATTATTATTCTTGTTAAGCGTCTGACAAAGCTCATCATTCTTAAAATAGTAAGTAATATGGAATTATTTGAATAAATATTTAAGTGCTTATCATTTTCATACTTTGAGGTTAATTCCTGTCGCTGTCAATATAATATTTTTAACTGCGATTAAAAAAAATTTCTCGATTAAAAAAAACTAATTCAGTAAACGGGTATTTTTGATTTTCTCTAATATTTCTAATTTTTAAGCATGCGCTTGATGGTGTCTCTTCGCTACCCTCGTCTGGGGGTCCAACTGTAGTAGCAACTAAGACGCCCGCCTACCGCACATACAAGCAAATCTTGTAATTTTGGTGGTCGCATACATTTCTCCGAATCAAACAGTTAAAAAAATTAAAGATTTCCTGTATTTTGTACTTTTACCGTATACTGAAGGCGGTTCTGCTCTTTTTTTTTTTAAAAAAAACTATCACTCTCTTCCCATGATTTTGAGTGGTGATTTTAACGTTAACTTCAGTTTGCCAGAAGCTGATCCGCTCTTAGCTTTTCTGAATGATGAACTCAAGCTCGAAATAAACACTAATCGAAATGTTTCTACAACTAACAGTGGTACTGTTATTGACGCCGTTTTTCAACGATTTTTAAATACATTGAAATCACAAGTATATGTGTCATACTTTAGTTTTCATAAATCTATTGTCTTCGCTCTTCCCCAAATTGAACAATAATAAATACTTTTGATAAAAAAAACTGTATTACTCCTTGTGTTAATTAAATAAAATTTTCATTAAAGATATAATTATTTGATAGAAAATTATTTCCCAGTCATAACCGATTCATTTCTTTCGGGATTAAAGTCACTATTGCGTATTTACCATGATAACAAGTCAGATGTTACACATCATATGCGACTACTTTAAGACTTGTTTCTTTTTTTTAAATTTATAATACAGTGTTTTTAAAATTTCAAAATATTTCATAAATTATTATTTTTTTCTTTTAACATGCAAAAGGATAGTTCATTTAACATTATGATAAAGGAGAAAAAATGCAAAACACATTTTATAAAAAAAAAATGAGTCAACTAAGATAAAAATGAGTAGTATGATAAAATAAGTGATTCTCTACAAGATAGTGAAGCTAGAAAATAATATTAATGTTTGAATATCTGAAAAAATATTCCAAATTTGGGTCCTATTCCTTAACATTAGCCGAAGACAACCTTAACTCTTTTATTTGTCCTTTATTCAGATTTTAACTAGCCAAGGATAAAAATCTTGATATACTGCAACATTTGCAAATACAGAAACTTTGTTTTAGTTTTTGAAATTAAAAGAAAATTACAGATTTCATAAGAGTGCTTGTAACATTAAACATGCTATAACAAAAGATATTTTTTTAACAGAACCAGCTTTTGAATAAGCAAATCTTATATTATTACCTTCAACTGCTATTAGAGGTACCTAGACCTCTAATTCCAATGATTTTAAACAACAGTTAATTTAACAGACAAGTGTAAACATAATGCACTCACCATAATACATCAAACCCAGAGTATGCAGCTACTCTGCCAGGCATGTGGAGAGTATGCAAAGGATCAATAATGCCCAAAGTTGGTCGAAGAGCTCTATGAGCAATACCTACAAAAAGTAATTGCATCTTATTACAGAGAGAAAAAGAGAAAAATAACTTGATTATTTATACATACAATGAACTTAAAATTTATAAACTGCAATTAATTGAAACATTACAAAATAATTTTAATTGGAGTAAAAAGCACAGTGTTGAAAAGAGGGTGCATTTTTAAAAATGTCATATAAAAAAATAATGAATATGTATGAATAAAATGTATATGTATAAATATGAATAAATATGTATAAAATGTATGAATTTTAACAGAAATAAAGGTAATTTTTAAAAGTCTAAAAAGTAGCAACAATTTCTATTTTAGGAAAACACAAGAAATTTATTTTATGGAATTATTTTAAATGATATAAAGTGAAAATTGTTTAACATGAAACCAGGGGACTGAAATTTTTTTTTGTATTAAAAGAATTTCGGGTTAAAAAATATTACAAAAAAAAAAATAAATAAATAAATAAATATATTCAACAAAATTAAATTTATTACAGTATATTTTATTTACATACATAAGTATATATGCATGTATTTAATAAAAATCAACGAAACAAAACATTTAATGAGTTTTTGGAAAATGATCAGATAGTTTCTTTTAATTGTCTCTTTAGCATCAAATTGTTCAATGGCATCCATTTGGTTATTCGTTTCACCATTGGAATGTGAGTCTAAACAACTGTGCATACTTTTCACGATATTTCTCATTTCAGATGATGTGGGAACAGGAGATACATTACATCATCAGAATCTGCATCAATGATATTTTTTGAGCTTTGAACAAACTCCAAAATGTCTTTGTCTGTCATAATTGGGGCTGTACACACATTATAATTGTCTACTGCAAAGAATTCTTCCAAAGATGAACCTGCGTGGCTGGTGTATTTTTGGTATTTTGTTCATTCCCAGAAGGGAAATCTTTTCGTGTAAAGCAATTTTGTGTTAAGAGAAGAAAAATGTATGAAAATACATAGTAGTTTGTCAGGACTGTTGTATTATTTTGTGTTAACCAATATTTCGTCCCCCCCCCAAGAGTTTTCACATTATACCTATTTCAATGTATTTTATTTATCAGACATATGTACTTTCCACATTTGATAGTTTATAACAATTATTTTAATCATTCAAGAATTAAATATATAATTATAGTCATTTAATAATAGTCATTTATTAAAGTCATTTATTAAATCATTATAGTCATTTATTAAAAAGCAAATGAATTTAATTAAAATTTTACTAAAATTTCAGTTTTTATTTCTGCTTATTGTTAATATACAGAAGATTTGGTTTAAAGAATATAAGTCTAAAAAGTTTTATTTAAATAATATACATTAAGGTGCATGCACATGTGCAATATCAATAAATATAAATTATTTGGCAGATTAATCACACCTCAAAAATAAATAAATATATATTAGCAATTATTTTTCATTCAATTAAATTTTAATTTTGAGACTCCAAAGCAGGGGCGGGGGGGGGGGCAACACGTAGCCTGGCTGAGTTATAACAGTGGCACATGAAAACTCATAGAAAAATTTAAAAAGATAATAAATACTAATTTTTTTACTGCTTTATTGAAAAGTAGTTGTCACAGAAAAAACAAAACATCAAAATTTATTTAAATACACTTAATTAAATTAAAATAGAAAATAATAATGTATAGACAACACTCCTTCATTGTTGTGAGCATTATTTTTCCAAAGGAAGTGCATTCCTGAGGTTTTGGAATTTGAGGGAGCATGTTTTAAAACATCTGAAAGAAAACAATGAACTGCTCAGTGAATGCTTGTTTCTCAAGAATGAAGATATATATATATATATATATATATATATATATAGGCTTTGAGATTTAGTTTTTCTTACTGATACTATAAGACATTTAAATAAGTGAGATGTAAGATTAAAAAGGAAAATATTAATCTTTTCTAATCCTGATAGATCATATATCTTCTTTTGTGAACACACTTTTTCTATTTTGTCTTGATTTTGAAGAAAAAAAGAGAAACTGATGCACACACCAAAAGCATCCCGATTTTGTTAGGATCTTTGAAAACTAATCTTAATGTAATATGACTCAGTAAAAAAATCTACAAATTGTGAAGCCACATTAAGAAAGTACTGACTGCTTAATAATTATTTGGAATTAAATTTTTCTGGTTACTCATTGAAACTGAAAAAAAAAAAAATAACAATAAAACTTAAGTTTGCACTTTTATCTTATTTATTATAATATTTTTAAATTTCCACTACTTAAACTTGTATGAAATATATGCTGTTTGTGTAAAAATTCCATAATTAGCCCATAGGTAACATTTTTTCATCTCTTCTTACTCTTTTGTTAAACTTTGGAAAAGTTTGAAGTGTCATTTATAATTTTTTTTATCAGATAGTTGGTATTCTTCCAAAGAAGATGGGCCACCCCTGCTCTAAAGAATAGTATTTCAGAATATTTATACTAAAATTACATCCTATAATATGTACATACATATAATCCCATTTTACCTTTTTATATTGTTAAATATGATTTTTCAATAAGCAATAGGTATTAAAGAATGTTAAGATAATTAAAAAAGTAAGAACATTATTACTAAGTCTTACCATAAGAAAAAAAAGATTACAGAAAATAGTTCATCAATACTCCTCCTAAAGCTACTTGCATAAAAATTCCATAATAAGCCTATAAGTAACATTCCCCACCCCCTTCCTATTCTTTTGTTTGTTGGAAAAGTTTGAAGTGACCTGCATAATATTTTTAATCAAATATTGACATTCTTCCTAAAAAGGTGGGCTCTAAAGAACAGTATTTCAGAATATTTATACTAAAACTAAGTCCTATATAGAAAATGGTTCATTGATATTCCTCCTAACGTAAATTGAAAAAAAAAATAATATGCCACATTGAAAAAGTTCAAGTAATAACACAAAACTAGTTACCTGTTTTAGTTTTTAGAGGTACATGATCAAAAATAGCAACACCAGTTGTTTCACTTCCAGTTCCAGCAGTAGTAGGAACTTTAAAATAAATATGAATAGTTTACAAAAGCTGATATTAATGTACTTAGATTTAAAAGCTATTAAAATATTTTCAGAGAACCATTCACAAATTTATATTAATAAATTTCAATTATTACATTTGAAAACAGAAATACATTGACAATTATATTCAATATGAATATGTTTTCCACAGTCAATAGCATGTGTGAAATTTTTTGAGCAAAACTGAGAATCTTAATAAACATTTCAAGAAAAGTTGATTGTTAACATCTTTGTAAGAAAATAATAATTGAAATATTGAAAGATTGAATGTGTGAAAGGAATATGAAAAAAACAACACAACATAAATTAAAGAAATTGTTAGCAATAAAATTACAAATATATTAGTAAGAAACACAAAATTGTAATGATTAAAAAATATTAGTGTATACTAATTAATTTCAATAAGCATTATTTATCACAATTACATTTGCTGTTAATGATTATTTATCATATTGATAGGCTTAATGTTTATAAACATTCTAATTCAATACTACACAAGAGTTAATAAGGATGGATTTTAGAACTGTTAGCAACAGTCAAGTAATAACACCTTTGCTGGCACCCCTTTCAATTATTTATTATAACTTTTCAAGTTTTCTTTCATTTAGTTATGTGATACATACATTATTTTGCTAAACATTAAGGTTTTAGAGTGAATAAATTTAAGCCTAAATGTAATTATAAAAGATATAATAAGAGTATTTTTACATGTAAAGTTAGACATTATTTTATTTATCAAAGACTCTGTGAAATAGTGACATGAAAAATTGAAAGTTCTGTGTGTGAACACAATTTTTTCTCCTCTGACAAAAAGACTTATAAAATAATTAATAAATATACTCGATTGTAATTGTTATATTGATAAAATCTAAATTTATGAAATTATTTATTTGGAAAAAAAAAGATAGAATTATAATGTTAGATAGAATGATAATAATTAAAAAGAAAGCATTAATGTCAGTAATTAAAAATACTTTACAAATAATAAGGATTAACTACAGCTCACTTACATAATCTACAACATAAAGCATTATACTACTCTTGCAACTTTCAGAAGTAGTGCTAATGTATCAATAAGTCAGGAAAAAAAAAATTGCAAACAATTAAAAATGTTAAAAAATTATTTAATAGGTATACCTTATTTTAATTTTAAAAAAAATATTTGTAAAACTGTCATAAATTATTAAAAATATTATTCTTCATAAATTCATAAAACTGTTCCAGGTTCTAAAAAAAGATAAGACTAAGCAATTCTGTACTAAATAAATTTAATTCATACCAGCAATCAGAGGTTTCAGAGAGCATGTAACTGGTTTTCCTTTTCCAATAGGAGCATTCACATAATCCAAAAACTCTGCCTCTGGATCAGAAGCATATAGATTGGCGGCTTTGCAAGTGTCAATCACAGAGCCACCACCAATGGCAACAAAAGCATCATATGTGTTTTTCTTGACAAAAGAAATAGCTTCTTCAAAGCTAATTTCAGCAAAAGAAGAGTTTATTACATCAATATGCTTTGAAAATTTAAAACGTTAGTGTTTTTGACTTGAACTTTAATCCAGATACAATGCAGATATAAACTAATTTTTATATCTCATTTTAAGAACAATTGTAGTAAATTTTTCATCAAATATAGAAAGGTATTAAATCTACATGTTAAGAATAGAAATAATATATCTTTCAGGTTATATAAAAAGATGCAAATCCTCATGCTTTCAAAAATGAAAATATAAAGCTAGTAAAATACAGAATTGTTAGGTTTTTTTAAAAAACTCATTTTAGGTAAAGATACAAATCTAAAAACTTTATTAGACATGATCATAGTTTCTAGCCAACACAAGAGTACACCAGTCAGTAGACAAGAAGCTGAAGTACAGTTCCAGAAAAGCTCATATTCCGTGAAAATATGGAAAAAAAAAGTGAGAAAAGATTCTAAAAACAAAATGAATGATACAAATATGTATCTTTATAAAAGAATTTTAAGATTTTTTCTTTACTGCAACATATTTTTTAAAAAGCATATTCCATCTAAAAATACAAAATGATGTGATTATTAGAAGTAAAGAAATAAATAAGCCTGTTATTCATTTCAAATTCAAAAAAAAAAAAAAGGAAGAAAGAAAGAAAATAACGGATTAATAAAAAACCAATATGCATTCGGGATACTATCAAATGAAAATAATGAATTTGAAAGGCAAAAAACAATCTATTCTTCAAAATGCAAGTATTGACGCATCTTACATGAGTAAAAAAATACAAAAAAAGTTGACGACTACAGAAAGCTTGCACAGATATTTCAACAATAAAATAAATATTGCTTTTTTTTCTATCACTTTAAGCATTTTTTGTCCTATGAAAAATAATCTTCTGTTCTGAAATAATGATTTCCTAGTTAAGCAAATTTTACAGTATTAAATAGCATGTTCTACTACTATCAAGTGCAAAATATTATGCAGCAAAATCAAGCATTTACTCTATGCTTGTATGGAATACATGATTGAAAATTTCTTTGCAAAAATAAGTGAGGGGAAAAATATTCAACACAAGTACCTTATGAATTCTCAGTCTATCAAGATATTCTTCATGTTCACTTTTCAAGTTTAACTTGAGCCAAATACATAGAACTGAAGAAAGTAATCAAAGAATAATCAACTTATTATTTTACTATTACAATCAAAAAGAAAATTTTAATCCAAAACAAAGTCATATTTGTTTAATCCAATTGAAAAATTCTTACAAAGTAGAATGATACAATCCAAGCAAATATTAAACATATATATAGTTTAGAACAACGAAAAAAGTTTTCTAGTTAAAAATGAGGAAGCTAAATATTCAGAAAAGGAGAAAGCTCAAATATATTTCATATTTAAAGCATATTAAGTAAACATACAAGAAGATCAACATAAATTTGTCCAGTATTTTAGAAACTTCTATCTCTCTCTCTGCTCATGTAATAAATATCTAATGTTTCATAAAAAAAAATAGAACATAATTTCTCTGATTATAAATGTACTCAATAATTCTTGATTTCTTAATACAACTGTTCTATGACACACAGTTTTTTCAAAAGTTACCATCTCAGAAATATAAATAGCATTAAAAAGTCAATGATTTGATTTAAGTTAGATCTGGAAATTGAAATTTTTATAAAATAAGCACCACAGAAATCAACAGTCCTTCAATAAACAAGCAGTAAATATTACACATCATGAACAGAATAAAATAACAACAGCAGGTAAGATTTTGAAACAGACAGGTGATCTCCAAATATTATCAACCAACACATATTAAATATTTAAAAAGAAATATAAGCATTGACTGTGTAATTATTAGTGTAATTCATTTGCAAATTGCAATGAATTATGTTAAAAAAATTCTTATCAATATCATTCTCACCTAGTATTGTTTGGTTCAATACGCACTTTATCAAAAACATCATAGTTGATGCCAAATTTGTGAATAGAATCTAAGGCTTTTGTCATAGGTGGAAGCTTACTTAGGTTAGGATCAGTCATCACAAGAACATTTTTTGCCTTCATGTTCTGTAAATCCTAGAAAATAATTATCGATTATTAAACTCAAATAGTTTTTAAAAATTAAGTATTCAGATATTTTTGCATAGATAGCTTAAAAATATTAATGTTTCTGATATTACCATATAAACAATTTAATGTTGACTCATAAGCAGATGACTATTTCTTTTTCTAAAATTATGAAAATGAATTTCAAAATGAAAAATTATTAAACAATTTTCTTCTTCTTTTAGAACATAACATCTAATAAGGATTAAAAAGTGATTAAAATATGAATTTTAGTTATTTAATCAAATATTTTTTATTCTAATATATTTAGGGGAAAGCAATTACATTTGGATCAATCAAATGAACAGTCTAAATGTAATTGTTTAGAGAAATGAAGAACAAATGGTTAATTTAAAAAAAACAAAACAATTATTGTATTTTTTGAAAAGTGAAATTTCTATTGTTCTGGATTTTTTATGAAATTGCATACGTTAAGGCAAAATACTTTTTTTCTCATTGGTCCTGTAATATATCTTGAGCTTGTTTAAAATTATACAAGGTACAGCAATAACAAAAATAGAAGATGAAATCACAAATCCTAATAATTTGCAAATATGGTTATTCATTTTTGTAATGTAAGTAAATCCTTCTGTTTAAATTCTTCATGCCGGCTGGGTGGTGTAATTGGTTTGGCAATGGTCTTGTATGCCCAAGTTTGGGAGTTTGACTCTGGCCCCAGTTGGTGAATTTTCCTGATGCAAAAAATCAACAGCATCCATGTCGTAGGATAAAACATTTTAAAGATCCCTAGTGTGTCTGTTTGGCTCTCAGCAAAATTAAATTCCTTGTGCAATTTCACAGTTCAGGTGCCTCCCTTTGAGGAGGAAACTGGGCATCAGAATTACATTGTGGCAATTGGTATCCACCTATATTGTGCCCCACTAAAAAGTGATACTAGATCTGCAATGGTAATTACCAATCCACAGCTCCATTTTAAACAAAACAAAAAAATTCTTATATCAATTATTTATTGTTAGACTATTCATTTCATAACAATTTCCTTTTATTAATTTTTATTTAACACACTTAATAGTATTTTTCAAATAATAAAATTTTCTGACTACTTTGATTATATACATTCAAACACACAAAAGCAATTGAAAAAAAATCTAGCCCTGTTTCATGAGTAAGCAAATGAAGCTATCGATGCATGATAGAAAACATATGTAAGCAATGTTAATATGCATGTGTGAATTATTTCCTCTGTAAAAAGTAAAAGCTGTCTATCAGGTTTTAATCTTTGGCAAAATGACAGAAAAACTTGAACTACACTAGATTACATTTTATGTTAAAATAATTGTAAAGGTTGGCAATTTCTCAAGATTAGAAAAACAGGAAAAAAAACTGGAAAAGGATCCAGATTTTATTCTGGAGAAGAATGTGATGGATCAATTGCATGTAACCTTCAAAGAGGTGTTTAATGTTATTTCCAATGAAATAAAAAGAAAAAAATTAAATTTTTAAAATTTAAAACACAGTTTTCAGTATTTTCAAATTGTTATACTTGAATAGCTTTTTTCTTTATGCATCATACTTTCCCATTTTATTTCCATTTTCTACATTACTCAAAAAATTAGTATGTCAAAAAATGACCACTTACTTTATAAATATATATGCATGTGTGTTCATAGGAATATTTTTAAAAAATAGACACATTTGAATTAAGTGAACTATAAATAAAATGAGATTTTTAAAAAAAATAATGAACATTTATATTTTAAATTATTTTGATTGGTTTTGGATAAAGCTTTCAAACTTAACAATCAACAGGTTTTTATTTTTAAATATAAAATGCTTTGTTTGCAAGAAAAACATTCAATATAGTAAAAAATGCTTAAAAGAAATTTAGAAATAGAGTATAAATAGTTATATACCATCCCTAATTCCTGAGTAACTCCAGGTCCATAACGTACACTTGAACATGTCATCTGTAATGGAGAAATTACATCATGAATACATTAATGAATTTATTTTTGTTGATAACAACACATTATTTCTAAAAAGTTTATGATTCAAGAACATTTTTATGCATTTCCTAAAATAAGTAAGGAGTATGTAAGGAGGTCACATACTTCAAATTTTAACATAATATGATTTACTAACTACATTATCTTCAAATGTGAAGTTCTTAATTATAGTAAAAATCCTGCTAAAAGTTTAAGTTTTATTGTTAATTTTGAATTAAGGTAGTACTAAACTAACCAAGTGTTACTGATGACAAATCTCATAATTTTGAACTCCAATCAACTGAAGAACACAACACACTTCAAGGACCTTACTCATCTAACTTCAATACTATATGAGGATTTTGAATCTCATTTACATAAAATATGGAACAAATAAGTCTCATTATTCCACACAATGAGATTTTAGTGGAATCAGTATTTAAGTATGGAACTCCAATTTGAATTTTGAAAATTACTAAGCTAAAGACTATAAGTATTTGACAACTATGATGCAAAGAATTCTGCTAAATTAAAGTGTAAAGGAACATTTAATCTGAGAGTTTTTCAAAAATTTACTTCAAAAGCATATTCTTTGCCACTTGCAGGTTTTGGCACTGCAGAAGTGCTGCCTAAAAAGGTGGGAAAAGAGAAAAAAATATTTATTTTTTTTACTAATTAAGATAAAATTTTAAAAATATCAATATTCATCAAGTTTTGTTACCTCTCATATACAAGGCACTTGAATGAGCAGGACATCGGCATCTGAAAAAGGTAGAGAAAATATTAATGAAAGGAATGTTTCAATAAGATATTTTTATACAGTGCAAATTTAAATATAATGAAACAGAACTTTAATGAATTGATCACGTGAAGGATAGAAGCAAATTATTCATTGTAAAGAATTAACCTTTTTAATATATGACAGACATAGACATGCATTTCTTTTCTTTTTGTATTTCTTAAAGAAGGAATTTAAAATCACAAACAGTCAAAATATAAAAAATTCAAATTCATATCATACTTAAATTTAATGCTTTTAATTTTTTCCTGATTTTTCTCTGAGGAGAGGGAAATTAAAATAATCAATTTCAAATCTGTTTTCCATTATCATTAGAATAAGAGGGGAAAAGATCTTTCAATTCGGATAATATGACCAGAACACATTTGGATAATATTTTTCAGCTGTTGATTTCAATATTATGAACTGGATAATATTTTTGTTTAATTCAAGTTTTTAAAATAAACTCTAATAATTTTAAGCAGTTAATTCACAAATTATACATATTTTTGATGCAACAATAAAAAAAAAGTGCTGAAAAAGAGCTATTTTAAGTCTTTTATGTTAAAATAACATTACAATTCATGTGGTTACCAGTAAAGTGCTGGGGGATTGTAACATAAGGTAATAACAAAATTAAAAAAAAATTAATATTAAAAATAATTTGATAAAACAGTTAACTCCATACTCTCAATCACTTTTTGCAGAAATGACTAATCAGTTAAATTATAGATAAATTAATATCAATATAATACTGACAAAGTTATCAAGGTTATATAGGTGATCCTCATAAAGGGTTCACACATATTTCCCACTGTATATAATTCGGTACCATTTTGGAACTATTTTATCCTGTCAATGTAAAATGATGGTTGGCTCTTGAAATAAACGAAATTTAGAGTTTACTGCCACTCATATTAAAACAGTTAAAAAACTATATAAATTTGAAAAAAAAAAATATTGATTTTTTTACTATCATTATTTATTATAGACTTGGATATTTTAAATTTTTGAATAAAATATTTCATGTCATATGCATTTGTTCATTCAAACAAATTAATACAGATGTGAGTAGGTTTTCAAAACTCTTCTTTACAGAAATTACTTAACTCAACTTTGTGTATATGTATGCATGAGGTTCAAAGTACAATTAAAAATGTGTTATGTAATTTGAATATTTATTGAAAGAGAGGAAAATAATTTCATGTAGTTATACTAATTATCATCAGAGGAATTTATAAAAATATTTAATTGTTTATTGTATTTTTTCTTATGGTAAGCAGAATAGTAAAAATATCAGACAAATATGTCAACAGTTTTTTTAAAAAATACCAGACACACCCACAACATAAAGAAGAGCCGAAATAAATTTTTAAAGAAAGTTACAAATCTAAAAAAAGGATAGGTGTGTTATTATTTTATTAGATTAAAATTTAACTAACAAATTTTGCATAAATACAATTAATTAAATAAAATTAATTAATTAATTAAAGTTAGAGAATAGACACAAAAATTGAAATTAATGGAGAATAATTACATAGTCATACAATTTTAGAAAAAAAGTCTTTTAAAATAACTATTTGCAAAAAATTTATGGTTATAAAAATATTTTTAAAAATAAATTTAAAAAAAATTATTTATAAAAATTTAATTGAGTACTTTATATTATAATAAATTATGCAATCAATAATAATTTACAAGGGGAAAATTAAATTGAGTACCTTATATTATAATAAATTATGCAATCAATAATAATTTACAAGGGGAAATTCTTGTGAATGCAAATATTTTATATAAAAAAGTCTAAGAATATGAAATCTAATAAATGCAACATTAAATGGAAATTCTAACTGTAAGCTAAAATAGTTAATGTGTTATAATTAAGGCTGATTCCTTATCTTAAAACAGTTCTAAATTAGGGAGAAATCATTGTATAAATTGTTCCATAATAATATAAAAAATCAATACATACTGCTGAGGGAAAAATTAATTTTACAATAATTTGTCAATATAATTCAGACTATGTAACATATATATATTTTAAAAAAAACATATAACGACAAAGAGATTTTAAAATATGTAATTTTCAAAATACTATTAAAATTTATGAGAAAATAGGGCAAAAAATAAAGAAACAAAAACTTTATAAATGTATCAATATTTTACAATTTAAAATCTGGTTTTTAATTTAAATTGGATAGGTCTATTTTATTCTTCATGATTTTTTCTCTATGGCACAATGAGAAATGACTTTCTTTCACTAAATCAATACGGAAAAATCACATGATTATAGAGTAAAAAAAATAAGTTTTATAACTTACGATGATTTTGCTATGTTGGTTAAAAGATTTAAAACTTTATCTTTTGGCACCATTGTGAATGTTGGACGATCCTTCCTCTCGTTGCTAAGCGGTTATCAATGACCGGTGAATATATAGCACATGTTAGACGAGTTATCTTATCCTGCATCAAATTATCATAATTGTGTTTACAAATAATCAGAAATAATTTTCCCTCAAGTCACTTCATTTCATTTGTGATGACGCAATAAATTCCTTTTTTTTCCCTAGCAACAGAGATAAATAATAAAAACGTTTGGACATAAATTTAATACCTTCACATTCATAATGTACAAAAAAAGGAAACATGCTTGATTCATTTACAATACAGAAAATATAATGAGATTGGTGGAAAATCTAGGTATATAACTCTCATTAGTTTTACTACTTGAGTGACATTTTGAAGAGAAACGAATTTCTTGAATACAAAAAATTTATAAAAAAAACAATTATTGTATAGTGTCGCCATCTATAAACTGTATTTGAAACAAATTATCTTTAAAAATGATGTCAAAAAAAATAGGAAGTTGTAAAAAACGCAACACCATGAAGGAATCATCAGAATTGAAATGAAATTTAATGCAAGAATGACTTGAAACAAATTAATGACGAAATTTTTTAAGTAAAAAAACAATATTAAGTATCCGAAATCAGTATTTGGTGTAGCCACCACGCGCTGCAATAAGTGCTGCTATACGACGTCGCATGAAGTTAAACAGATTTTGAATGTCTGCTTTTGGAAGAGAATTCCATATTGCTTGTATACGCAGCAAAAGTTCGTCTTTAGAAGCTGCAGGACGCGGATTACGAGCGAGATGCAGACCAACCAAATCCCACACGTGCGCAATAGTGGGCATATCCGGTGAATAAGCAGGCCAAGGAAGAAGTTGCATGTGTTGGGCTAAACAAAAGTCTTGAACAGTCCTTGTAACATGTGGGTGTGCATTATCCTGCTGAAAAATAGCTCCATGGATGCCTGGAAGGAAGGGAATGAGCTTCGGGCGGTAGCACTTCACGGACGTACCTGTTACTATTGAGATTACCTTAAATTCGTAGCAAATTGGATCGTCCATGATATATATCACACCCCAAACCATAATTCCAGGTGTTAGGCCACTATGTCGTTCGATAACGCACTCTAGAAGGCAGCGTTCACCAGCATAGCGTCTAACACGAATGCGGCCGCATGGTCCCACAAATTAAAGCGTGATTCATCTGAAAAGACAACTTGGTGCCAATCAGCTTGTCAGGCTCTGTTCTCATGAGCCCATTGCAGACGCAGCCGTTGATGATTTACCGTAAGGGGGATCCTGTATTAAGGCACCCTTGCATGCAATCCACGGTGAAGCAGACATCAACGAATTGACGAAGCTGACATTAGTACACCTGTAGCAGTAGACCAACGTGCTGCCAACTGCCTGGAGGAAGCTGTACGGTCATTCACCACCATGCGGAGCAGGTTTCAATCGTCGCGCGCTGACGTCACCTTCCATCGTCCACTGCCAGTTTTTCGCGTTGATCGGTGCTCGTCGGTCCACTGCTTCCGAAATCGCATCACTGTGGAATCATTCTGCAGCACACGGGCTCTATTGAGTGATAGGATAATCCTTCTTCTTGAAGGCCGATAATCCTTCCCCGTTCAAACTCCGTAAGTTGTTGGAATTTCTCCTTATTTCGTCGTGGAGGCATGTTTAGGTCTCACGAAACGTTCTCCACAAACAAATAATCATAAACTATTTTCAACATCCCTCTACAGCCTTCTATTTATACGCTTTCTGCATCAGTTTGGAGGGCGCTGCGCACGCCACGCATGCGCGGTGGCTCTGAAACTTTACTATTTTTCGTAAAAACCTATAATTGATATTTGCTGTAAAATTCATTTAATTCTGATGATTCCTTCATGGTGCTGCATTTTTTACAAACACCAGTTTATGTTTATAAACAGAATGAATTTACAGACATCGTATGAATTAGTTCATAGAAGAGTTTTGAGATACACTTTGCTTCTTGATTTTGTCACTAATATTTCTGTATAAAAGTCTTTTAGCCACTGGCGTAGCTAGGCCTGAGCCCCAGGGCATGGGCCAACTGGACCCAGGGCCTCCCCCTCGGTGGGGGCCTCACTTCTCTTTCTCGACTCTGTCTTAATAAGATCATGATCCGGATAATTATAATGTGGGGAAATATTATTCTCGTACATATTCTCTGAAAAACAAGGAATTTCAAACTGTATGTCAACTGGCCAAAGCGGTAAGGTTGTATTATTATGTGATGACCGTTGTCCATGCCTAGACTAATACCGTAAACAATCATTGAAATCATTTAGTCGAAATGCGGCTATCGATCGAGTCGGTTTGTGCCAAGGTTTTTGAGATTGTGAGTAGTGCACATTTATTTGTTTCAAATTGCCCTTTGAAGAAGTATTTGCGTGCTATATATTGTCTATATTTAAAGATCTCCGGTAGGGCCTACCTTTGCATAGGGAGCCAGGGTCTCAAAAATTTTTAAAATTTCTAATGGGCCCAGGGCTTTAAATTTTTTTAGATTTCTAAGGAGTCTAGGGCTTCAAAGAGTCTTAAGACGCCCCTGGGCCTGAGTGGGCCCTCTATCAAAAATTCCTTGGAAGCCCTTTTTGTGCCCTTCAAAATTCTACGATTCTTTTCTTACACATATTGGGGCCCCTGTAGCTTAAGTGCCCCGTATCATTGATACGGTGGTAGCTGCCCCGCTGCTTTTAACTATGTTAAACCGAAGATTTTGAAAAAAATGTTGTAAATTTTCCAGAAAAACATTCTAAAAATTGAATCTTAAAGAAGAAAATGCTTTTATAGATTCCAAAATTTTGTTTCTTAAAGATTGATCTTCTATACAAAATAATATAGAAATGTTCTTATTTAAAAGCTTTAAATTTATCTTTTCGGGGAACATTTCCATATTTAAAAACTGCTCTATCATCTAAACATCATTTTTTTATATATATATATAAAAGGCTATCTAGAAATAATATTTTTAAAAAATCTCCTATAACACTCAGATTTCTTTATATAAAACCAAAAAATTATTTTTTTTTAATAATGTGTTCTTTTTTTGTCTTTATTGTTTTTTTGTTGCTAATAGAAATGTATCTTGATCTTTGCTGCTAATATTTATGTGTCTACCTGATGTAAAATACGAATATATACGAAATTTTGGGGAAATTTAAAAAGTAGTAATTGGAAATCATGTTTTTTTTTATGAAGTAACAGTAAAGTTTCAATGATTTCTTGAAGCAAGTATTTTTTTAGACTGTTAGCTCATAGCTAAGAAACTAATCTTGAACAGTATAATATTGTGTTTACGTTTGGGGTAAAGAAATTAGTCTTAATTTGCAATTAGCATTAATTAACAAATCAAGACTGTACAATCCCATAAAATATTTCATTGAGACTATCAAATAAAATTTTAATGACAATCAAAAATAATTTATGATTAAAAAAATATGTCTTCGCTTTATTTTTTTAAGCAAATTTAGAGCTTCGAGGATAGGGAAAAATTGGAGTCTTAACAAATATCTAAGAAAATTGTGTAACTGCCTTTTGAATATTTTTTCAACATTAAAACTTAATTAAAGCTAAATATAAATAAGAGGTAATTCTTTTATGATGTCTTTGTGAAATTTTTTGATCTACACTTTATCAAAATTTTCATACAAGACAGGAAAATTTGTGGCAAGTGACATTAATTTTATGTGGATATACTACAGATTTATTTAACACTTTAAATATAGTATACAAACTTACCCAATCTCTTCTTATTTTGAAAACAAGTTCAAGTAAAAATATCACTGGAACCGACATGATTTATATTTTCAATAACAAACTTCTTTGTGTTTGAATTTCTTTATAAAATTCTATTATTTTAATTTATTAAGTTTTTTTCCCTTCAAATAATACTTTAGTGGTGAACATATATTTTTCAAATTGAATTCCTCAATAATTATGAATTTCTTAATAATAGTAATATTAAGGAATCAGTGAATGTAAAATGTAATGTTTTAGTATCTGTAATTACTTCTGATCCTACTTACCCAGATCAATCACGTAATTGTTTCGCAGGATCCTTAATAATGTAGTAAATAAGACAAAGAAGTAAAAAAAATCGAAGCTCAACAACAGAAAGCAATAATATTTATTTTTCGAAAAAGATTAGTGCAGACAAATACACAAATGGATGCTTTTTTTATATAAAGTATAAATTTAAGACTACTTATACCTAAAATATCTATAAATTCTACAGATATCACATGTTTTGAAAGGAGTCAAACAAAGAAATATATATCATTTCAGACATAATTGATATTGAGGCCTCCATCTATGGGCAAAGTGACGCCCGTGATCATGGCAGCCTTGTCGCTCAGCAAGAACAGGACAGGGTTCACAACATCTTCAGTCTCTGCAAAAAAGTTTTAAAAAAAATTAACTTAGTAAGGAGAAGACTATATTTCGTATATATAGACAAGTTCTACTTTGTAAACAACAACATTGAGTGGAACCCTCACTTACTTCCGGTGTAATGTTAATCTATGGGAACACATCGAAATTCAACTGAGTTTTTCAAACTTTTAATGCAAGTTTTTGAAACTTTTTTTGCACTAAATGGATAGAATATGATCTGTAGATTTCAGATTCAGGAATTTAAAGTATTTATTTCAGTATCTTTTATAAAATACCTTGTTAATTTTTTAGCTCAAAGCAATGGAGATTTTGCATTAACCGGAAGAAGAAAAGGGTACTAATGACTGTAGCGCCCCCACATAGTAAGCTTTACGGTAGAACCTGTCCATAAACGTTTACTATGAACATGTTTTTTTGATTGATTCAATGTTTATTAAAGTCATCTTCGAGTGTGTGTAGTGGCCGTGGTAGCCAAGTGGCCAAAGTATCGGACTCGTGGCTGGCGCGTTATAAGTTCGAGCCCAGTACCACTGAAGACCCGCCGTGTAAGGGAGCGATGCACGTTAAATTTGCCGGGAGCTCAAACGTCCTCCCGTTGGTGTGGTGTGGTAGTTAGGAGAGGTGGGGTCTTAGGTGTCGTCACTTGATTATGGTTCTAAATGACTAGGTCCGTTGCCAAAAGCTCTCGTGTTGTTGAATAGTGCAAGGTTAATATTCTCTCACTCGAGTATGTGTTTATTAAAGTCGCCCTGTAAAGCAATATAACGGCTATTGGTGACGGACATCGTCATTTTGAACCACGGTCAAGTGACGAGGATGACACCTAAGTTGGCACTACCTTTCAAAACTAGAGCACCAGAGCCACGATATATTTTATGTGCACCAGCACCTCAACACGGTGGATCATTAATTTCAGATATATAAACTGATGGGGGCGTATTCTAGACGAATTATTAATCTGCAAAATCTAAAAAGAATTTTTTTTCAGTTAAAATATATTTTTAAGTAAATTTTTCTCTCTCTAAATAGTCTTTGTTTAAATCTTTTTAATATTTAATGTTATACTAGTTGTTATCCACTCGTTTCGCAGGGTATTTCATGACAATGTATGTGGGAAAGGAGTGCAAGTTTTCTTTTACTTCTTTTGATTTTTATTGTAAGAGATGGCACCACTAATCGAAACCACGTGAGTTTTAGCTGCGCGATACGATGAGGTCATGTATTTATAAAGGGGGCAGAAAAGAAAAACTGAGAGTTGCACCAAAGCTTGAACGAAGGAAGGTCAGAGGAAATCGGTCTCTCCGTTGTTTTGAGAAAGAGTACGTGTTTTCGGAATTAGTATGGTGCTATCTCGAATTATTTAAAACCCCTTGTAAATAGTAAATGTTTTAGTTGTGTTATTAATAAATTAAGTTATTTTAACTCTGCGTGCTTATTTTAACATTAAAATCGAACCTTCCCCTAGATGCCGTCCCACATGTATAACTGTAAATTTTTTTTTGTAGATTATAGTTATCTAAGTCCTAGCATTAAATTTTGATTCTATTAAAATCATTCTTATCTTTCTCGCCTCTTGATTCAAAAGAGGCAGGACTTGAGTTTCTAAAATAGAAGTATATTTATCATTTACGCCCCATAGCATCCCTCTCGGAGTTGATTTCTTTAAATGACATTTTTAGCAGATCTCTACTCATGCCAAAAACACATAACAGTAGAAGTTCAAGTCTGTTAGATTCATTTGCTCAAGAACCGAATTTTTATATCTCCTCCGTAACCCCTTGGGAGTCCATTTTTGAAAAGCACATTCTTTGCCGATTCCTACTCAACAAAAGAAAGGTGTTTGCCAAATTTCTAGTCAGTAGGGGTCTAATAGCTCAAAAACAAGCATTTTTTCCCCTATAACATCCCCGTAACCGTAATAATAAGCAAATTCGCATAATGATTGAGAAAAATTGCATTATTGGCTATCATGAGATAAATATTTTCTCCAAATAACTTTTTAATGGAAAAACAAATATTTTCCCTCCATCTTTTTCAGCTGTTTAAACAAAACAATAAATGATGGCACTAGTAAAGTTCACAAATCTTATCTCACATATTTATTGGAAACGAGTAGGAATAGTAGGAGAAAGCATTTCCGTTGCTTAATCCATTTTTGAATTGATTGAATAACTCAAGTGAATTTAATTTCTTTCAATATCATAGGTTAGTTTTGACAGCTTTTACTTAGAGCATGCTTGTTTAAAGAGCGGCCCAAAACCTTTTAAAATGCGGCTAAAACGCAAATCATGAAAATAATTCAATTAACACATTTTTATTATAAAAAATAAATGTATTAACAAAATATACTGCATTAGTTTTCGATTTAATTAAAGAGTTGAAAAGATTTCAAGATTTTCGAAAAATCGAAGAGTATTTCAATGTATTATCTACCCCGTTTTCTCTAGAAATAAATAAATTACTTCAAATCTTCAAATGGAATGCATTGAACTGCAAAGTGACATTCAACTGAAAGAAAATTTTGGGAATGTATCTATCCTGGAGTTTTATAAAGATTACCTACACCGCGATAAGTATCCTCATTTTCACACACTCATGCTTTATTAATGTCTTCAGCTTTTGGCAGTACTTATATTTGTGAAGTTATTTTCCAAGAATGAAGCATACAAAAAACAAAAATAGGACAAAGATCACCGACAAACATCTTGAAAAATGCATTAAGAATTGCAACTTCGTCTATTGAACACGATATCGATTTTCTTGTGTGTTCAACACAAACGTAAATTTATTGATCTCATTAAATTGATTTTTTCCATCTGTATGAAATCCAAACTAATTGAAACGAAACTTTTACAAATTTAAAATAAATGTTACCTATTCATGTCTAATTCAAATTTAAGAAAATTATAATTTATTTTGATAAAACTACATACAGTTAATTTTTATTTCAATTTGTTAAAAAAAATATTGTATGTGCGGCCCAGAAGAAAAAAATTATTTTTGCAATGTGGCCCACAAGCGGTCATAGCTTAGACATCCATGATTTAGAGCATCGCATCTTTCGGGATAGAACTTTCATGCAAAGAATTAATTGATAATAATTATCTCAAAATAAGAAGAATTATCTTATAAGTTCTATGTACGATTTATCCCAGATGTATCATTGGCTAACAAATAAACAAAGTTACACCCAACGAATATCATTTAGAAACAAAAACAAAAAAAATTGTAGGATGGTCTACAGATGACAAACCGGATGATAACAGTTTTACTATCAAACACTGTCAATCACTCGTAATTATTATTCTCCAAACGTCTCCGTGACCCTTTTCTGCCATGTCTAACTGAGATTTAAATCTTTGAAAATTTTAAATTTATTTAAAAAAAAAAGTAATAATTCGATTTTTTTTCAAAGTGTGCGAGAGTATTCTCACCTGCGAATCGCTTGAGGGGAGTCCTGTTTATTGTAGTCTTGGCAAACTCGTTGTCCTTGTCGAACAAGCCTTCCTTCTCGGCCATCCGGGTGCGCACGGCAGTGGGGTTCACGGAATTCACACGAATCTGAAGAAGAAAAGAAAATATTTAAATAAGAAAAAGGCATTCGAATTTATAAAATCCACCTCGCCTACATGTGGACTCGTATCACAAAAAATGACATCGTGTGGGATGCAGAAATGTATAGAGCACTTTTGTTATGATTTATTCGCAGATGTGGATGAACGATATGCTGTTATCACATTTCGGATGATTGAAATTAAATCTTAGAGGTTTGTTTTTATAGCTGATTGTTACGAGGGCTGTTTTTTAAGTAAGGTCCGTTTGTTTTTAATAAAATAACGACAATATTTTGTTTCAAAAACTTTTATTTTAGGGATTGTACATACTACTTTTGCCTATTTTTCTACATAGTTGCCGAGTTTATTATTGCACTTGTCATACCTTAGAAGATTTGAAAACCCTCTTCAAGGAAGTGTGCCGCCTGGTCTGACAGCCAGGAGTTCACGGCCGCTTTCACTTCTTCGTTGTCACTGAAGCGTTTCCCACTAAAACTATGCTTGAGGAACCGGAAAAGGTGGAAATCACTGGGAGCAAGGTCGGATATAGTGCAAGGTCCAAAACCTCCCATCCAAAAGATTTGATTAAGTCTCAAGTCGTTCCAGGAGTGTGAGGCTCTCTTCTTTAAACTTCCTGGCCCATTTTCGAACTTTGCTGTCACTCATTGCTTCAGTACAATAAACTTCTGTTATCTGGCGATGAATCTCTGCAACCGATATGTTTCTCGCAGTCAAAAAGTGGATAATAGACCTCTCTTCCACTTGGCGGGTGATTCAATCACCTTAAACATTTTAAAGACGCACAGTGAAGCTTACACGAGTGCTATAGGGCTGGAAAAAGCGTGAGTGTGTTCGCAAAGGAAGCTGGTCAGTGACGCAGAGACTCGTTGCGGCGTACGCGCGAACTAGGGAACTATACGCACCAACCTGCCTTACTTAAAAAATAACCCTCGCATGACAAATTAATGTTGCACAAGAACAATGTTAATATTGTCAGTTAAAGTTAATGATCGACATTGATAACCGAAGATATTGCCATCATTTTTCTAATCAGGACTGTTGATGGGTATATTGGGTCATGTGTATTCCTGTGGGTAAGTCACCAATGATTGATTGATTATCACCTGTGATGATGTCAAGTAATTTTACTCGGTATAAGAGTTTTGTATTAATACAAGCCGTTATTGATATCGAAGTCTACTAATAAGTTTCCTACTGTATTTAAAAACCTTTTCATAGCCATCTCAACTCTGGGAGAGGCTAGGCTCTCCCAGAGTTTATTTCCCAGAGTTGCTTATTTGCTCTCTGCGTTCGTATTCATATTAAGTCGACTCTCGCTAATTCAAACATTCGATAATACGAACCTCTCACTAATTCGAAGTATATGCTCACTCCCTTCAAAAACTCTTGATATTTCGAACTAAAACAATACGTTTTGGTACACTCAATATTTCGGAGTAAAATCTGTGGCTGGCTAGACTACTACACGCGATAATTGGAAGTTATCTTATAAAACTCTCGACAATTCAAATACTCACTATCATGTAGAGTCCTGTATCAAACATATTGTACCTTACATATTTTACGTTTCATTATTTCTGCTTGTCTCCCCTTTAACGTATTCCCTTTGATGACCATCGGAGTTGACTCCGATAACTTTGACTGAAGCTAAAGTGCACTAAACAAACTACATAACTTTTCCCTTGAAAATCATGTTGATGCGGACATTTTTCAAGCTTCATATATCCTAGAAAAATCTATTGACAAAGTTAGATTGAATGCCATAAAACAAAAAAAGGTAACAGATGTTTTCGTCAAAAAATTTATCATGTATAGTATATATTCTTTTAATACTTGTTTTTAATACATAAATGTATTCCTTTAATACAGGAGTTTTAACTTCTGTATAATATTTATACTGTATATAATATGTACTTTTTAAAACACTTTAAAATAATTTTATACACATGTACAATTGTTGCTTAATTACATAGTTCCAAATTTAAGTGTGTTAGAAAAAAAATTTCTATTCATGCATTTTGTGAGTTTTTTTCTACCCTCTTGATGATTCGAAGTTTTTCATTGGTCCCTTCAGCTTCGAATTATCGAGAGTCGACTGTAATCTACCTTATAATCTCATGCCTTAATATAGCACTTACGTTGTAGGGTCCAAAGTCGAGTGCCATGCTTCTGGTCAGTTGATCGACCGCACCCTTGCTGGCACAGTAGACCCCGTAGGCTGGGGCCACGGTGAATCCCATCACACTGGACAAGTTGACGATGGAGCCGCCCTTACCTCTGGCTTTCATGTCACTCGCAATTAACTGAAACGATAAACTCTTCATGAACATCATTTAATGTTTTCAGTAACATTTTGAGAAGAATATACAGATTTGTTACAAACACAAGATTATATGAGTTTTTGATATTATTTACCAAAGAACATAGTTTATGCTGCGAAACTAAGTCGAAGTCGGTTAGTTTAGTCTATATTTTACATTGCGAAACTACAGTTCTTCATATGAGTAGCAAGGCCCACTTTTCTGCTTAGACACGCTAGGCACATGCTTAGGGTGCAAAAGATTGGAGGGCGAAAAAATAGAAAACAATTGAAATTACAGTGAACACACAATCACCTAACGAATCAGGAGAGAAGCATTTCTGCCCTTAATATAGTAAAGACTGAAATGAGATATAATATGGGAAAAAGAAATGCTTAACAGTTTAATGGTGCTATGCAATTAAAATGATATTACAATCGATATTGATTACAATGATGTCATTAACGATTTTGCAAGAATCAAAACTTGGGGAAAACATTTGTTGTACACGTACAACGATAGTGACTTAACAAAGAATAAGGATGTCTAAAAGTAAAATATAGTAAAACGATAAGCGAAAGAAAAATATGAGAATCAACAAGTTGAAAACATTTCATACAATAACGTATACTCTATATTGTAATTGCAAACGATTTCATTAATTTACTGTACTAATTTACAAAAGGGGTGGAAGGGGGTCCGTGATGCCAGAAGGTAAGAAATGAACAAGAGTGGCAAAAACATGTCCTTACGGCGGCCGGTTGCCAGCTCAGGACACGGTGGGTCCACAGGTGGGGGATAATGGAAAGATACTCCAAACAGCAAAAACAAATAAAAAAGTAAGAAAAAAGGGAAAATTCCTCCCGAACCAAAACTGTCAAGTTAAAAACTGAAGGAGGGAGAAGTGCTTTGGAAATTGGGGGGGGGGGACGGGAGCGTAACGATTTGAAGTGCCTTGGGAGCCGGTGGGATTAAAAACGGCCCTGTGAGTAGCATACTTTCAAAATTATATGCATAATCATGATTTACCGGATAGTTTGTGACGGATCTGTACGCGACCTTTACACTAATCCTCTTGGGGAAATTTTGGGGCTAGCATTCTCGTTAATTTACAACCATCTCTTTCAAGAAGAAACCCTGATATGGAGATTAGTTTGACTATATTAAGTCAGGGTTTTTTGTAATTGTAAGATAGAAGGATTGGAGGAACTGTTGCGGCGATACGAAGGTGAAATTTAATTCATTTTCACAACTTGAGTTAAGAACGGAGTTTGCCACTATACTAAATTAGTAGATTGGGAATTTATAGTCTAAGATAGATTAAGTTAAATTAAACTGATTACTTGCGCTTGTTCACACTTAGAGTTGATTGCTTTCTTTATATCACTCCTAGGGCATTCTCTTGTGGTTTAACTTTTGGTTGATTAGTGTGCTCGAATGATAATAAAATAATAATTATTATGGAAGTTTCTGGTCATGCTTTGTTTGTCCCCAAACCTTTAGGTAGGCAGGACGGTGAGGGAGCGACTTCAACGGGAAGTCGCTCACAAGAGAAGGAAAATTGTATGTATGTGTGATAACGCACGAGCTCTCTTCCAGAAATTAAAAACCATTTAATTATATAAAAGGAAAAAAACTACAACATTTATTTACTTCTCGACATAATTTTCACCTACATTTAAAAATTTGTCATGTCTGATGATACGTTTCAGAAATCCCATGTTATACTCTTCTTTCAATGTAAATCGTTTTCGCGAGACTTAAAGTAGATTACGGCGAAACTTCCAAAATATAAAGCGAAGAATGCCTTCAGAAGAATGGCGTTTCTTCACGGCAATACTCGCCCACACACTTCTGATGCAATTCAATCATTGCCAGATCAATGGAGGATGAGAAAATTTTGATCATCCATCCTATAGTCCGGAACTTGCTTCTGACGATCACTGTCTCTACCCTAAGCTGAAAGAGTTTATGGGTGGTAAACGTTTTGGAAGTGATGAAAATTTTGAGGCAGAAGAGAACATATTACATGGAAATTCTGAAGATCGTAAGCAGATATGATCGATGTTTAAACGCAGAAGTTGTTTATGTAAAGAAATTAGGAAAAGCTTCAGGTATAAAGCGATTGTTTTTCGCCAATAAATAATGTCTTTTTCATTTTGTAACTAACGGTCTTTATATACTGAAGGCTCTTCACATATGATATTGCATATTTTTCTGCTTCAAAAAAAGTATACTGTGCAGGAATTTACTATTTTTTTGTGTTTGCTCTATTTCCAAAATTGGAAGATACTTGAAATAAAATTTTATTTGATATATGTGGATTTTGATGATGAGGTTTACAAAGAGGAAAAATAGGTAGTTTTTATGTATTTCTAAGTTCAAGAAACTAATGCATAAAAGCAAGTGTAGATATATTAATTCTCACGATTCTATTTTCATCGAGAAAATTTAATAATTTTCCTTTTAGTATAGTATAATCGCTGTAATTAAGACCATTTACTAGGAAGATTTTTTTGCGGAAAGACAAAATTTTACATAAAATTTATTTAAAAATAAAGTTTATTTATAAATTTTGTAATAATATTTCATATAAAGGAGGAAAGAATTAAAAAAACAAGTAAATAAAAGAGATTGACAAAATGGGAGAAGAAAATCAAGTTATTATGTATGTCATATCTATCCTACGAGTTCCGAGTTATACGATGTTAATTAATTTTTAGTTTTATTTATTCATATTTCTTATTTAATCATTCATTATTTTATCATATCTTATTTTATTGTTTAGTTAATGCATTCAATTTCTAAACTAAATCATTCATTAATTCCAAATTTCGTGCACAGTATTTATATTTGTTGTATTAGAAAACTATGGACACACACATCGCTCGCATAATAGTTTTAAAAAATTAAGATGAAAAAGACAGATAAACAAAAATATACAGATATGATGATATGTGTACAGAAAAAAGAAATAGTAGCATTTTATAAAAAAAAAATCGGACTTTAAAATTATTTATTGTAACTATAGAAAATAATCCTCCCATAAGAAAGCCTTTTATTTTTACTTTAAACTTGTTTTGAAATTCCACAGAAATTACGGCCCGATTCCCTTTTTTACTTCTATTTACAGCAAAGTTTTCTTTTTAACAGTCAAGCCTTATTTCTTCCTAGTTTTTTTAAAAATTTTATTCTGTAAGACTTATTTTTTTCCAGTTCTTTTAGCTAAGCCTTCTTTCAAATGTTCGTTTTTAGTTTCTGAACCAAGCCTTTTTTTTTTACTTAAAACTTATACAAAAAAATTCACTCGGGTCCATTTAGTTGCACAGTTCCAATTCATAACTACTTTATAGAGTCTGGCATTTGGGAAATTCCAGAGTTCATAGAAATTCTGAATTTTCTAATATTTTTAGAATACCGTAAAATCCGGCGTATAAAACACGCACTTTTAACACGAAAAATATGATTAAAATTTACGGATGTACGTTATACGCTGGGTATAAAAACGAGAGCTTTAAAAATAAAAAATAATAATAATAAATACATGAAAGTATAAAATATAAGTCTTCTACATGTATCGAAATAATGTCTTTTTGAAAGAAATGACATTCCTTATGAATTGAAAGGGTTATAGTTCTAGAAGTATACTATTTTTGCTAAAGCTTGGGATAACAAGGCATTACACACATATACTTTTGGTGTCTTTGTAAAAAAGGGGGTACGTGTTACATGGCGAATATACCTAAAAATTAAAAAATTCCAGCTTGAAGTATAGATGCGCGTTTTACGCCGGCGCGCGCTGTATGCCGGATTTTACGGTAATTCTTCCTTTTGAAGTAAAAAAGTTCACAAGTCTCTCATCTTGCGAGGCAAAAGAACTGAAAATCTTATCTTAAGCTGGAATAATTCCGCTAAGCCAAAAACTCCTTAGTCTAAACATGTCATGTTCGAAGTCAAAAGTGCGTAACAGTTCCGAGGGTTATTGGTGATAATACTCTTTAAACAGTAGTGCAATCCAGTGCATCAATTTTTATTTTCGTGCATGTAAAAAACGCTGCTAAATATTACGTAAGAAAGAAAAGTTCCTTGTCATATCTGACGTAAGCAACTTTGAAAACAATATAGTCTCGCCGTGTGAATTAGAATTAATAGAACAGAATTTATTTACAGAGAGTTGCAGAGCATATGTGGAAGCGCGATGCATTAACCACTCAGCCACTGGGCTTCAAATGTTTGAAAATATCTATGGAAAATAAAATGTTTTCTAATAAGCTTAATTTGTTGAATATTATTTTTGTGCAATATAATATTTTAACATGAAATTCTTTTAATACGAAAAAGTATTTCAGTCCCTTCAGTTTCGTGTTAAACGATTTTCACTGTAAATGATTTTGTTTCGTTCAAATTTCTTTTAGAAGAAATTTTACAGCTTGAAACAAAGGAAAATTCCCTTTAAGCATTATTACGTTAAAATTTTAATGACCAGCAAATATGATAAAAATCCTCTCTGTTCTTCGGCTTGTATGATTCAAATTTGGGTAATTTGTAAACATTAAAAAGAGAGAGAGAACCAGTGGCGTACTTGGGATAGGATCCAACCAACGCACTCCCATGGACCAGCAGATTTTTAATTTTTAGCATAAAGATTATTTATCTAAAGACCCTATCACACACACACGAATATTTGGAGCAACCGTTTTGGACAATTTTTAACGCAGCTGAGGGTGAAGGGTTGCCGCAAACAAAACGACATGCTCTGACGTCAGCCGCGCTCTATCTCCACATTGAAAAATTACTCGCCTATTTTTCTGCTTCGGAAAACGAACATTCAATATTATTTCTTTTATTTCGCTCTCGCTTTTGTTGATGGGCAAAAATAGAAAAGAAGTACCTTTCTGTTTTAAATATTATACACCGTTAAAATATTATACACCACTAAAATATTATACGTCATATCTGATGCGTTTGACGAAACCGAAGATGCCATCTTTACCGCCATCTTGTTTATGACGTAGGGCGCCGAAGAACCCCATTGGCTGGAATTTCAAGCAACTTTTATTTGGAGCAACTTTTTCAGCTCACTGGAGAAAAATTGTTTGGAGAGGTTGCTATGGCGACAAGGTAGATATTGTTTGGAATTGGGTGGAAAATGGCTCCAAACGTGTACGTGTGATAAGGCCTTAAGTGTTTTTTTACAAAGCACCCGCCTCATAAAAGTAGTCAGAGAACGCCACTGGGGATAATGTAAGAAATAATTAATATTACTTACCTGTCCAATATTAATGATGGCTTTCACGTTTATGTTCATTGTTCTGCAAATGAAAAAAAAAAGTAAAAGGATGAATAACTTTTTAGTTAAAAGTTAATAATGTGGAAGATATTTTTGAACTTCGTTTCTATCAAAAACATCATTTAATCCAAAAAAAAAATGTTATTAAAAATGTTATATAACTCACATTACTACACATAGTTTGTCAGGGCTAAGATTATTTAGACGAGAGGGGGAGGCAAACCACGGCACGCGTGCCACAGTGTGGCACGGTGGAGTTGTAACAGTGTCAAGAGAAGACTTATTGAAAAAATAATTTCTTTTTTAAATATAACAATAAATAACCATTTTCCGCTGTGGGCGTAATAGAATAAGTATCACTCAAAACTAGCTGATGTGCACCTAAAATAGCCTAATTTTGTTAGTATCTGAAGGAGCTAATTCTAATAAAGATGACTTTTAAAAAAGTAGTAATTCAAAAGCCTCATTAATTAAGTACCGAGGGCTTAATAATTAATTTACATTAAAATGATTCAAGTTACTCCCCCATTATTATTTTATACATAATCAAACTGATTGAACCTGTAAAAGGTTTATTAACAACGCAATCTAAGTTTGAATTTTCGTCTTATTTATTGTGTTATTTTTAAATCTCAACTACATAGATTTGTATTAAAAATGTTTTGTTTGCTTAAAAATCTCATAATAAGCGTATTAGTAACATTTTTTTGCTTTCCCATATTTGTTTGTTGGAAAAGTTGGAAGTGGCACGCATAATTATTTTTTTATCAAATAGTGGCACTCTTTCCAAAATTTGGCCATCCCTGATTTAGGCGAACTGTATCTAAAGATTTCCCAAAAGTTTGGGACCTTTTAATTTGTTAAGGCAAAGTCTCTGACTTCCCAGGAGGGAAAGCTAAGCCACTCCGCATTTAATTTATCTTAATATTGATTATTCAGTGACTGAATAAACTGGTTAAAGATTAAGTGTGATGTTTATTGAAGATATACGAGGGGGTTCCAAAAGGAAATCGAACAATTTTTTTTAGTGGACATAGCTTTTGTGCTATCACGTATTGCTGTTAGGAGTGCATACAGTTTTCTTGAGCCAGTAAATCGTAAGGAAAAAACTAGTTTCAACTGACTTTATATACTGACAGCTGTTTTGTGTGATCGTCGTTTTTACATTGATGTGAACAGCGAGTGGCGGTAAATTCAGTGTTTTGTTCAGAAAAAGTGGAATAGAAATTCTTTGCAATGTCCAATACGGTGTATGGGGGACGATGTTATGGGGAAAACTCACGTGTTGGAGGGATTTTTCCGTTTTAAAAATTGTGAAATGTCAACTGATAACACACTTCGTTCTGGTTGTTTTTCCACAGTCCGAACAGATGAAAATGTTAAAAAAAAACTAGTGAAATCATCAAGAAATATTGAAGACGGATCATTGAAGAAATTGTGGAAGAAATTTGGGAAAGACTTGGAGTTTAGTTCAGCGAATTTTCACTCGTTTATCCTTCATGACAATGGCCTTGCTCACATTACCCTGTTTGAACGACAATTTTTGATCAAAAAGGGAAAGAACTCTGATCCCCAACCACCGTACTCACCCGACCTTGCCCCGTGCGACTCCCCCTCCTCGAATGAAAAGAGATATGAAAGGAAAACGTTTTGCTGAGGCGGAAACGACGGGGCGATGCTAAGCTTCACAAAAGGGGAATTTAAACAATGTTTAGAAAAGTAGAATAAAATATTAGACAAGTGTATCAAATCTAGTGGAGAATATTTTGAAGGGAATTGAAGGTTGTGGCTTAAAATTTGAATAAATAAGTTAAAAAGAGATGAATTTGGTTTTTTGGGTATCCTTTCCTATATCTCTTACTACTATTCAGTGCTGGTTTATCCATTCGGGGTCCGTAAGAGCTCGAAAGGGCCCGGATGAGCTAGATTTAACCAGGTTTTCTTGTAATAAATTTCGATCCACCAGAGCCAAGGGGGCCCGAAGATCTTTTGCGCCCAGGGCCCGAAATGAGATTAAATCGGCACTGCTATCATTCATTCATCATATGTGAATTTTTCACATGTTAAGATATCGCAAAGCTTTCCAGCTATTTGAAAAATTATTCAACATTCCTGAGTTTTGTATTAACAGCAGCGCTTAAAAACTTATAAGCATTTTCTTAATGTTATCTAAGCATATACAGTCGAATCTCTATAATTCAAACCTTCGATAATACGAACCTCTCGATAATTCAAACCTTCGATAATACGAACCTCTCGATAATTTGAAGTATATGCTCACTCCCTTCAAAAACTCTTGATATTTCAAACTAAAACAATACGTTTGGGTACACTCAATATTTCGAAGTAAAATCTGTGACTGGCCAGACTACAACACGCGATAATTTGAAGTTATATTATAAAACTTTCGACCATTCGGACACTCACTATCATGTACAGCACCGTAGCAAACAGGTTGGAGTTTGCAAGTTTTGCGTTGTATTGTCTCTGCGTGTCTCCCCTGTAACGTAGCTCCTTTGATGACCATTAGTCTGCAAGCCCTTCTTTGTGTTTTTTGCTTCCTAAGGCGAAAAAACACTTTTAATGCTTTCATTCTTCAATAGGACAATAGACCAACCGCACCTGTTGTCAGCCTCCCATATCTTTCGTTTAACATATGTGGACTCTTGCTACACATGTATTCAGAAAGGATGGTCCTCTATTATAAAGTAGAGATGCGTGCGTAGGATTGTGTATGCATGTATTGAATGTATTCTTTTAATACAGGAGTTTTAACTTCTGTATAATATTTGTACTGTATAAAATGTGCTTTTTAAGAAGTTTAAAATAATTTTATACCTATGTACAACTGTTGCTTTATTACATAGTTTCAAATTTAAATGTGTCAGTTAAGAATTTCTTTTCGTGTATTTTTTGGGACTTTTTTCTACTCTCTTGATAATTCGAAGTTTCCTCTTCAACTTCGAACTATCGAGAGTCGACTGTATTCTAGCATTTAAATCAAGAATTTCATCAATTGAATAAAGTTAGATAATATTGTTCATTGTAAAAAGTTAGAGACGTTCATACCTGTCAACATCATGTTCCGTGTAGGTCCCATACTCTTTAAGCTCCATGATGCCGGCGTTGTTGACCAGCAAATCGATAGGTCCGATGCCTTTCAAGGCATTTTTGGTCAAATCCCAGTTTGAAATATCCAGACACAAGGGTTGGATTTTGGGACTCTGAAAAGAAAAAAAAGAGGATAAAATGCACTTATTTAGAACAATATTTGGAATGATCTCAAAAAATTCATCGGAGATTGCAACAAACTTCCCCACCACGTCAACGTGAGGAATTGGAGCTTGGACAGATTTTACATGCATTAGCCTCTCTACAAGACAGTGGCGTAACGTACACCCCCGCAACCCCCTCAGTGGGGTGGGGTGGGGGAGGCAGGACTCTAGGGGGCCCAAAGCAAATATTATGTTATGGTTTTGCAATCTTTTGTAAGATAAGGCTTGGGGTCTCAAATCTGACTTTGCAGGGGGTGTAGCGAACATTATTTCGAAAGTCTAGTTACTTCAGTTGATGACGTCAGAGACGAATAGATGATAGTGACTGCCTTATATTGTAAAGGGGACAGGTTTTCCCTGAAATCCATTTCCCCTCCGTTCCGAGATAAACCCTCAAAAGAACATGTGAGAGACCGGTTTTTGAGGGTCCCGGCTGGAAGCGAGAGGGAAGAACGTGGTCTGTAGAGTAAGATGGTGTTTTAGATATTCATGTAATTAAAGCTATCGATATATCTCTAGCCTGACTGTGTTTTCGTTTCCAATACGTCACAGGGGAGCCTAATATTCTCTGTTACGCCACTGCTATATGGTAGGTAGTATATGTTACATCTTTGTATTAAAACAATATATATCTGCGTTTATTACCTTATATTTTATCCCCCTCTTCCGAACTTGAAGTATTTTTTTAGTAAAGCATCAAATATCTATATATATAAAGGAGAAAAGCGACTCACTCACTGACTGACTGACTAATCACGATATCTCCGAAACTATTCAACCTACAGACTTGAAATTTGGTAGACATGTTCCTTTCATGGAGTAGAGAGCAGCTAAGAACGGATTTTTTTGCGAAATTCGAACCGCAAGGAGCGTTACGGGGCATTAAGGGGTGTTAAAAATAATTGTTTCTATTTTTACACTACTCAACGTACAATCTTGAAATTGGGTAAGCAGATTCCTTTCATAGAGTAGAGATCCGCCACAAAAGAGGTTTTGGGAAAATAGATTGGGTGTTGAGGGGGAATAAGGGGCGTAAAAGATAAATATTTTCGTTTTTAAAGTAAATGACCTACTGACTTGAAAATTGGTAGGCATAGTTCTTTCATGGAGTTAATATCCGCTACAAAATGGGTTTGGGGAAAATTGACCCCCAAAGGGTGTTGAGGGGGGTTAAGAGGAGATATAAATAATTATTCCAATTTTTAAACTATTAGACGCACAGTCTTGAAATTTGGTAAGCAGGTTCCTCTCATAGTGTAGAGATACGCCACAAAATGGGTTTCGTGAAAATAGACACCCAAGTGGCGTTAAGGAGCTTAAGGGACGTTATAGATAATTACTTTTCCATTTTTAAACCCCTGGAAGCACAGTCTTTAAATATGATAAACAGAATCCTTTTATGGAGTAAAGATCCAATATATAATGTGTTTTGTGAAAATCAACCCCCCAGGTGGCGTTGCGGGGTCTCAAGGGGCGCTTAGACTCACAGTCTTCAAATTTGGTAAGCAGATTCTTTTTATAGAGTAGAGATCCGCAACAAAATGGGCTTTTTGTGAAAACAGACTCCAAGTGGCGTTGCGGGGGCTCAAGGGGGTTATAGATAATTATTCCTATTTTTAAACTATTAGACGTACAGTCTTGAAATTTGGTAAGCATATTCCTTTCGTTGAGTACAGATCCGCTATAAAATGGGTCGCGAGAAAATTAACCCCCAAGTTTCATTTCGGAGGATTAAGGGGCATAATAGATAAATATTTCCGTTTTTAAACTATTCGATCTACCTGCGTGAAAATTGGTAGGCATGTTCCTTTCATGGAATAGAGTTCCTCAAACAAAGAGTAAAACAAAAATCGACACCCAAGGAGGGTTGCAAGGAGTGAAGGGGAGTTATAGGAAAAAAATCCTGTTTTAGAATTGTTAGACCTGAGTACTTGAAATTTGTTAAGCATGTTCCTTTTGTTGAATGGGGATCCACTAAGAATGCATTTGACTCCTGGGGGGAGCAAGGGGTTACTGGAGCGTGTTGACGAAAAATTTATTTTTTCGAACTACAAGAACTATAATAATGGAATTTGATTTACATTTCTCTTTTGTTGAATTTAAATCCGCTAAGAACAGTTTTTGGGAGAACGACTCTCAACGGAATTACGAGGGGGGGATTGATAGTAAAAATTTTGTTTTTACCCTATTAGATTTAGATTTGAAATTTGGCTTCCATGATTATTATAAGGAGTAAAGATCTACCTAAAATTGGTTTTGCGGAAATCCACTTTGTTATAGGGTTACGAAAGTGTAAACATCATTCTATACACAATTTTAGAGAATATTAGATAATACAAATTAGTAGTTCTTTTTTTTTATCAAGAGGCGAGAGTTACAGGTAAAAGTATATTTTTCAATACAATAGAATTCTTAATGCTAAGACATAGATACCAATATTTAATATATATAAACAGATATATTTATAAAACATCATGAAATTCCCAGTGAAGCGGGAGGGTAACAGCTAGTATATATATAAAAGTAAATAATATGTTCATTTGTTTTTACTAAAGTTACTCAAGAACAATTGATGACTAACTTCATAATTTCGAATAGTCAAATGACAAGAATGTTGCTTGTTCTAAGACATTCCTCTTTAACTTTCCACACCAGGTCAGAAAGAGGTTTTCAAAACCTAGTTCTTTTTAAAAGGGATAAATTCCCATCATTTTGAACGATAGCATAATCAAGGCTTGAAGATTCCATTTATAAATCCTCACACACAAAGCTCGCAATTATCACCTCTTAGAAGGTGCGGAATTTTTTAAAGGAAGTCTTATATTTTTATATGAATGTGTGATGGATCTATACGCGCCCTTATTAACTAATCCTCTTGAGGAAACTTTGGGGCCAGCATTCGCGTTAATTCACAGCCTCTCATGAAGAAACCCTGATATTTTAATTAGTTTGACTATATAAAGTCTATATATATAGGTTTTGTACATGTAATATAGAAGGAGCAGGAGAGCTGTGGCGGTGATACGTAGGTGAGAATATTAGAATATTTCATTGAGTATTTCACAAACATAGCGCGAGTTAAGGAAGGAGTTGCTAAGATATTAAACTATTAGATTAAGTATCTTAGATAGATTGAATTGGATTTAGTAATCGGATCACTTGCACTTGTTCACTTTGTCAAGTTCAACTAGTCGTGTTTACTTAGAATTATTCATTGAGAATAGATCGCTCGCTTTATATGCCACTCCTAGGGTCTCCTTTTGTAGTTTCACTTGTGATTAAGTGTGTTTGAAGAGTAATAAAATAATAGAAATTATGGAAGTTGTTGGTGATGCTTCGTCCCCCCCCCCACCCTCAGGTAGGCAAGTTGGTGAAGGAGCGGTGCCAAATAGATCACGCTCACAAATGTAACATATGAATGCTAGTTTTACGAAAAAGCATACAGCCAATTAACAACTATTGTAAATAGCCAATTAACTATTTCGTGAAAATGATAAATTATTTACAACTTTTTATGATACATTGTGATCGGAAATACTTTTGTCTTTTCCAGTTTGTCGGTAGTATTATAAAGGCTTAAATTTTCCGAGTTAAAATATATTTTGTACACGGTTAAAGCTGCAAGCACTTTCGTCAAGTGGAAATTCTCTGGAAATTCTACGAAATGTTGAAATTTCAAAATTTCTCTTAATTTCGATCACGTGTATTCATTAAAACTGATCCCTCCAATGGCGTAACGGAGAATATTAGGGCCCCCTTGCAAAATCAGATTTTGGGCCCCAAGTCGGATTTTACAAACGATTGCAAAACCATATGTACTTAGTGTTACTCAGGTTTTGTGCCCCTAGAATCCTGGCCCCCTCGCAATGTGGGGTGGAGGGGTGTAAGTTACGCCTCTGGGTCCCTCGTTCTATAACATGGGTGTCTAAACTATGACCGCATGTGGGCCGCATTGCAAAAATAATTTTTTTTCTGGGCCGCGCATACAATATTTTTTTTAACAAATTGAAATAAAATTTTTAACTCTATGCAGTTTTATTAAAATAAATTAACTTATTTTTATTATAATTTTTTAAAAATTTGAATTATGAATTGGTACACATTTATTTTAAATTTGTATCAGTTTCGTTTCATTTAGTTAGGATTTCATAAAGATGGAAAAAACTCAAGTTAATGAGATGAATGAATTTGCGTTTGTGTTGAATAAGTAAATCGATATCGGGTTCAATAGACGAAGTTGCAATTCTTAATGCATTTTCAAGATGTTTGTCAGCGATCTTTCTCCTATTTTTGCTTTTTTTTTGTATGCTTCATTCTTGGGAAAAAACTGTTCGCAAGTATAAGGACTGCCAAAAGCTGAAGACATTAATAAAGCATGAGTGTGAAAATGAGGATATTTATCGCGCAGTGTAAGTAATCTTTATAAAACTCCAGTACAGAAACATTCCCAAATTTTTCTTTCAGTTGAATTCACTTTGTAATTCAATGCATTACATTTGAAGTAATTTATTTATTTCTAGAGAAAACGGTGTAGAAAATATGTTGAAATACTCTTCGTTTTTTCGAAAATCTCGAAATCTTCTTTTAAACTCATCAGTTTAATAGAAAATTAATGCAGCATAGTTTGCATCGTTATGCAAAATATACATTTTTTTAAATAAAAATGTGTAAATTGAAATATTTTCAGAATTTGTGTTTGAGCCACATTTTAAAAGTTTTGGAGCCGCACTTTGGACAAGCATGCTCTATAATATAAAAAAAAGTTGTATGGATATTTCTTTAAGTTGCTATGCAATGTGTGATATTTTCCATTTATTATTATATCACTCATTGTTGAATACAGATACACATCTGGTTTTCCTTTTCTGAACTTCTTTCTTTATATAAAGTAGAACACAAGCGAGTGTTTATCAGTTCCATGACATTGTCTGTCAAATGTTCACGAATGAAACATCGATGACAACTATCGATTATTGACTCATCCCTCACAAACCGGACAGTCGAGGTGAAGTCGGAACACTTTCACAACTCAGCTCAACTGTTAGATCGTAGAATTGATTGTTGCGCTAACCCTTATTGTATTATCAAAGGTAGAGGCAGTTTCTTAGAAGCTAAATTTATACATACCGGGAATTTCTAAGAATTCTAAGAAGAAATTGAAGATTATTCGAACAGGAATAAAACAATTTAATGATAAAGAAAGAAAAATTTTAAAAGAAAACAAATTTCCTACGTTGTTTTACTCTGTATGAAAATAACCGAAAAGCAAATTACAGGTTAGAATTGCGACCTTGGATCCAGTAACGACTTCTTTCTTTTTTTATCTCTTTGTGGTATTATTTATTTTCATTATATTCCATCTGCATTTTAGCCGAGTCACGATTGTAGTTTTTTAATATTTAAGCTCTGGTAGATGTTTTGCGGAAATTCCAGCATTTTGATGAATAAAATATTACCCAAAGTAACTATTCTAACAAATGATAACGATTTTTTTCTTTATTGTTTATAGTCATTGATTTCTTATGGCACGCACAAAACAGCAAACAACATTTATGCTATAATTATTTTTCTTATATCCGAGTTGGCAACGGTAGTTTTATTTTGAATACAAAAGTTTGTCTGGTAGTAACAAATATTACCTTTTCAATAATGTATGATCCACAAAACCTTGAATCTGCATCTTTATTATTATTTTTTTATTCATATCAATTCTTAACTTCCTGTTATATTCCTTTCAGTAATGACGGCAGAAACCATGGCCATCTTTGCTAATGATCATGCATCGATAGAATTCTTGTAATGACAAAACAGGGATCAGGTAATTATGCTCAGAAAGAATATCAATTTTTTAAACAACAGAAAATATAAAAATGGTTCTATTAAAAAAATAAGTAGAGGAAAAAGGAGTGTAAAATTATTAATAGTTCGACATTTTAAAATATCAGAATGGTGTATTGTTATTTTACTTCTCTTATGTATATCTTGGAAATATTAAATACCATTTTTTTTTCGAACTTAGACTCCCCCATTATAAAAATAAATCTAATTAATGTAAATAAATTCTAAAAAATATGTTTCGTTATTTCATTTTACGAAAAGAAAAGGTTGCTTTAATTTTTCTTCAAGAATTTTAGAGAATTGGTTCGATTTACTTTTCATATTTATTTTTAGTCTTCGATATAACGAATTTACGGTCCTGCGCAAAAGCTCTAGACATCTACGTCATTAAAAAGTTCTATATTTAAATTTTCTAATGGAACATTTAAAAGTGGTAGATAAATCTTGAAGTTTAATCTTTTTTAATCGAGCAAACAAATAGTTGGAGTCTATCTATTTTCGAGAATGATTTCTTTATATTTTCAAAAGGTGATTTAATCACTTATAAAAATATAAATAATGTAAAGACTATAAACATATAACATTTATAAAGATTTTCATCGCCATCAAACATTTCAAACTCTTGTGACACTTAAAATGAACGTGTTTTAACCATCGTTAATATTCTCTTTAATATTTTTACAACTTTTTAATTTCGAATTTGTTGCATAAATCCTGCAACGTAAAAATTATTTTATTATTTAATTTAACGAGATTTTTCTCTAAATAAGACAAGATAAAAGGTATCATGATAATATAACGTAATTTATAGTAAATTAACTTAAATATTTAAATTCACTTAAGCAAGTAAAAAATAAATTTTGTTGAGAGTTCACGTAGGTGGATTTAAAAATATAACAATTAAGATGGAATGATAAAAAAGACCCATAATAAAGTAAAAAATTAATTAATATTTTGAATATTTTCTATGATTTTCAAATTAAACTCCATGTAAATAACGATTTAGCAAATAAAATAGCAAAGTTAAATACATATAGCTGAATTACCCGGTATATAATGGGCTCATCTTTTAGACAGAATATAAATACATTAAGTAAATAAATATTATTTTTTACACTGTTATGGGAGCGATTAAACCGTTCTTTGAGGATCTTTACCTAATAAATTATAGTTTAAAAAACTAAAAAACACGCTTTTATAATTAATCGAACTAAGTTGTAACTTAATCTTTTAGTTGCCAAATCTGGAAATGGATCTGGAATTAGTCGCCAGATGCGAAATGGGATCTGAAAATGGGTAATTGCTAATCCTGATGTTCCTGGGCAATGGAACAAAATTATGAAATTATTATATCGTCGTCGGTCCTTGACAAGTGAGCAAAATTCCAAATTAATCTGACCTTTCAAAGTGAGTAAAAATTAAGTGCAACGATTCCGTTACATGCAAGCGAAGTTAATAACAGAGTGTCAATAAAAAAAGCATGCTTGCCAAAATTTCAAGGATCTAGGTCTAATACTTCCGGAGATGTTACGAGGAAGTGAATGAGATACTTTTCACCTATATGTATATGTATACTGGCCTTTACCCACCTGCTCAGGCCGGGGCTCATGATATCTATTCGTTATTGACATCTAACCTTTCGATTGTATACAAAAACTTTCTTATAGCCTTCGTCTTTGGATTTAAAAAAAAAAACAGGATTTGAATTTGTATATTATTTGTCACGGCTGCATACCACCCCTCCTAGGAGTCGATTTTCACAAAACCTGTTTTGTTGTTTCTGTTGCTAAGGCCATCTGTCTGACAATGTCAGATCGAATACCCCGAAATTCATCAAGGCAAAGGGCTAGATGTACGTCTATCATTAGTCGTAGTTTTGAGCACTATACAAGTGACAGTATGATTCGGCTCGGTTCCATCTAATTTTGAGGGAAAATACCCTAGAGGTGGTCAGGGGCCTCTTACCCCTCTTCCCTTTCTCCCAGCTTCACGAAAGGACTTGTGGTTCGACGGTTATTTAGACTACCCCCTGCCGCAAAAGCACTTTACATTTACAAGCATGCATGTCTTCTCCAAAATTTGAACCCAGGCCAGCATCACTGGCTACTATACCAGATAGGCGGCATTTAGTGTTTTAAATAAAAGAAACAGGCTTTACTAATTTAAAGTCTGTAGGTCTAATATTTCAAAATTTTAAAAATCTATAATATGCCCCCTTCTTAGGAAGTCGACTTACACAAAACCTCTCCTTAGCGAATGTCTATTTAACGAAAGAAACATGCCTGTTAAATTTGAAGCCTGTAGGTCAAATAGTTCCGAAGATCTCGCGATGGGTAAGTCAGTGACTCACTTGTCTCCTATGTATAAAAATACTATATACACAGAGAGAGAGAGGAGGGGGGGGGAAGAAAATATTATATATTTGATACTAAGAATCTGACATATATTTTGTGGAAATTAAGGAATAATAACAAGTTATTAAAAATTATCTTATTACAATTCTTTATAATATTCAACTTCAGTTTTGTGAATGATCAGTAAATTTTCCACTTTTTAGAAATCTGTAGAATAATACTCAGCGAAGTAGAAGTTTCCGTAAACAGTCGTATTTTCCGACTGGCTACTCCGGTTGTCCCTTCGTTATACGTATATAAAAAATAAAAAATAATAATAAAGACGAAACGAAATCTCAGTCCAACTTGAAATTTCAAAGCAAAAAAAGATTCAAAAAACATCTTACTTCTTTCTTGAGTGCGTCCAGATCTGCCTGAGTTCTACTTACAGCCACAACTTCAGCACCACATTCCACCAGTTTCAAAGTCAGAGCACGACCAATACCTGAAAAAAAATGTTTGAATCTCTTTTTATGCCCATTTACAACATTTGTTGAAAAATATATGTATAGAATAGTTGTATGGACACAAGAAATTTCAGTTGTTCACTTTGATTTAAAAATAGGCTTAACAATTTCGAATGCTTTTGAACTTGCTGATATAGCACAAGACTAAAAAAGCTGTTGTCATTTCTTCTTTATTAAAGTAGAGTTTTCTTCAGTTTTTTTTCCATTTACATTAGAAATTTTAATATGTATTTTAGACTTTAATTTTAAAAAAGAAATTATTAAAAAAAATTCCCAAAATAGAATTTCTGGAATTTTTAGAAGATTATTTCACAAAACGAAATAAAAAAAATTCATCGAAATGATTTTTATAAAAATACTGTATGAAATTCAATTAAAAGCAAGTGTTAGAGTGCACTGAAGTTTTAATTTATGCCTATTTTTCAAATTAATGGAAATAATTGTATACATTTTTAAACTTGTTTCGTGTATTATAATGACAATTCAAAGAATAATTTAAAAATTTATTTCAGTTTCTTACAAAATTTTAAGAAAATGAAATAAATTATTTTTTTCCGTCTAGCTTATGTTCCATGAATATTTGTTTACTGTGAAAGTTTGCTATATATACCAATACTGTTTATCAAAAATTAAATAATATGCAAATAAAAATTGATTGCTTTATTTCAGTTTATCAGTCATCAGAATTTCAAAGCATCCCCAGGTTTGCACGAAAGAATTTTCTTAGAATAAGTTCCATAACATTGTTCAATGTTATGGAATTAGAAATAAAAATGATAGTTTAATTATTTTGTAATTGAAGCACAAATTATTATTTTGCTCCTACAAAACATGTAAAAAATATGAAGTGCAGAAATTTTTTGAAGATTACTATAAAAGAAGGTTTCTTAGTTTTAAAAAACATCTTGTGTGAGCCTATATTCTATCAGCTTTTTCGCATTTCTTGAAATATATAAGTTATGATGGCATATATTGATGGAATAAAACTCTAGTGTTATATCAATCCTAAGAGAAGTCTTATTTTTAAAGTGAAAGATTTAATTGGTTTTAATGTTACGGTAAATTGCTATATGGTAACTAATATTCGCAATTAACTAACATTCGAAAAACCGTTTTATACTTCGTTTTATAAATACGGAAACATTTTTTTCATTAATATTGCACTCTGAAGTAACGCATGGGTTTTTGGGGATAGACCTCATAATTTCGAACTTCAGTCAAGTGACGAGAATGACACCTCAGCTGGTTTCTCAATCTCCAAACTTCCCCAATACGCCAACACAAAGGACTTTGAATTACGGTAGATTTAATGTGCATCAAAGTCCTGTGGCTGAGTGGTTAGTGCATCGTGCTTCCTTATCACAGGTCCGAGGTTCAAACCCCGGAATGGGCAAGGTTGACTCAGACTTTCATTCCTTCAGTGGGAGTAAAATGAGCACCAAGTTTGGAAAGGAATAAAAAGGAAATCATAAATTCCAAAAATTAAAGAGCATTACTACATAAATTAAGAAAATAAAGAACATTATTAAGAATTTTAACATATATATACAAAGAACATTAATTAAAGAACATTATTACCACTCAGCCCTGTGGCTGAGTGGTAGTGCATCGCGCTTCCACACCCCAGGGGGAACTGAGGGTTTCGCGTCAGACTGACCACTTGACCGGAAAATCTGCATGCACCAGGGTCCAAGGTCGCGTATACTGAGTTGGCACAGTAGGCCCTCATGGGCTGTTGCTCCACTGAAGTTAAGTTAATGTGCATCAACCTATCACCATGGTAAATCTTTACTGGCCCTATGACTCCAAAATGCCGGCCACGAGTTTGAGACCATGACCACTTGGATATCAGGGTCATTTCAGTAAATAGAATATGATCATTCAATTTTTTTTTCAGATTGAGCCAAAGCGTATCTGTGTAACAAAATACAACAAAAATTCAAATTAGCCAGTTTTATGACGATGAATAAATTTGCGAATCAAGAATTATTAGAACCATTAATGCCTTTCCCTAACGAATATATGCTTAAAATTTTCAATTCAGCTTCAACTGTGAATCCAGTTGTGTCCCATAATCTAAATAGTGCGAAGTATTGAAGAAATTACGAATTATTCCTCTTAAATTCGGGAAAACTTGTAGAAAAAAAACAGAAATAGATCATTTAAATCCATTTAAAAGAGTTCAAGAATCAATATAGGTTTTGTCAGCTTGAAATTATGGAGCATTCGGCATTATATTTAATACATTATTTCGTAACATATTTAACTCTTCTGATTTCCCTATGGTTCTCTTTTGTGTAACCCTTTCACTCGAAATGTGTTACATTAAACTTCTGTTTGAAGTATTCTATTTTTATTAATTTCCTTCCACTCATTTCCTCAGGAAGTAAAAAGAACAAAAGGATTCACTTCTGAAAATGAAAAGTGTATTAGTCTTTCTCTAGAAACAATTTCGTAAACAGTGCATTTCAACACTTTTTTACCTTGATGCTATATTTTTAAAACTTCCCGTAAAAGTATTTCATTATTAGAATTATAAGCTTTTCTATTTTTAGCTTACCGCTTTTAAGGACTATAACATGTTACTTCTTTTTTCAAAAAAATAATATCACATATTTTTAGGTAATAAAGTTTAAGTTTTTAGTACTAAAAAAATTTAATATAAAGCAGTGTAATTCTACGTTCTTTCAAATAAAGAAACAAAGTTATATCTGAAGATGAGAAGGCAGTAAGTAAATAAGAATAAATATACAACTGTATTTTATAAGTTACTTTCCATATTTTAAGGATAAAAAGACATATGTAGTGAAAGGATATTGCTTGTAATATGAACTTAAAACTGGTTTAAATATACATTCAAATTTCACAAATAATTAAAAAAATTTTAATGCATTAATTTTATTCTATTTTATTCTATACTCTTTTTTTTTAACTGAGGCTTTAAGAGAGAAATACCTTCCTATTAATAAAACTTAAAAAAATCCGTATTAAACAAAGGTTTTAACTCTTTGTTTTACATTTCTTAAATATTTAAAATCAGTAAAGATGTTAATTAAAAACAATTAAAAATTTGTTTTCATTTTGACTTTGCATATAAGGTTCTTTTTTAAAAATATTTTAATCTTGCACAAAAACATCAGATTTTAAATGCTTAATAATATATGCAAAAAAAAAAAAAGTTGAAAAAGGGAAATATATAATGTACAATGGAATTTTTTCAAATATAAATAATACTTCATATACATTCTTAAAAATATAAAATTTCTCATTAAAATATTTTTAAAATCCTAAATAAAGTTGCTTTTAACTCATTTTTGCGTGTGTTCAATGATTTTGCAAAATTTTTAACAAATACCAAAGTCAGTTTTTATTTAAAATTGTTAAAAGAACTTAAAAACAGACAGTGACTTCTTTTAATAGAAAGTGATGTATAGATTTATATTTTCATTGAAAGAATAATTTTCTTTCTCTTATGATCTTTTCAAATTTTAAAAAAGTTTATTCTCTCTATTATATTCTGTTGAATATCAAAACAAATTATTTAGCAAAATGCAGAAGTAATATTACCTTATACACAAATAAACAATTTTATAGGTTTTCCATAAAATTTATTTCTCAAAAATTTTGCTATATAAAATATAATGCTTTTCAAATTTTCACATTAAAAATTTAAAAAAAATTACTTTAACAGATTGTTTAAAAAATTTTAAGACTTAAGTTTAAAATGAAGTTTTTCAAATTCTTGTATTTGCAATTGAGAGCATTTAACATAAAAAAACGTTGGAAAATTGTAAAGTTTTAAGTATAACTTCAAAATTTACAATTTGTAAGCATTATCGCGTCATTTTTAGTTTTGAACAACTACGTCTTGATTTGTGAATATAAATTTAAATTTGATTTGAATGATAAAATGTCAAACTTAAAAATGTTCAATAATAATTGAAATTTATTCATTAAAACATCTGAATAAATTATTTTCAGGAAAAAATAACTTTATAAAACAATTACCTTTTCCTGCTCCAGTGACAAGAGCTCGTTTTCCGTGGAACAAAATTTCCATGATTCTTTACCAAAATTCTAAAGATATGAATCAATCTGTTGTGTTCTGCAGATTAAGCTTTCTTTACTAACTTTGTAATCAAGTGACAAACCTTAATAAAAGTAACCAAAACAGATAGTATCGAAAATGGGAAGTTGCGGTTTAGAAATAAACATTAAAAATAGAGGCGGGGATAAAAAATAAGATTCTTCTTCGCTATTGGTCAAAGGAAGAGAGAGTTTCGACCTTGAGCGAACTAATATTTAAAGTAGGGAAAAAAATTTCTTTTTCACGTTTAGTTAATAAGGGAAAGTGAAAAAATTACAAATGAGTGTTTACAGTGTTCTGTGTTAACATTTTATGATTTATGGCTTAAATTTACATAAAATGTTGACCTGTGATTTGTTTGAACATTACATTATTAAACTTATTGTGTTTTACCATGGTCAGTTACGTTGGAATTTTTGTTAGGCACAAAGTAAATTTGATTTTACTTAACGTCTTAAAAGTGTTTTGTTTAAAAATGAGGATTTGTGATTCTTGAATAGTTATTTTGCTGTCGTCGCACGCGCGCGCGGCATGATGACACAATACTTTTTTTGCTTTCACTTAGTTTAAAAACTTGTTTTTCTTTTATATTTTAGATGATAATTTTGTCCAATATATGCAACTGAAAAATTCCTATCGAGTGCGACCTTTTTGAAAGGAGTCCATACTATTTTTATTTTATAACACAATTTCATAATCGAGTAACTTATATAAAAAAAAAATAATTCAAATTTTAAAATGTGTTAATCATAGCTTATTATGGAAAAATAAATCTGTAAATGAAAACGAAATTTTTCTGTCACTAAAATTTAAATACACAGATTATCTTTCGAAAAAAATTATTCCTGATTAAAAATTTTCAGGATACAGAAAAAAAAAAACTTTTATATTAATATATTTCCTACCCTATTCTTTATATTATCAAAAAACTGTTCCATTTATTGATTGCTGCTTGTAAACGTCGCTCTTTAAAATTGCATGAGGCTATTAATAATGCATGTCAAATTTCAATCATTGATGGAAATGATACTTAAGCCGATACTGCATTCTCCAAACTTCCACAACACACCATTGTGAAAACTCTGAGATTTAACAGATTTTACTGTGTATTGGACAAGCGACGAGTTTTTATTGGCATCAGGAATCGAATCCAAAACTTGACAGGGCAACGAGTTCGAGACCCAGGAGCATTCAGATGCCCTTGTCTCAATAACAGAAGAGATAATGAAGATTTCTTTACGTTAAACAGCCCAATTGCTATCCCTTATCCATCTCTATCCCGAAATACTGGAGTGGGGTGGAAATTAGGAAAATGAAGCAGTTCAGGTGTGATTATTGTAATCATCAGACTTTAATTCAGAATTATGAGGTTCGTCACCTATAGCCCTTTGTGTTAGTTCTAAGGCGAAAACAATTCAAAACATCCAATTAAATCTTTTTCTCATAATTTTTTTGAGGAATATTCGAATTCTTTTCTTTACTTACTGATTTTTCAATATATTTATACAGTGAAAATCGCTTAACACGAAACTGAAATACTCTTTCGTGTTAAAAGAATTTCGTGTAAAAGGATATTGCAAAAACAAACCAAATATCAACGAAATTAAGTTTATTGAAGGTTATTTTATTTACATATATATGTCTGTATGCATGTATTTAACAATGAAATAAAACATTCACATGAACTTAAAGAAATGTAATGCAAAATTTTCAAATTTTATGAAAAACTAAACATTTATTGAGTTTTTGGAAAATAATCTGATATTTTTATTTGCATTATATTTTAAATAGTTCGCGCGATGTGGTCGATTTTGTTATTCATTTCACCACTGGAATGTGCTTCTAAATAACTGCGCATACTTTTCATGATGTTCCTCTTTTCGGATGACGTGGGAACAGGACCTGCCTTATTCATTTTATTTTCGTCGTCGGAATCTGCCTTAATGATATTTTTTGAGTTTTGAACAAACTTCAAAATGTCTTTTTCTGCCATAATTGGGACTGAAAACCATTATAGTCATCTACTGCTACGAATTCTTCCGTTGGTACAGTATAGGACAGTCCAATCCGACTGGTGTTTTCTGTATTTTGTTCATTCCCAGAAAAGAAATTTTTTTCGTGTTAATCGATTTTCGTTTCGTGTTAAGAGAATAAAGTGCATGAAATCACATAGTAGTTAGTCGAGACCGTTTGTATTATCTCGTGTAAGCCGATATTTTGTCTTAAGCGTTTTCACGTTAAGGTATCCGAACACGTTGAAAATGACCCAATTCAGTCAAGACAGATATTTTTGTTTTTTACTTTATTGAATAGAGCCATCTTTTGACTTTACGAATTATACTTTGTTTTGTTTCTACACTACCTAGAGACCAAGTTACAATCAATTTTATAAATAAAAAAAAAAAACGGAAGTGGGTTTTATGATCTACCAGAAGTGGGCATTTAAATTGCTCAAAATCTATCATGGCGAGTCTGATAACTCAAAATATTACGAATGTATTTCTATAAAACTTTTTGAACCTTATATTTATATTATTTTCTAGAGAATGTACTCTAAAATATTTCTTATTGTATGAATACTTTTTGAGTTATGGCTTGTTATTTAAATAATGGTCTCATAAAAAATGTAACATTTCTTATAATGTTTACTCAATCAGCTCTAAAATTTTCAAATTTTAATAAAAAATTAAAATTTTAGTACACTTTCTAGATAGATGCATCTAGTTTGTTTTCGCAATACTTTTACTAATATATGTTTATTATTTTTTTCTCTAACTGCTTTGAAGTTTTTCAAAAATATTGCTAAAATTTCACTTATAATTGTGATTTTTGTAAAATTCAGCTAATTTATTTTAAATTTCGATAGTTAAATATATAGTAATATTTATTAGTACTGAGTCCTAAAAGAGCATTTATAATGTTTTAGTATGCTATATTGTCAAAAAATACTCCGAACGTGTTCGGATACCTTAAAAGTATTTCACTGCATTTGATTTTATTTCCAAGACTTCAATTTAATTATTTAAAATTTTACTATGGAAACCATTTAAATTTGTTCGATTCTTATTACATGAGTATTGAATTTTCAATTTTCTTTCCTACAGCCGTTATCACAATCTTGTCCATTTGTTAAACATCTGTTATGCTAAGATATATTCACTAATTATTTTTTTTTTAAAAAAAATCAGTAAGAGAAAAATAGAACAAGATATAACTGTTAGAAAATCAATGTTTTTAAAAATATTTATTAATGAGTTTTAGAAAGAGATTCGTATACTTCTATTTTACACTGTATAAAATATACAGTATGAAATAATATTATTTTTCTTAACTTTTATTGTAAATAGTGCTAAGAAATTGTCGCGCACTCCGGCACACAATCTAAATTCAACCTAAGCTTGAGAGCAAGTCAACTTAAATAGTGCGCCAAATATCTAGAATCTAAATATACTTCTTAACGGATGTCCTCTACACTAACGCTAGTTCTAGACTGGCTGTCAGATTCTTTCAACTTGTGACGGATCTATACGCGACCTCCTACTTATCCTCTTGGGTATTCTTTGGGACGAGCAAAATTTATCAATCATCTCCTAAGAAGAAAGCGTGATATGCAAATTAAGTTTATTATATATAGTTCTAGCTCGCGAGTTAAAATGAGTCAGTGAGTTAGAAGTGAAGAAGATTAGATAGCAGAAAGTTAGAAGGTTAGAGATTAGTTAACTAGTGGTGACAAGAGAGATACAAGGTGAAGATTACCATAAAGGGTTAGAAAGGCCTTGTAAAAGATTAAAGATAGGAACTTGTGACTGATAAATTAAATTGACTAGAAGACTGCCTAAGTTCAGGTATTGTCACCTTCCTATTACGTTGATATTTAAAGTATTAAAGTGGTTAAGCGGATATTAGTTACATATCTACTGTGTAAAGTAATATTAAGGAAGAACTATTATTATAAAAGTAGTTTAGTAAATGTATTCTCCCAAAACGCGCGACTCTCGTCCCTTTCCTGTGTTGTCTGACTGGAGCATCCTATTTATAGTGTTGCATTGATTTGTGTTTGAGTCGATTAAAGTGATAAATAAAATAATTGGAAATTATCATGTCAAATCATTCTTCACTTCCACACCTTTAGCTGGATCACAGGGTAGGCGGGAAGTAGGTTTATTACAAACTTGAACCATGACAATTTCCAATATTAACTTCTTTAATTTTTTGGCAATTTTTTAATTTGTGTCGAAAAAACATTTACCATCCTCCTACTTCTCTCCTAACTTGATTTTAAATAGTAACCTTTATTAACATAAATCGCGGTTCCTTTACAGAAAGAGGTTTTATAATCCTATCCTATAACTCCATGAAAAGTATTTACCCTAGATCAGCGGCTCTTAAATTGTGGTCCGCAGACTCCTGGGGGTCCCCAGCGCCTTTCTAAGAGATCCGCGAAGGTCACTCATTTAATGTTAAAAATGCTCGTGCAAAAATTGAAAGATTTGCCATTCTAGACTAGATCTCTAAATTGCCACCAATGAAAAAACTCTGGTAGATCATGTATTTCGATCAAGCATTTTAATTCAATTTTTGATGTGAAACATCTTTCCTCTCGGTTGCTGGATATTTGTGGAGGTGATTTCGTGAAAAGGGACGGAAGTGCGTAACAGGAAACCGGGGAAGCACGCGCGGTGGCATCGATAGACTTGGCCTGCCCCCCCTTCACACTTTCTTTACTAATAATGACCTGCTTTGGGCGGGGGAGGGCTTACGCACTAAAATATCAATCCCTATGTTAACCCTATGGGGACATTTTTTTAATGATATGGGATTGATATTCGGGGGATCGATAGTACTACCTGTTTGGTTAGGAAGTACAAGGACCCGACCCCCCAGGTGCCTCCCCCTGGACAGCATTTGACCAATTGCTCAACACTTGAGCCTCACAGTCCGCTCGGACCTAGCTCATTCAATCCCTCTGCCTCCATTGTATATACTCACCAAATTTCTTGCTCATAGGGTCATTCCTTGTATTTTATTTCAAAGTTTTTTTTAAAACTTTTAAAAATCTGTAATATCTTGAAATGTGTTTGAGTCCCTGCTTTGAGATTTGAACCACAGGTTCCCTTCGGCGAGACCCATCCATTTATCCACAGCCCTCTTTTGGTAGGCCTGGGGGGGGGGACTCCAGCACTAAAATATGATGTTCCCATGTTATTCCTAAGAGGTTGGGTAAAAATTTTGTCCCCCCTTTAGAATTGAGCTAGGGTCTTGTTATTTGGGCATTCGATAGTATTACATCATATCGCGAGATATATTTATAAGAGAAATCGATTTCCTCAAGTGTTCCCCACCTACAGAGCTATTTCCTTTATATCTCGAATCCTCTCTCTCTCGGCCACCTTAGTCATCTGTATCTGCTTGATTTGATAGATATCTCTATGAGCTGCACATATAATTTTATTGCATTAATCCCCCCCCCCCTTATTTCATGTTTGTAAAGTATTTAATCGTCATTTCTACGAGGAGTTTTGAGTCTCTGCTTTGAAACTCAAACCATAGGTTCTTCTCATCGTTTTGTCCAATTTGTTCTATGGTAGTGGGCCAGAAGGTGGCTTCGTCACTAAAATTAAAAACCCCATGTTAATCCTACTATGAGATTTAGAGGTTTGGTGACGTCACGAACTAAGTGAGAAGGGATGATGATACTAGGGAAATCCCCTTGGCAATGTTTGCGAAGGATTTACTTATTTGAGATTTTTTTTATTCCTTATTCCTTCCCCACCCCAATACATCACATACTCGTGCCTACGTGGGAAATGGTTGGCATTGGGAAGCGAATAGCGTAACTTTTAATCATCAGTTAAGGGGTTAGTATAAACCATACAAATTATAAAGGTAAATATTCCTTTTTTTCGATATAATTTTATATATGACAATCCCATGGGGTCATGGGAATTATTAAAATTGTTCTTAACTTAGTATTGTTAAAGTAATTATAAAATACATTGTGCAGCACTGTTACATTTATAAGTGTAATATATCAGTGTAAATGTGTATTTTCTTATGTCAGAATGTATTTTGTTCGTTAACTTTCAGTAAATTAAATGTTTTTCCAAAAAATCTTTTGTTTTTGACTTTTCAATATGTTTGCGTCTTTCCTGTAGAGTTGTCACAACCCCCAGTTTGAGAAACGCAGGTTTATAATGTTACTTCACGCAGAATCAGGACTCATCCTTTAACGTGGTGCTACCCTTGTATCCAGTTTTGTCGTTGGATTCATCTCTGTCGCTGCAAGGTCGAGGAAGACCGCCATAATTGTTTGTATGCAAACAGTCACTGCTGCTCCGAAAGTCGTCACACTGTCCGTGAGGATGCAAATCGTGCTGCAAGCAAGCCCACTTCCTTACTCAGTGTTCGTGATTTAACAGTACGATCCTGCAAGGCCAACCTGACAACAGGGGCGTTTTAAAGCATGGGCCAACTCATGGGCCCCAAAACATGGGCAAATGATACTGCTGTTCGATGAAAGAGGTATTATAAAGCAATACTCAATCTGCAATGTTTATAATACTACTGCATCCATTTATTTATTGTATTGAGATGGTCGGGCTTCCCCAACCATCAGTGTATGAGAGTTAGAAGGAAGATTAGCCAAAGTCAAAACCAACACAATTTATTTACAAGTCCCAACAACCTAATAAACTTGAACAACCCAAGATTAGGAAATGTACCGTAAACTAATTAAGGGGGCAAGAACGAGGAAGATGATAGAAGTAAATTTAGTTATAAATTTAATAACGTACTTTAAGCCAACGCTAATCCGATTCAATTATCGGATTGACAAATCGTCAATCTTAAATACTAAGCAGATGATCTTCTGAACACTTTCGTCTAGTTTGTGACGGATGTATACGAGTCCTTCAACTAATCCTCTTGGGAAATCTTTGGAATTGAAATCAATCACAACCAAACCTTTTGAAGAAGAAACAGTGACATGCAGATTAGGTTGGTTATATATAGTATAGGTTTTCTAGCTAGTGAGATGGATAGACGAAGTTATAGATTGAGATAGAAAATATAACGATGAGGAGAGTTTGGTACCGATCAGGTATTAGTATATTTGATAGCGTGTTTCAAAGATTAGATTGCTGAAGCCATTAAAGTGACTATTGGTCATCATATCTAAATTATAACTCAAATATTTAGAGTAGTGGATTAATTCCTTAAAAGGAGGATTAATATAACAGAAGTCTTCTCGTAATTCGTGTCTCTTGGGGTTTATTTCCCTATCGCTCTTAAAAGGAGAACACCTCTTCTTATTTGAATATTAGAATTGTGTCTGTTGATTTTGTGTGTTGAATAAATAGTTGAAAGGTAGTACGGTGAGTTATCCTTCACTTCTTCCCACACCTCTAGACAGGCCCGAGAGTAGGTAGCGCCCCTCATAAGTTTTCTATTACCTTACGTTAATCCTGATAGCTATCATTTAGCTTCTAACCTCTCTCTCTCTCGTCGAACCCGAAAACTAATACTTAAATACATGACATAATTTACATAGACCGCGACTTCTTCTTCGGGAGGAAGTTTTCAATTGAATAATCCTTCAAGAAAAAATTTCCTCGAAAGGATTATTAGAAAGAACACGGATAGACCCGTTACAGTATCCAAAATTTCAAAATTTTATACTGTTGAATATTTAGTATTGAAATCATTTTTGTCTTTCTCACACACCTAAGTAGGGTATACAGTAGAACGTCGTTTATCCGAACGTTTATTATCCGGAGCGTCAAATATCTGGACCAAGGTCCGGATCCGTTTTCGAACAGGGCAATGCTCAACAGTTTTTTCGCGTGAGGCCAAAAGTGACGGGAAAACCCAAGGTGAGGGATATTGGGGGAATGTCAGCTGTGTGATTTGGTAAACATCTGCGTGGAATATTAGGTCAGTTTGTTTCCAAGTGAGGGGTGTATACGTGCTCTTTTGTTGAGTTTTGTTGATTTAGAAACCTGGATGGCATGCGATGCAGAAGACTGCGGATTTCAAATGCTAGATGATGACGAGATTGTGATTTACGTGCAAGAAGAATCCGACCCTGTCAACGATGAAACGGATGAAGACGAGGACAACAAAAACAACAACGAAAATAGCAAAGGTCCATCAAATGATGACGCGTTTTCTGCGTTAAAGGCAGCTATGGAGTGGTACGAACAACAACCAGAGTGCTGTCCTACTCAACTACTACTGCTCAAGAGAATCAGAGACCTTGCAGCGAACAAACGAAGGTGTACAATGGTACAGCGAAAAATAAGTGATTATTTTCCACATCAAGGTAAAATTGCGTTATTTTTCACCTATTTTACTTTTTCTTCAAGCACGTTTCCCACATGTGATGATCTTCAATATTCTCATAGTGTCCGGTTTCATATATACTGCATGGATCGCATTCGGTTTTCAGTTATCCGAACAATCGCGTATCGGAACGGTGTCCGGTCCCAATGGATTCTTATAAACGACGTTCTACTGTTTTAAAAACCTCTTTTTCACACACACACAATCTAGCATTTTATATGTATTTTCAAGTTTTTATTTCTTTGCATGACTAAGACTAAGACCTTGAAAACCACAATTCTATCATGATAGTATTAACGGATCGGGAGCTAGACATTGCTCATTTTAAATTTTAGCATCGGGGAAGCGGAATAAGATCTAACAATAGCAGACTAGCGTCCTTGAAAGCACATCATTCGCAAGACTATTTTTTATGAGTACCGGTTGACAGAGAGATACACAATCAACAAACCGACCAGGAAGCATCGGGGTATGTACACACGAGTGCTTTCAAAAATTATTAGTCACGATCGAAAAAGTACTCTGTCACTGTCACGTGTAGTAGCCGAATCTCTGTGTACATGCAAATTCCGTCAATATTTCCCCCATTTCAGTATAAAACAAAAAAAATCTTATTTTTAAATAAAAGAAAAAGGTAAGTATTAAAAGTAAATCAAAGAACCATTTCCTCTAGAGAGAGCGTACACTATTTTCTTTAAAAAAATAAGTTCGTATTATGTTTCTTTATTTAAAGGTAACCTTGGATTTGAAATCCATTAACGTAACCGGTAATGGCGGCTGGAGATTTCGAACCGGTCTTTACAGAAATGAGCATGTAGAAACGTTTGTGGGTTTTCATGCACAATTAGAAGTAGGAAAAAGACAAGATGGATAGAATGTATTCATTTTATGTAAATTTGTTTCCTGGACAATGGTTGCATTGTAAACAGGTTGAATAGGGCTTGTAACGTTGGATTAAAAATTGTGTTTTGTTTTATAGTTTCAAAGGATGTTAAAAATTAATACTTTGAATTAACAATAAGTATAAAAGTTTTGATATGCAAGGCATGTTTCAAGAAGTGATGGCTTATTTAAGATACTTGTTTACGTTTCAATTTATTGTATACGTTTGTTTTTATTATTCTATTTGGAATCGGATGAATTCATGTTTCTATAGCAATCAATTCCACTTTTATATTAAAAAAATCATCGTGAACTCAGAGATAGACTTTTCTGTTCGAAATTTCTTGATTAAGTAATCGAAAATGGTTTGATATCTTCGACATTTAAATTTTTAATATTAAAAGTTCGCGAACATATTTTAATTATTCATTATATGTCTTTCAATATCTTGTTTTAATTTTAAAACTTACGTTTTCAAAGCTTACGCTTTATTTTAATTTTAAAAACTTACGTTTTGAAATAAAAGAATATTTTTTTTTTACTACACGATTTCTATTTATGGAAAACAGATTTCTTTTTACTCCGAGTTTTACGAATACTTTATTAAAATATTTTGTTTTTATAAAATTATATATATTTATTGTTAATAATAAAAAAAAACTTTACCATAAGTTGAATTAAAACTTAAGTTTATTTAATTTCAAATAAAACAATTTTGCGGAAAATTTATAAGAAATGTTTCTCTTGGTAAAAGAAGAATTTAATAACCAGATTAAAATGTTTCACTTCTTGTACAATGAAAAATTTTGTTGGCATGTCTAACACATCTTCAGTATCTTCTGCTTTTAAGTATTGTATTACTAAAATTCTCTCTCTCACTGAGTAATACTGAATAATATAGCTATGTGAATTCCGTTCTTTTTGCTCGCTTCTCTGCTGAAAGGGTATTGTAGCCGTAAAGATCGTTTGTAGTGAAAAGAGAATACTCTAAAATAATATTGAGTAGCAGTGACGTTGACGATAATTTGATCACTTAACGCTGCCAAATCGTCGAATTTGGCAACAAAAAATAGGTTTCGATAGAAAAGTACAGGAAGAATATTTGACAAGATAACTCCAGAAACTTCTAGAATAGCTTCATTTCTTCTGTATTCTTGATAAGTTTCTGCAAAAGCAAAAGTTGGCGACAGCGAAGCGCATGAACTGATTCGCTGGAAGCACGTGATTGTAATCATCATGTGATTATGACGTCACATAAATTTAGTTTATTGGTGAAAAAAGCAGATATATTTTTTGGAAAACGTTAATCATAAAATCTCATTTTGGTTTTCTAATCCTTTCTGATGCCGAAAGAAATTTTAAACTTAAGAGTAGTACGCTAGAGATTTAAGTGAAATTTAGCTTTGTAAACATTAATTTATTAAATAAAGGGTAAATTTTTAATATAAATTTTGTCGACAAAAATCAATTGATGAATAAATATTAGAGAAAAAAAATGTTAAATCAAAAATATATAATTGAAAAAAAAAGCGAAGAAAGTGCTCGTTCAGCAGGAAAGGAAATTCAAAATAAGCTAAAAATGGAAGGGGATAGGCTTTATCTCCAAAACGGGGAGCTATCGTTGCGATTTTATAGCAAGATAAAGATTTACTCGTAATTTTTGCGCAATTAAATCCTTCGTAGGGAAAATCCCTGACAAAACGAAATATTTCACGTTGTTACGAAGTTCAGAAGAAAATATTTTTTCCCCTGGTCCACTCCATGAAACCGATTATTCCACCTTTTCCTTTTCCAAAAAGTGCTGGCATCGCTGAATGTAATGGCGAATACGTGATCTGATGAAAGAAAGCTTGTGCTCGAAAAACGAGTGGAGAAAGCGTTTGGGTGAAAGCATCCTCTCTCTGTTTCGCATTTACCTTCGAAATTCACATCACAAAGAAACCTTGATGATTTGTGATATATTTCGTAAGGACATTTTTGGTTTTCTTTTTCTGTGGAATTGGTTGGGGAAATTTTTTGTTCCGTAAATAAATTTCAGTAATTCTGTATTTCATGTCGATAGTTTGCTTTTAAATTTGTAACAGATTAATATATTTGTAGAATCGTTATTTGTCTCTCCCTTAAACGTTCTTTTTTTAAGTTAGTGCATTTTATACGTTATCTTTCGATCAAAATATTTTTTCGTTATGTTACTATTTTTATACCAGTTTAGTGCATTTTATACGTTATCTTTCGATCAAAATATTTTTTCGTTATGTTACTATTTTTATACCAGTTTTTATAATGGATTAAAATGATCTAAATTCTTTTTTCAAGAAATTTATTTTCACCTCAGTTTATTTCAGTAGAAATTTATTATTTTCACCTTAAAAACAAATAATTCTATATTTGTTCACGTTCCAGAACCCCCCCCCCCCCAATTTCTTTTATTTTTAATATATATTTTTTAAGAAATCTTATAAAAAATAGATTTTTAAAATTCATACATTTAATGTTTTTTCTGAATACTTAAATAAAATGCATATTTTCAGGGATTTTATTATCAGAATTCCATCATTAAATGTTTTCAAAATTACTACAGAAAATACATTTTTTTTCCTCATTAATTTCCAAGTTTAATATGTTTTTAGTTTAAAAAAAGATTTTAAAAAAAATATACGCTTAATACATTTTTAGAATTTCAACTTTAAATATATTTTTATGATCTCTACATATATTAAAGAAATTATTAGAAAAGTTACATTGGGATTATTCTTTTAGAATTTTATATTTATAAAACTAGCTGACCCGGCCCGGCGTTGCACGGGCTTTTACCGAGGGTATAACTTAATCCCCATGTTAATTTCCTCCTTTCTTTCTGACGCCAGCACTTTTGTGTGGGTGTGACGCGTACGATGTGAGTGTATGGCCTGTGAGTGCGTGTCATGGCTTTCTCGTTTAACATTTTCCCTTCTCTTCACAAAATCAGCACTTCCAATATTATTTCTCGAAATTACTTTTACTTCTTTGTTTCTTTCCTTTCCGCTTAGCCCGGAGTTGCACGGGCTTTTATCAGTGAATAACTTAATCCCCATGGGAATTTCCTGTTTCCCTCAGGACGATAGCACTTATGTGTGTGTATGCGCGATGTGAGTGATTTCTTTAACTATGACATTAAAACTCCCTTTTTCGAAATTTGTTTTTTCTTTGGTGTAGTGTGGTACTTAGGAGAGGTGGGTAAAAGCTTAGGTGTCGTTCTCGTCACTTTAACATGGTTGAAAATTTTGAGGTCCGTCGCTAAAAACCCTCGAATAGGCGAACAGTACAAATTTATAAATCCCTCATTCACTTTTCAATTCTTTCGTTGCAATTTTTTAGTCCCCGGAAACGAAAATGTAGCCTTTTTAAGAATAGTTGTATGTTGAAAAAAGACAGAAAAGTAGAAATTTTTCAAATTTCAAAATTTTACTACTATTTTAAATCTTGAAGTAAAATTGTGAGGATTTTTTGAAATGTTCGACACACGGAAAAAAAAGTTTCATGCAACTATCTTTATAAAAGAAAAAATTATTAAACGATTGATTTAAGTATTTTGAGTGTTTTATTAAAATTTGTTCAAAAAAAGTTTTTGGCTTTTTATTTTTTAAATCACTGATTCTAAAAGTTTTAAAAATCATTTTTATTTAAACGCAACGATTTTGATTCATTTTAGAAAAAAATCATAAAACATGCAAAATATGCATTGTTTTGTAAAAAAAAAAAAGTTTTTTTTTAAAATTCTTTAAAAAAAGATAGTTTCGGCATTTTAATTTTTTAATCCCTGATTCTAAATGATCAATGGACTTTTTAAAAATCATTTTCATTTAAATTCGTCTGTATTTATTCATTTTAGAAGAAATCATAAAATACAAAACAAAATTAATTAATTATTTTATACTAATATTGATTAAAAATATTCATTTAGCAATTAATTGTGATATGCCAATTTAGTGATTTTTGATATATTAATAACACGCAATTAATAATGAAGAATTTTTTATTTGAACATAGCTTTTATTTTTTTTTCTAAGGAAATTATGCTTATTTCAAAAATTCAAAAAATAATTCAAAAAATTTTTTCGAAATGGGCAAATTTTGCGTTTATATTATGAAATTATATGTCAAAAAAAGATTTATACATTAGGCATTATTTTAAAGTAAACTATAAGTTTTATGAAAGAGAACAAAAATTTTGATACTGATAAATATTTTAAATGAGTCTCAGAAATGTATTGAATACATTTTGTCATCTTAATCTAACATCTATAATGGTTTAGTTTTGAAAATTATCTAAAGAAAAAATGACGAAAATTGAAGCAAAAATAACTTTTTCACTCGCATTTTTTTTTACTCGCCAAATTTACTGATTTCTCCCTGTTTAAGGCAGAACTTTTTAGTGTAACCCTTGAGTTAGATGCGGTCGATGGTTAAACAGTTCAAAGGTCTTTGACGCAAAACTATTTTTCGACTCCAAGGTTTGGCTAACTGTAAAATCGCGTATTTATTATTAATTTATTTTTTACTTTTAGGGCATAATTTTTAAGTTAATGATTTCAAACTTCACAAATTAATTGCAAAAATAAAGTACTTTTAAATAAAAAAAATGTACAAAAATATTGTTTAAATTATTTCTCGTAAAAACGGCTTTTTACGAAAATCACAAAAAAAATTTTAAAATCCGTAATTTTTAAGCAATGTTTTCAATTTTCGTACAGATTACGGATAATTTTTTTTTACACAGAGAAATAAAGTTTCGTGCGATTATCTTCATAAATGACAAAGTTATTCAATGTTAAGTTAAAATTTTGAGTATTTTTTGAAAATTCTTTAAAAGAAAAGTTTTGGGAATTTTATTTTTTAAATGACTGGATCTAAAAGAGAAAGGCTTGAAGTTATTTAGTGTAGAATATCATTTTAATAACACGAAAACAAATTTATACGCAACAATTTAGAAATAATTTGCATAAAAACGCATCAGTTTTAACCCTTTTTAAAAAAAATATTAAAAAATAGAAAATATCATTATTTTGCAAAAAAATTATACCGTATTTTGGCGAAATAAATGAGCTTTCCGATTCTGTAATTATTTTTTGCCTGATTTCAACAGTAAAAATTGGATGGCAATTTTAAGATGGTGGAAAACGTCGGGTCACCGCTCGGCCGAAACGGAATGGAAGTTCTGCCAAGCAAACAACACGCAGATGTAAAACAATTAGGCGTTTTAAGGTTTTTAATTAATATCTTTTTAACTAATTGTGCAATATCGGAATGAAAAATAGTTTACATCCTATTCTCAGACCTACTGAATATACGCACAAAATTTCATTAGAATCGGTCTAGCCGTTTCGGAGGAGTTCGGTTGCAAACACTGTGACAATAGAATTTTATATATTACTTGTAGATTAAAAACTATTTCATAAATTCTCCAATCACGTTCGAGCTTTAAATTGCCAGAAGTTAGGTATTTGAAAACTGATAATAATAATAATATCAAAACGCATTTATTAATCCTTAATACCACTTATGTATTCGTATTTATATAGGCTTTATACCCATCAAATAATGATTTTTTTAGTCCCAAAACGTTTCAGAATTTGAATCTTAAGAAAAAAATTCTTTAAAGTAACAACAACAAAAAAACAACAAAAAATCACACAGATTTTAATTGTTTTGTTTCAGGGTCATTCTCCTTGAACGTTTACAGTAAATTCCCATTTTTTTAAATAGAATATGGAATACTAAAATGACGTCGTTTTTTTTTGTATATTTGATAAAAGTTGGTAAGTTCAATTTATTTTATATCTCAAATTTTTTAAAGGAATTTATTAGTAAATTCGGAACAATTATATATTTAGAATAAGAGTACTTGAAAAAAGTAGGCATTTAAAAAGGTTGTGTAATTTGGTTCAATATTTTTATCATAGTGGAATCATGAAACAAAATTAAAAAAATGTTACACAGTTTCTAGATTTGTATTTTAGAAGGAAACTAGTCCTAAAATTAAATTAGGAAGAAAAACCCCATTAAACTTGCAATAAAAATTTAATATTTGTTTACATTAATGATTTAATTCTTTTAAATTTTAAAATAAGTATTTTTACCTTTACTACGTAACGTGTTAGGTAAATGAATTTGTAGTGAACACGCTGATATAGCGCTATTACCTAAACTTCACGATTAATTTTTATTTATCGTCTGCTAATGCTTAAAATTCGATATTTAATTCATTTTAAAATGTATCGTTTGATTTATATTACTGAACTTTATATTAAACTCCGTTTAGATTCTATAGTGTTCTATCTAATCATTTCTGCTACAATTTTTTATATCATCTTCGAAAGAAAAATCCAAATTGAGTGAGTAAAAATCAATTTATTTTATTTGTATTACAATATTTATAAAACTGGAAATATGTTTTAAAAATAATTTTAAAAGTTCTCAAAAGTATGTTTTTTGCTATTCTTCAAATATTATTTATTTTTTTTTGAGTAAAAAATAAAGTTCGCTTTTTTTCTCTCGATTTTGAAAAATTAATATACTATGCTGTTCTTTGAAACTCACTTTTATTTACTTTAAAAACAGAACTTCATTTTTATCTCTGTTTCAAACTTCAATTTAACAATGAAAGCATTTTTCAACACACACACACACTTGATTAAAAATATTCAAAACTTGTTAAATCTTTTCAATAACTTTGATATGTGATATCTTTCAGTCATTTTATCACAATGTTTGCTTGATTTTTGACACATACTTCTTACTGCCACTAGATGTAGAAAAGCAAACAATGAATTCTTATCAAAAAACTGTCAGTCACGTAAAGAAAGATACAATGTGTGGAAGGAAAGTATGATTTCAAAAAGACAAAACTCTGTGATATTTGCAATCGACTTAAGCAAAATGCAATATAGTTTAGTAAAATTATAAATAACTTTCTATATTTATAAAAAATTCAAATTCATGTAAAAAATTCAAAAAGTTCATACTTTACCTAGTTATTCTATGAAATAACTAATGATAGACCGTTAAAGGGAAAAATAAGCTATTTCAAAGTTATTTTATAAATTAATTGATCCTAAATAGCTAAAATCTCTCGAACCTCCAAATATCAAGACCCTAGCTCAATTCCAAAGGGGAGAAAATTTTTTTACCCAACCCCATAGAAATAACATCGTGCTGGAGCTTCCCCAGGCCTACCAAAAGAGGGCTAAGAGTAAAAATGGATGGGTCTCGCTAAGGGGAACCTGTGGTTCAAATCTCAAAGCAGAGACTCAAATACATTTTAAGATATTACAGATTTTAAAAAGTTTAAAACGTTGAAATAAAATACAAGGAATGACCCTATGAGCAAGAAATTTGGTGCAAATATTCAATGCAGGCAGAGGGATCGAATGAGCTAGGTCTGAGCGGACTGAGAGGCTCAGGGGTTGAACTACTGCCAAAATGCTGTCCGGAGGAAAGGCAACTGGGGAGGGGGTCGAGTCCTTGTATTTCCTAACCAAACAGGTAGTACTATCGATCCCCCAAATATCTACCCCACATCACCAAAAAAAGGGCACCATAGGATTAACAAGGGGATTTATATTTTAGTGTGTAAGCCCTCCCCTGCCCGAAGCAGGTTTTGGTAATCTCTTGTTCTTAGTCGGAAAGTATCTAGAACCGTTTCAAAGAATTTTCGAGTGCCATATTTCATACTTTAACGATCAAGTAATCGTTATTTTATGGAATACCTAGTTAAATCGTAGAATTCAATAATTTTATGTGTTTTAATTGACTTATCTATTTATTTCATGAAATACCTAGTTATTCTATGAAATAACGGATTTCACACTTTAACGGTTGCATATATACTAAGAAACAAATTTCAGTTACAATAAACTAAAAGTATTGTATTATTTATTTATATACAGTCGGATCCCGATTTACCGAATCCCTATTTTACGAATTTCCTTATTTAAAGAATTTTTCTCTTTCCCGGATGGAAATGAAGGCAAAGAACTCCTATTTAACACATAATAAACCCCGAATTAACGAATTACTTCAACAGCAGAAATTTTGTTTTATTAATTTTGAATAGAAAAAATAGGAATTTTTTTTCCGAATAGCATATTTTTCTGGTCTAGAACAGAAGAAGTCTTTTCTTGGAAGCTGTAAATTTCGGCGGTAAAGGGTTTGAACCATAATTAGACTTTACTGGTGCATATGAGTCATGAATGTAATATATCATGTGAGTTTTGAATAGGTCAGGAAATTAATTTCTTTCATATCTCATCCCTCTCTAAAACACAGGGAATATTTTAAGTTTTGAATGATAGTGTTACATTTGTTGACGGACTACCTAACTGTGCAACTGAGGTTGAGGAAATCGATGATTCGTCAGAGCCAATGAATAGCGATTCTGATGTAGAAATTGATAACGTAACTCCTATCAAAATTGTTACACTTTTTAATGCTTTTCATTGTTTGAAAACTGTGAAAACATACCTTACGTAGCAGGATGTAAATGGCGCAATATTTTTTTTCCTGCATAAAGTCGAAAAAGAAATCTTTTAAGTCAAGAATCAAAAAGATTGTCAGACATCTATTAGTTAGTATTTAAGTTTCCAATTAACTGGTGCTTAATAATTCACTAATAGCTCTTTTATCTGTTGAATAAAAAGTAATTCAGTACTTTCGAACAATGTATATTTTTTGTGTAGTTGCTTATCATATAAAATTTTCAAAAGGTAAGTGCAAAATCTCGGTATTTTGATTAGACCCTGAAATCATCAAAGAATAACCCCGAATTATCGAACAAAATATTCGATCCCGAAGAATTCGTTAAATCGGGATCCGACTGCATACGATTGATTCATTTTTATTAGAACTTAAAGTTATAAATTCATGTATTCTTAGGATTAATTACATCTCACGAAAACAAAACTATATTATTAATATAAATATTTTAAAAATACAAATTATTTTTTTTTGTTGTGAATTCCAGCTTATCTTTTATTAAAAATGTTTCGAGCTTACTATAGACTAAATTCATGTGGCGTCATAGTAACATGATAAATGTATTCGTATGTTTTCAACCGATCGGTCATAAACTTTCCTGTTGCCAACTTGTGCTTTTTGCTAATTCTTGAAAAAAAAAGCATATATTGTCGAACCTCCATATTACGAGCCTCTATATTGCGAATTTTTCTATAAAATGAACTTTTACTAGAACCAAGAACATTCCACGATTTTATTCGTAAAATAACCTCCCAATAGTTAAGTGCATTTTTTATATAACGAACTTTTTTTCTTGAGATTCAATTTTTTTTCTCCCTATTTTTAAAGTACTCGTATTTTTGGACATTTCATGTTATTCTCTCTTTTAACACATTTTATGGTGGCCATAAATCTTTAACTGGTTTTATTAGGTGCCTAACTCACCGAGAGCATTAGAATTCTGGGCGTTTCATCCAAGAAGTGCAACCTTTAACCCCAAATGTCCAGTTCAATGGAAACATCTTCTATATTCTTTTTGCCCCTCAGTGTAGTTGTCTCGCGTATCCTTTAACTAGTATCCGTTCACTTGTAGTGTTGATCAGCCGTACTAGTAACTTCGTTTCTAATAACTAGAAAGTGTCAAAACGTAAGTACTTGAGCTTCAAACAAAAATTTAATTCTTCAGAAAGAGGACAGAGGCATCAAGAATAAGGATATTGCCTTAAAATTTGGTATTTCTCCAAACAGCTTAACAACTATTATAAAAAAATCGAGATAAGTTACAAAACTAGGATTCATTGAATTCTTTTTCAAAACGTTTATGTACCTATTAAGATGTCGACGATGCAGTTTTGAAGTGGATTCCCACAATGCAAGATAGAAATGTTCCTATCTCTGGACCATTCGTTATAGAGAAAGTTCTTTAATTTACGAAGGCACCAATTTTTAGGTAGCAATGGATGTCTAGAGATATTTAAGAAAAGATACGGGAAAATACGCCTGAAGAGATTTTCTGTGCATTGCAAAGATATGAGGAGTATTGTGAAACAAAGCATTTTTTCAAATAAAAAAACTCAAACAAAATTAATAGTTTTATGAGTAATTAAATTTAAGATTGCATGCGGTAATGATGTTTAGAATTTCTAGTCTTATATTGCCCCATCCGAGGGTCTTCCAGGGGTGTATTTCCCCCCGAACCTCTCAGTCCATGTCAACAAGACTTCAGATCCACCTGAATTTCTTAGGTAACTTGCCCTTGAAGTTAATAGAAACATTCCTGATGATGCATTTCTTATCTATACTGATGGCAGCTGGAATGAACACTCTCATTCTAGCAGTGGTAACTATATTAAAACCCAAAACTATTCCAGTCACATTAAACTAAGAAACTCTGATGGTTGCTCTGTCTTTCGCAGTGAATTCATTGCTATTGATACAGGCCTTAAAGAGGCACTCTCAATTCCTGGTTCGAACAGCATCTGAATTTTATCTGACAGTCGTAGTGCCACCCAACATCTTTCTAACTGGCATAAAGTGGGTGATAACACAAGAGTGGCTATTTTGGAGAAACTAAAATGCCTTTCATCTTATCACGAGATCCATCTACAATGGGTTCTTTCTCAGGTTAACATCGCGGACAATGAGGTTGCTGTTGTCCTAGCAAAAGATGGCACAGCTCAACCCACTAGGAACTCGACCCCTCTCGCCTATTCAGAACTGCACTCGACCTATATTAACAACAATCTATCACCTATTCCTCCTGAGGCTAAACGCCCTGGTGGTTCTCTTTCCCTTCAATACAACAGGCAGGAACAAACTGTTCTAACTCGTTTCTAGAAGGGCCACCTCCGAACTATAACTTTTAAGGATGGAAACAAAGCTCTTCCGACGTGTTAGGTGATCTGCCTGGCAGGCATCTCCCAAACACATTCTTGACTGTCTGGGGCTTACTAAACATGAAGACCCTCTAATGGTGTTGGACTTCTTGAGAGTGAATGAGATCATGGATTTGGTCTAGCTTCGCTAGACATAAAGATGAGCAACAACAACAGGATTTCTAGCTATAAATAATGTATGATTAAAATTACTTCTATGTATTAAATTAGAAAATATATTTAAAACTTATTAATTTTAATACAAAATTATTCCCTTAATGTTGAAAACACAGCGTATTCTTCGAGATTCTTTTTTTGTTGTTTTCTTTACAGTTTTTGGTGTGTAACATCTTTACTCTCGGTTGCTGGATATTTGTTGGAGTAATTTCGTGAAAAGGGACGGAAATGCGTAACAGGAAGTCGTGGAAGCGCGCGCTGTTTGATTTGACCAATTCAGCGCGCTTAGTGGTGTCTCTTCGCTACCCTCCTCTCGGGGTCCAACTCTAGATGCAGTTAAGCCGCCAGCCTTCCACACATACCAGCAAGTCTTATTAGACTGCATCCAGAATAAACTTGCAATTCTTGCGCTCAAATGTCAGAGTCTCAGGGCTCGTTGTGTGTGAAATCTGAGGATATATTTATATATGTGTAAACTATATATATATTAATAATTATATTTCCTGTTAAGCGTCTGACAAAGCTTATCACATTCTTAAATAAATTCGACTTGAATAAATATTTAAGTGCGTATCATTTTCCTACTTTGAGGTTAATTCCTGTCGCTGTCAATATAATATTTTTAATTGCGATTAACAAAGATTTCTTGATTAAAGAAAACTAACTTATTGAGTAAACGGGTATTTGTGATTTTATCTAATATTTCTAATTTTTAAGCATGCGCTTGATGGTGTCTCTTCGCTACCCTCGTATCGGAGTCCAACTCTAATAGCAATTGAGCCGTCAGCCTTCCGCACATACCAGCAAGTCTTATTAGGCTGCATCCAGAATAAACTTGCGATTCTTACGCTCAAATGTCAAAGTCTCAGGGCTCATTGTGTTTGAAAATGGACAAACAGTCATTTTGGGGGTCACATACATTTCTCCGAAATAAACAGTTAAAAAAATTAAGGATTTCCTTCATTTTGTACTTTTACCGTATACCGAAGGTGGTTCTGCTCTTCTTAAAAAAAAAAAACTATCACTCGCTTCCCAGGATTTTGGGTGGTGATTTTAACGTTAACTTCAGTTTGCCAGAAGAGCTGAGCCGTTCATAGCTTTTCTGAAAGATGAACTCAAGCTCGAAATGAACACAAATCGAAATGTTTCGACAAGTAACAGTGGTTATTGACGCTGTTTTTCAACGATTTTTAAATACTTTGAAATCCCAAGTATATGTGTCATATTTTAGCTTTCATAAATCTATTGTCTCCGCTATTCCCCAAATTGAACAAGAATAAATATTTTTGATAAAAAATTGCATTGCTCCTTGTGTTAATTAAATAAAATTTTCATTAATATAAATTATTCGATAGAAAATTATTTCCAATCCTACCCGATTCATTTTTTCAGGATTAAAGTCTCTATTGCGTATTTACCACGTAACATGTCAGATGTTACACATCATATGCGACTACTGTAAGGCTCGTTTCTTTTTTCTTTCTTTTTTTATGGGTAAGATATATAAAATAAATAGACAATTTAAAAAAAGGTGTGAATAATAGCTATTTTTAATATATACTGCTTATAAATTAAAAAAAGTTATATTTTATATTATAAACTATATTGAACGAATTAATAATAATTAAAGAATTTTTTTCCATATAATGAATTTTTTCCCAGATTTAGTGATTTCGTTAAATAGAGGCCCGAATAAATAATAATGATTATTATTATTATTATTATTTTAATGATAAAAATACATTTGTAAAAAATAATAATGCTCATAGGTAAATAAAATGCAATTGATTTTAAAGTACTCGATTAATAAAGGTATTTTTTTTTAGTTTTGAAAAATTTTGTGAAGAATTAATACTGAACATCTTTATACAATTATCAAATCTGAAATTTTACTAAAATTTTATATGTAGAACAAGTACAAGTTTAATTTAATTGAGATCACGTGATTGTATTTATCATGTGACTATCTTGAATTCAGACCATTGCTTTAAAGAATTTTTTTTTTGTAATATTAGATCATTTATAAAAGTGGATCGTTTCAAAATACGTTGTAAACATCAAAATATTATTATGTATGTTAATCAAAATTTTACGGAATTTTGGCAATACTTAAATATTACATCCAAAAATAAGGTATTTAGTGGCCATTTCTGCCTTGCCTCCTCTATTAAATCATTTTACATTATGGTTAAAATATGTTTTTCTTTGAGACAATTTAAGACTCTTTGTTGTAAATATGAGATTTAATGATAATTTTGCGAAAAATTTGATCTCTTTTAAAACGGATCTTTAATCCAAATTTAATTTAAAAAATGCGTCTTTAAATTAGAAATTTCTCTTAAATTAGAATTAGAAATAATATTTAATTAATCACATGTAATTTTTTTAAAGTTAACTTTCTCATATGACAAAATATAACTTAAATTATTACTTGATTCAATTTTTAATTAAAATCTTTTAATTTTGGCTCTTTTCAAATTTAACTGAAAAGTTTTAGTACTTTACTTTTCTGAAAGACAGACAATATGCGTCAGAGATATGTGATTTTTTCAAAATCATAACTATTTTTTTTCTTGCTTATACTAATTTACATAAGAGTTTTAAAGAGATTTTAATGCCATATAAAGCAAATTAAGCAAATTTAACAAATTTGGGCAAAGAGGTTAGAATTAGAATATAAAATTTATGATTTTTCATGAGCAAATACTTTTAGAATAGTATTACTGATGAAGAATATTATAAATAGTACTAACATTAATGTTTCAGAATTTTTGTAGAAGTTTTAATCTTCCAATAATAGATGGCGCTACGAGCAAGATGAAGGACATTACTATAGGAGATATAAGATCTTAATTGTAAAATACACATTTTAATAACAATGATATTTTTGAAATTGAAAAAAAAATCATACTCAAAGCAAATGCTTTCTAAAAATATATTCAGCATAACAAAAAAAAAAAAAAAAAAAAAAAAAAAAAAAAAATTAAAAAAAAATGCATGTAACTCTTTCTTTAGATATATTCAAATCACAAAATTGTATATAAAAGTTAACAAGTTATTTTCTCAGATTTAAAAATTTATTATTTCAATTTGTCCTTCTGGAAATTGGAATTATGAAGAAAATGTGATTAAATATAAGTACTAGAGGATTAGAACTTCAAAAGTTTTTGTTCTCGACAGTAAAGTGAATAGTAATTTTCCATAGACTCATACTTTATAAAAATTGCAAAATACTTAAATATTTCACACAAACATATACAAACATATTTTTATTCAGTAATTTTTGAAATTTTGTACTGTTTTTGTAAAAAATTTCCTTACGTATACTCATTCTAATAAATGTAAATGTACCCAAAGTATTTCTTTAAAAAATGATCTCTAAATTTTTAATGAGCATTTATACCATAAATTGTGTACATTTTCACAGAAAACGATATTCATTTAGTGTGGGGGGGGGGGGAATATTACTAATCACACATATTTTCTGAGGCAGGGATAAATAGTTACATGAGATAATATATTTTATTATGTTGTGGAACGATGATTTTTTTTTCCAACAAACATAATGGCGCATAATTTGTTCTCATTATTAAAATTTTATTCTTATGGTTATTTATTAAGATAAACATATTATTACATATGTTTTTTTTTTCATTAAGACTTTATGACTCTTCATTATAAATACTAGATTTAATGGGAATTTTGAGAAAAATCCGATCACTTTTAAAACATGTCTTAATCCAAATTTAATAAAAAAAAAGGCATCTTTAAATTTACGAGCCATTGGCCCTTTATTTAGGATAAAAACTGACATTTTAATATCTTAATACGTTTCAAAGACTATAGTCTTGTTATAGTTTTTTTTTATTATATTGGTTAAATTTTTATTTAAAAACTGGAAATTTTACTAGATATTAATAAAACGCACACATGGTATTTTTAGTTTCCCAAAGGAAGTTATTGTTTTCTTCTTTGCGAGGAGCCTCTTAAGGCAGTGAAAACAGTTTTACATAGTAAAAACTAGTTCATTAAGCATGAATTGCAGTTTCAGTGATGTGAATATGCATAACTGACACAGTGCAACTTCACATTTCTTTTTGAAGAAACAGTTGTGCATTCAAGTTAAGGAGTTTTTATAAAAATTAAGAAGTTTATTTTTCTAAGTAAACTCAAAGTGTTAAAATACTTTATAAAAAGAAATAGTTTACGATTTTTTTTAAAGCTGAAATCGAAGCTATTTCGCGAATCAAGGAAATTGTTACAAGCGTTTTAACTCTGAACAGAATAATACACTAGCATAATATATAAATTAAAAAAATGTGAATAATAAGTATCAGCTGTGAATATATCACGTCTAGTTATTTAACTTACATAACAAACATAACACTATTTTGAGAGAGAGAGAGAGAAATCGTTTCAGTTTAATGTTAGAATTGAAATTATTTGAAATTTTTGAATAGGTGAATTCTAAATTTAATTTTTTGTCTTAATTTGGAAGTTAACTTATCAATCAAGAAAAACTAGGACAAATGTTTCTTGCGTATAAGAAAGGTATAATTTTAATTACTATAACGATTTTAAGCACTTGTAGTGAGTGAGAGTTATATATTATAACGTCGGGCTATAAAGCTGTGCGAAGGCTGTTGGTGACAGACCTCGTAATTGTGCACCGCTGTCAAGAGACAAGGGCGAAATCTGAGCTGTCATTCTCTCTCTCCAAACAACCCCATCACACCAAGGGGAGGACGTTTGCACCTCGACAGATTTAACGTGCAACGTCCCCCTCTACCGAGCGGGTCTTATTTATTTATTTGAGAAAGTTCGATTCATAAAAATCTAGACAATTTGTAATGAATAAATAAATAAAAGCAAAGAATAAAATAAAATAATATTTTATATTAAAATTTCCTCTTGTTAATGCATAGTTAAATAACTAAAGGCTTATTTTATGTCCTGATTAAAAGTAAAATGTGAAAAAGGAATTTTTTTATTAGAATTATCGCAAGAAATATTTCAATGCATTTTTAAAAATAATTAGTAAATGTAGTTTTTCATTTTTATTAAATAAAGTAAAAAAAGAGTGTGTGCACTTATGACCACACGATAGAAGTGATAACTTCAAATATTGTAATGTTATTTCAGGGGTTAGTTAGGTGAATAAAAAACAAGGGGATATTAGTATTGTCATATAAAATTATTTATTCATTATTATTATGTATGGGAGAGAAAACCTAGATATTTTTGTTTGCATTCACTGTATAAAGAAAGCTTCAAAATGTAAATAATACTATCTGATTAAAACATTTCAGCATTTTCTTATATTCTTCAAGTTTTTCACTCTAAATCGCTTTTTTAAAAATAAAGAAAACTATCAGTTGTAATGTATCAGAAAGTTGACTTTCTGCACATGCTCCATAAACCTCAAACTGGTCAATTCTGTCGTAGTTTTATCACAATTTTTAGCAATTTTTAGTGAGTTTAGAAATTTTTTTCGTTCCATTTTTATGGCTCCTTGAAATGGAAAAGTGCCTTTCTTAAGAATATTTTATGTGTAAAAAAGCAGAAAAATAGAATATTTTCAAAATTACGAAATTCTATAAATTGTTTAAAGAAGTTTTCTAGTATCTCATCCCAGTCTAGCTTGGCAGCGTTGAGATGAGATACAATGTATCAATCTACTTAAAAAATAGTTGTAACTTTCTTTTTTTTTTTTTTTTGGAATTTAAATCCAAGAAAATCTATAGAAATTTGTAAAGAAATGCAAAACATTTATTAATATATTTAAAGTTGATCGCATGTTGAAAGCATTTATTTTTTAAACAAAGTTAATTAATACAGTAAATAGAGCAATGTGATGAAATTCCAATTTGGCTGAAAACCGATTTTCGACGCCAAATTTTGTCATTGTTGTAAGACTTTTTTGTTGAAGGACTTTACATTGTTACGGGAAATTCCTATCCAATGTTATGAGCGTTACAAACCCGAGCGTAACAATGCTTTGCTTCTTAAAACGCATCAATCAAGTTCACTCTCCGGCAAAATGCGCTTAAAGAAGCTATCAATTAAAAAAAATATATATTCTGACTTTCTTCATAACAAAATTTAATGATAGCACAGTAAAAAGTTTTTCAAATAAAAAACCCCCATATTTTAAACGTTTAAATAGTTTTAAATAGGTTTTACGAGTAATTATATAAAGTTAATCGAAGTAGATGATAAGAGTGGATAGTGGAACTACTGTGAAAGTTAGGAAAGAGTTTGTAAGCTTACTACAGTCAAGGTAGTCTTCTGAGTTCCGGTAGAGAAACGATTCTGTCTATCCACTAAGTTAAAGATTTAGAATGCTTACATTGGAAGATCGTCTACGATCCAGCTAATATGCATCCTTATCTGCTTCTGAGAGATAAGTAATTTTCAATCTTCATAATTTAGTTGCGTGAAATAGTCTTTTCACCATAAATTATTTAATAAATCATTGAGATTAATAAATAGATATTAATTTAATATAGTGCTTGCGATGGCTTTAAACTATGACATTGGAGACATCTCAGGTGCGGAATCTTCGAGCCTAGGCCACAAGTTTCGGGATTGCCATTACAAATATAAAAATGATCTAGTACTTAAAAATCATTCATTGAACGCACTTTGTTACTGTTCACGTTCTTTTTTTACCAAGCATTCCAGTATGTGTCAGACTACCACATTATACTACATCAGCTATAGAAAAAAGCATTTTAAAATAAATCGGTGCTTACGTACTTGAACGGCTGCCAATTTCTTCAAATCAAAAGATGAGATATGTAGCCAATAGAGGAAAAACGTTCAAGCGGATGTTCAAACACAATAATAATAATAATAATAATAATATGGCATAATTTGGCAATGTCTTATCAATTGGCGACATCTTTTGAATTGATGTTGTTGGTCGACGTTTTTATAAGTACTAAGGAATCTGCATAAATAGCAAGATTAAAGTAACATACATTTTTCATCTTTCCCCTTTATACTGATCATTTACACCAGGGGTGGCAAACCCGCCACAGTGTGGCAAGATGGAGTTCTAGCAGTAGCACGCGAAGACTTACTTGAAAATTTAAAAAAAATTGAAAAGATTATAAATAACCATATTTTGCAATTTTTTTGAAGTGGGGTTGTAACACACGGGACCTACTCTCGGCCCTGGCTAGAGGTGTAAGAGGAAGTGAAGGATGACTCGCCATAATACGTTTCAACTATTTATTCAGCATACTAATTATCAATTGACACAATTCAAGAAATAAAATAGGATGAGATGTTCCAATAACGAACTGAGGGGATTTTGCTACTAGAGGCGCGAATTCTGAGAAGACTTCTATTATATATATATATATATATAAATTGATTCACATTTTATGGATCAATCCACTACTCAAATATTTGATTTACAATTTAGCTATGGTGACCAATCGTCACTTAAATATCTTCAACTATTTAATGCTCGAAACGCGCTATCAATGTTTACGAATACCTGATCGGTAGATTTCTTTCCTTATCGTCAGCTTCTCAATATTTCAATCTCCAGGCAACTCCGTCTATTCATCTTGTAATGACTTCAATCAGCTTATAAAAACACAATTTATTACAAGTAAAGATTAACTAAGAACACTCGTTCCGAGATTGGGATCACAGTCTCTTTTACAATAAAAATCAGTTCCTCTGCTAATAAGGGCCAAAATACTTCAACTCCGTTGGTCCACTATAATCTTGGGTGCGAATGCAGTGCGTCTCTCGCTGTCTATAGCTAGAGAGGCCTCCGATTCTTTCTCTCTCTGTATCGGTAATAGGAACCAAAGTCCTTCGCTGGTTGACTATAATCGTAGATGCAGACGCCGAGAGTTTCTCGCTAAATCGCTTGAGAGGCCTCTACATGGTTCTCTCTGGTTTTCCCTGCAAAATCTCTCGCCGTGCCTTTTAAAGCCCCAAAATTTGGATCAAAATATGTTTGTGAATAAATGTTTTCTGCTATGAAATATAATAAAATAAATATCACTTAAAAATAGGCAATGTGCCCCTATAATAACCAAATTTTGTTAGCATCTGTAAGAGCTAATCCTAATAAGCATGACATGGTAAAATAAGTAGTAATTCAGAAGCCTCATTAATTAAGTACTGAGCGTTTAATAATGATTTAGAATTAAGTGATTCAAGTTACTCATGTTTATTTTATACCTAACCTAATTGATTGAACTTGTAAAAAGTTTAGTAACAATAAAACCTAATTTATACTTTCGTCTTATTTATTATTCCATTTTTAAATTTCGATAACATAGATTTGCATTAAAAAATGTGCCATTTGCGTAAAAATCCCATAATAAGCTTATAAGTAACATTTTTCATTTTTACCATATTTGTTTATTGGAAAAGTTGGAAATGGCACGCGTAATTATTTTTTTAATCACAAATGGTGGCTCTCTCCCAAAAGTTGACGACCCCTGATCTGCACTATAATTAGAACGCTCTTTTTATTTTTATAAATTTTTTAAAGAATATTTGAGCCTATCGACAGTTAAACAAACAAGCAAATATTCTCGAAAACTTTTTAAACCAATTTTCTAATAAACTTTTTATTGTTTGGTTAATCAGTAAAGTCTGAAAACTAAATTTACTTCAACTATACTCTATGAAAGAAATCCATTGAAACATTAAAAGACCATTCATTGACTGACATGCTTTTAAAGCTTCAGAAACAAACAACAGTTAACTTGTGAATAATTAAAACGCTGCAACATGGTATTTATTTTAGCACGTGAAACGTGATCCGGAGATGGAAAAGAGTAACAACGCGTAAGGAATAAAAATAATTCTTCGTAACTGTGCACGCGTATCTTGGATATACAATTAATCTTAATCAGATAAAATTGCAGAAAAGATTTAATTAACGTTATGGAGTTAACAGTTAATTTCGAGTTAGCGATGTCGCGTAAATGAAGCTTTGTTTTCACTCTCTAGTAAGTCTGAAATGAGTTGAAACAATGAAAGGATTCATTCGATTAGTTTGAAAATATGAGATTTCAGCTCATGTTATTTTTTCCTTAAAGTACTTGGCGATGGAGATAATCTACATAATTAAGTTGATTAATGTTTAATTACTTATTAAGGGGAAAGTGTTAAAACATGAATGAAACAATGTTTTAAATATAAATAAAAATAAACATTTACTGTGAATAAATTTTTCTTAAATAAATTTCTAAGTGTACAGCGTTAAATATGGTAGCCATAATAATAACTGGTAGTATTAGAATAAGCAGTTATAGTATAAGTATTATTAATGTATATCATTTGTAGAGTAATAATAATAATAATAATAATAATAATAGCATTAAAAGTAGAGCAAAATAATAGTAGTAGTAGTATTAAAAGTAGTGATAATAATAGGCGAGTTTTTAGTATTAATAGTAATTGCCTTTTTATTAATTGTAGTAGTTAGTAGTATATATTAGAATTAATAGTAATTGTAGTAGTTGGTAGCATTGGTATTAATAGTTATTGTTTTTTTAGTAATTGTAGAAGTTAGTTGTATTAGTAGAGTAATAATAATAATAGTATAGAAGAAATAAGAGTAGCAATAGTAGTAATAATAGTAACAGTAATAGTAATGATAATAGCAGTTGTATGTAACAGTAGTAATAACAGCAATAGTAATAATAGCAGTAATCAGAAGTATTAGTAGTAACAATAATAGTAGAAATAGTAGCTGTAAGTAGTGATATTAATAGTGAGTAACAGTAGTTGTAAGTAATAGGAAGTAGTAATAGTATTGGCGTTGGTAATGAGTAATAGTAGTAGCAATAATAATCATCGTTGTAAGTAATAATAATAGTAGTCAGTAGTAGTAATAATTTGGGGTAATAGCAGTAATTAGAAGCAACATTTAACAAAAATAACAATAAATAGTAATAGTAGTAGTTGGAAGTAGTAATAATAATATTTATACGCGTCTTAATAGAATTAAGTACTTATGAATAATATTTAGTTGTAGCAGTAGTAGTAATGATAGAAGTAATAACAATAGAAATAGTAGCTGTGGTACTTTACAGAATTTTTGTAATAAATGTTAGGAAAAAGATCCTGGTCAAATAAGATAACTTTCGTAAAAGGAATAAGAGGTTTAAAAAATATTTTGAAAGTGATAACTTCTTTAGGCTCGTTTTGCTGAAGACTGAATTTAAATGAAGCGTCAGATTCGGATGCTTTACAGTCATTCGGCTCCAGTCAGAAATCGTGTTCGTGTCGGCAACCCGTGTTTAGTTTTAAAATGAAAAGTTTTTAGGCGCGTATTATTTTAAGTAAAAATTTCATGCACAGCTTTTTCTCGTGAAATCTTATTTTCTTTATTTAAATTGTCATGAAGCTCACTTCCATTCAACTCCAGGAAGTGAACGAGAGAAGAGCAAGTGATAAAATAAAAGATACGCAAAAATAAAAGCATTAATCGTGAAAAAGTACGAACCCTCTACTTTTGTTTACTTAGAGATTTTAAGAAAAGTAAATGGCTCTCAAGGCATAAGTTTTCCTAGCCTTATAATAGTTTCCGGCTTTATATAAATTACATAAACGGTACTTAAGTACTGTCGCAACTGCTTGGTCGATATTATATGAAAGGAAGCACATGGTTGCCAATTCAGGACTTACGACGCATAGGGTATCAGGGGGGGGGGGGCGAGTTATCTAAAACGGTGACATTATTGCGATTGCAAGTACCATATAAACGTATGCATTATATAAATATAATCTACATAAGTAATTTACATACAAATATTTTTCAGCAATTAGATATTTGACATTTAAATCGTATATAGTCATATATAAGTTTATAAGATTGCATAGTTATTTAAACATTGCTTTTTACAGAAAATGAATGAAATAAACAAATTCATCGATGAATGGGCACGAAAAAGAGAACTACTTAACGCCCGTATCAGAAAATGTAGTAAAAGAGAACATAGTACATCCGAACAATTGGATTATCTTGCTCAGAATAAATTAGTAGTTTTCACTTCTACCGTGTTAGTCATATAAGCAGACACACAATTTTTTTTGGCATAGAATCGTATAAATATTCTCTGCAATCTGGATAAGAAGTACACTGGTGTCCAAAAGTTAAGCATAAATCGTAAAATGCGAAAAACATGGAGTAAATATTCGCAAAATTAATCCAAATTTCTTGCGAATATTAATTGGGTGAAGAAGAAACATTGGGTTTATGCAAAACTTTTCAGTCGACTACGTCCTGCGCGAAACACCGGAGCATGTCGGAATGTGGAGAAACCGATTCACGCAGCATAAGAAGTTCAGACAAGTTTCGTGCAACTGCTGTGCGAAGGAACGTTGTTAACCATCAAACAAGGTGAATGATGGCACAAAGATGCCAATTGGACATGTTTACGAAAGGAAGAATCGTTGGAATGCTGGAATCCTCACGATCACAAACCAAAGTGTCTCGAATTTAGAATGTGGACCAGTCTGTGATCTCAAGACTGTGGCAGAGGTTTCAAAGAACGGGAGATGTTACCAGTATCAGGTCAACCAAGAGTCACAACCCCTCGCCAAGACCGATATCTGGTAATAAGTGCGCGACGTCATAGGGATAGTACTGCCAGAGCACTGGGTTTGGCGCTCACAGTCGCCACAGGAAAGCGAATTTCGAGACAAACTGTTTACAGGAGACTCAATCATGCTGGCCTGTATGCCAGAAGACCAGCAGTTTGCATTCCCCTCACGTCTGCGCATAAACGCACTCGTTTGAACTGGAGTTTGAAATATCAACATTGGAGTGGGGGAGAGTGGGCCAATGTGATGTTCAGTGACGAGTCCCGGTTTAGACTGAGAAGGGATTCTCGGCGGGTAAGGATATGGAGAGAACGTGGAACACGTTTTGAACCAAGAAAAACAACAGAAAAACATCATTTTCCATCAAGGGGAGTAATGGTATGGGCAGGCATCATGATGGACGGCCGCAGAGACCTCCATTTCTTTGACACGGGGTCTGTGACTGCTCAAAGATACAGAGATGAAGTTCTTGAGCCTTATGTTCGCTTGTTTCGAGGTGCTGTTGGTCCTGACTTCAAATTCATGGATGATAATGCGCCATGTCACCGAGCGGTGCTGATTGATGACTTCCTTGAAACGGAAACATCCAGCGCATGTCGTGACCTGCGAACTCCCCTGATTTAAATCCTATCGAGCAAGTATGGGATATGCTCGGGAGACAGATTGCAGCCCTTTCGCACCCACCAAGCTCCGTTACAAAACTGAAGAGAGCTCTCCAAGAAGCTTGGAACCGTTTGAGCCCACAACTCATTCATCATCTCATAGCAAGTATAATAAATTGCTGTGTAGCGTGCCTGGTTGTCAGAGGTGACCACACACCTTATTAAACTGCAGCATCAGTATTTTATTTAATGTTTTCTTTCATTTTTTCTTTAAAGTGTGAATCCTTGCTATGCTCAGTTTTCTTTCAAACTGCTACTTTGGATAATAAAATTAATTATTATCATTCTTTTGATTTGCTTCCTTATTTTATAACCATTTTACACTCGAATATCACATTTCCCGCCATTCCGATTTACAGTTCCTTCTTTATTCACATAATTATCAATTATGCTTAACTTTTGGACACCAGTGTATATTACATTTCTGTGTAATTTATAGGACATCCAGAAAAATTTTTAATTTATCAATAGTTAATTTATTTTTCCATGCTTATCTAAATACCTTTGCAACAATTGATAATAAGTTGTAAATGAAGTTTTTAATTTTACATTACATTGATTGAATAATGGTTGCTACCAGTTTTGTGTTTGCCTAGAGCAATGATTTTAAATTTATTTCAACAATTATGCGGTTTCTATTTTCTGAATTGTTGATATAATTAGTTCAGCATTTCAGTGCCATTAAACTAATGCCTAAGTTTATTTAAGAAATTTTCTTTATAATTGGAGAACCATTAATCAAAAGAATAATTTTGTATTCAATCTCACGCATGTAAATATGCTCATATATCTTCAAAAAACTACAAAAACCTTAAATACATATATTTCTGATTTGTACGGTTAAAAAATAAATCAATAGAGTTGATGAAAATTTAGAGTTAACAAATTAAATCAGTAACAAATTATATCATAGACAAGAAAGAGCAAAGAAAAATACGCTATGTATAAAAAATGATTAATTATATATTTAACAAAATAATCTTCCAAAAATATAACCTGTGTTTTGAAATGCATACAGCTGAAAAATTTGTCCAATAAATTTTGTGGAAGCTCTATTATTTTGTTTGAAATGGAGGTCTTAAAATTAAGTCGACACTAATTTAGTAAATGTATTTAATTTTATCTTCAGTTGATAACAAAGTTTAAATTTAACCGCTTATTCATTTGTGTTGAAATAGTTAAAGCACTTTTTTAAATATATCTAAGTTGTATACTATCAAAATTAAAAAAGAAAAATTAGAACTTTATAAGAACAAATTAAAATGATTTGAAACTAAAATAAACACACTCCATAACAATCTTCAGTTAAATAATGCATTATTTCGCAAATAATAATTAGCTAGATTTATCCTCCCTAAATGAAATTTCAAAACGTTAAATTATTTTTAAACTCCTTCAATTTAAATGACGTATTGCATCCATTAGTACTTCGAACCCAGTATAATAAACCCTTCATTTACTTTTTATTCTGTCATTTTTTAAAAAAAGTACAACACTGTTCCTTCGCTTTAAAGATAATTCCTCCCATAAATAGAGATGGGGAGCTAAGAAACACATTAAAAGCTAACGAGATGCCAACTAAATCGGATTTCGAAACCACTATACTTGACAAACGTCAAATGATCCCGTTTAATTTCTTGTTTCGTTTTACATAATCCCTTTTAGAACTCCTAAAATGGCGCAAAGAGATTATTTTTTTCTTCTTTGACTTTTCCCTTTTCTGTACTCTACTCAACTCTTTCAAAAGCCAAACATGAGATTAAGTCGCCCATCAAAATTGACTAATTGCAGCGTAAGTGTTACTCCATTAGCATTTATTTGCATAGGACAATTCTCATAGATCTCAAATTAGCAGACTTACAGCGCCCTCTGTCGAGACCTTCGGGAAGCTCCATTCTCCGCAGTTTTCTCCCACAGACAGAATTCGAATGTCACTGGGATCAGGAGACCGTGATTTTATCGTCTGCTTATTTCGAGACTAAACACGTTTTTTTAAATTCCAAGTCACCCTATTCTTCAAGAGATGTTCTTGGAGTCAATTTGATTTATAATAAGAATTAAGTGGTTTTATAGGAAGTTATATGATTAAATAAGGTTTCGTAAATTATTTTTATTCGAAAGAGAGAAATAAAAATATGACGACTTATTGCGGGATTTTTACCCTTGTGTTTTGGCAATAGAAGTGGAGTGGAAGTTTAAATTAAGCGATTTCAGTGACTTGTCCTCTGGGAAGATGATATTCCAGTGCCTTTTAGTTGTGCTGAGTCATTTTATGCTTCCAACAAATAGTATAGGTAAGAATCAAAACAATATGGAAATAGTAGTAGAACTATTTAGAATTGAAACACTATTTCACTTTGTTCAACTCTTTATTTTAAATAAACATTTACAACTATCATGTGTGTAGGGAAAAATAAATTATAAATTTTAAATGATACTTTTATTATTACGCGTATGAAAAAAATAATTTCTAACTGAAAATTTTGTTATAAATATTTCTAAAATAGCACAAAAAAAAACTACTCTAAACAGTTAATTTCATTAAAGAAGTAGTGAGTAATATTTAAAGATAAGCAAATATTTTGTTTCCTAATCAAAAATATTAAAACTTTATATTTGTATTATTAAATTTTCAGCATGAAATATGTCATACAAAATAATAAAAGAACAAGACATTATTTACAATTTTATTAGGAAATTCAAGCTTCATATTATCGTAATTAAGATAATTATCGACTGTTAAAATATCGTTTAGTGAATGAAATATGTATTCTTTTATATAAATCTGTTTTTTTTTTATTGAAACTTATGTTAATAAAAAATCGTTTGCTGTAAAGTTTATCTGATAACTGTTTTTGTAACTGAATAAAAATATAATTCGATTTATGAATACTTGGAGTTTGTAGTATGATTGAGTGATCTGAATATTGTTGAAATAATGTTCGCAAAATAGAAAATGAGCCGAACAAAATTAATATATATAATGTCAAGAAGTTCATGAGTTATTGGGAGCATCTATTGTTTTTTAAAGTTATTGTAATTTGCAGCGCCAGGTTTGTTAAGGTACTGTAGATACTTTTGGAATCTTAAAATATAATACATTTGATATTATGTTTTTTAAAAAAATTTTACCGATTTCCGACAATTTTTTTTTTTGTTAAACTGTCGTATGTGTAGATGAGATCACCATTTTAAATATGATTATAATTAATACAAATGGAAAAATAATAAACAAAAAAGAATTTTAATTTCAAAACACGATTACTATTTTTTTTCAAAGTTGAAAACAAACGCATAAAAATAAAGTATAATTTGATTTATATATATACAATATGTCGAGTTACAATATAAAATTTTTTTTTAAAAAGTAAGTCGAATTATATGTAATATATATTATATTATATACAGTGGACCCCAAAAGTGTTCGTACACTTGCAATTTCCTACAAAATTTAATGTTTTCGACTAATAAAAATTAGTATATTGTAATTGTAATTTTTTATGATATCTGTAGCTTGTTCTCAATAGAATGACATAATTATTTTTTTAAAATGGTATAACTATTATTTTTAAAAATTAATAATCAAAAAGCTATTGAAAAATTACGCCACAAAAGTCTTTGTACACCTAACAAAAATCTCAACTTAGCTTTAAATATTGTATTTCTTTCTTATTTTAGTAGGATATCTTTTAGTGTTCACAATAACTTTTAAATGTTTTGGTATAGATTTAATCAGTTTTTTGTAATTTCTGCATCGGTTTTTGTCCATGCTTCTGTTATTTTTGTTTTTACTTCCCATTATGTGTTTATATGCCATGTTTTCTTTTTCTTAAAATAAAATTCTCTCCAAATATGTTCTACTGGGCTAAATAAACTGATTAGGGATGTTTTTTCAGAATTTTGGAGGCAGTTCTTGAGACACCAGTGGCATACATTGAGAGAAGTGTGCTTGGTGTCATTATCTTGTTAAAAAATGAAGTGGTCTCCAATATCCAAATTTTGGGTGGATAATTTAAAATTCGTCTAAAATATTTAAATAGAGAGCTCATGATTCACAATACCATAAAAAAACGAAATAACCTAATTTTAAAGTCGATTTACACCCCCACGCAAGAACTTACCCTTAAGGTTAAGTTCTTGTTCTACATAAATTCACGGGATTAAATTCCTCATTTTTTCATTTACAAACTATTATATGCTCATCAGAACCAAAAATGTTTCATTTTCCGTCATCCCAAATCAATTTGCTGTCAATTTTGAATATTCTGAAACTTAATCCCAAGAATCAAATTGGATCAATGAACCATGAAGATGGAAGTGTTCTTGCGTGTAGGTGTAAATCGGCCTCAAAATTAGGGAACTTGATATTTTTTTATAGTATTGTGAATCATCAGCTCTATTTAAATATTTTAAAGTGAAATTTTAAATTATCCACCCAAAATTTGGATATAGGAGACTACTTCATTTTTTAACAGGATAATGACGTCAAGCGCTATGCTCTCAATGTACGCCGCTGGTGTCTCTATAACAGTCCAAAATTCTGAAAAAACCTCCTCAATCAGATAAGTTTGCCCAGTAGAACATATTTGGCGAGAAATTTAATTTAGAAAAAAGAAAACATTACATATAAACACATAATGGGAAGTTAAAACAATAATAACAGAAGCATGGACAAAAACCGATGCAGAAATTACAAAAAACTGATTAAATCTATACCAAAACATTTAAAAGTTATTGTGAACGCTAAAAGATATCCTACTAAGTACTAAAATAAGAAAGAAATTCAATATTTAAAGCTAAGTTGAGATTTTTGTTAGGTGTACGAAGACTTTTGTGGCGTAAATTTTCAATATCTTTTTGATTATTAATTTTTAAAAATAATAGTTATATAATTGTTAAAAAATAATTATATCATTCTATTAAGAACAAGTTACGTATATCATAAAAAATTACAATTACAATATATTAATTTTTATTAGTCGAAAACATTAAATTTTATAGGAAATTGCAAGTGTACGAACACTTTTGGGGACCACTGTATATGTAGTTTTTCATGTATATGGTTAGCATAATTTATGACAAATTATTAAACTTGTGTATTTAAAAAAATTGCAACTTTTGCTCATATTTACTCTTAATTAGATTTAAAACGAAATTAAGTAAATTACAACTAATAGAATGAAAATTAAGTATAATTTCATTCTATATAGAAAAGTAAATATACTAAATTTTACATAAAAATATTTATTAATTTTTTAAGCTTATTTTTTGTAGTTGATTAGGTTTTTAATTTTTTGCGAATTTTATTAAGTTACTTTACTTTTGATACCTAAAAAAATATTCAATTATGTAATAGAAAAACTGTTTTAGCTTCATTTTAATTTTACCATTTAAATGAGAATATTAGCATTGGAATACTTTACTTTATTAGCTTGCATTCTGTTTAATATGATACACATTTATAGATAAATTATAAACCATTAATTAGTTCTGCAAGAGTGATTTTCTATTAGAAAAGGATTTTAGATAAATTAAATTTCAAGTTTGGAATTGTGTTTTTGTTTCATAAATTCGAACACACAACCTTTATTTTTTTTTAAAAGTTGGATGAGCTAAATTTTTAAAAAAGTGCAGGAATGACCAAAAAATAGTTTTTAGGATTGTCATGGTTTTTATGGAAAAAAAATTTAACAATGAGATTTACTAGTGGCAATTTTTTACATGTGTTTTCGTAATTTATCAATACTTTTAAGAATACATTTTTCTAAAGTAGGTGATCAATTCTTACATTTTCAAATTGGAATTAATTATTTTTCTAATTCAATTGTTAAAAAATAGACAATTTTAAATTCATTCGTTGTTTTTATGTACAGAAATAAAAATATTTTATTATAATGAAGAAGGTTTTTTTTTAAAAAAGGTTTTTACATTGGCTACTTATTTTATAAAATAATTTAGAATTAGATTTCTGAATAAATGATTGAAACTCTTTTCATTAAATAAAAAAAGTTTAGAGTGTTCTGAAGTGAATTTATAATTTTTTACGTATATATAACATGTAAGTGATACAAAATTTTATATATCACTTTCTTTATCAATAACTATGCTTTTTGAAATGTAAATATATTTTCAAATGAAAAAAAAAAATGTCTAAATTACAATTATTCTGATTTATAGCCTGAATGGAAGCTTGAATTCACTGTGACCATAACAGTGAATACACTGTTACATAAGACTTACATAATAAGACTTGCAAGATAATTGTGAGTTTCAGAAATGCATTAGACAAAAGAAAAGCCATATCATAAATGTAACGTCTTACAGTCAAATATTATAGTTTATTTTTTACTGTATTTTAAATTAAAATAAAAATCATTTTTTTAAAATTTATATCTTAAATAGTATATATTTTATTTAAGTTAACAATTCAAAAATATTTAAGAACAATATATTTGAAATGATGTACACTTAAAAGAGTTGAATATTAAAATTTACAGTTTTACAATGTATTTATTTTTGACGTATTTATATATTTTTTATTTTGTAACCGCATATTGTGATTAATCGATGCATATCGATTTAATATATCGTTCATTAAACCGATATGCATCGTGTTCTCATCGAGGAGAAAATCACCAACGATTACACTTTTTAATTAATGCAATTCAGTGTTATATATTATATTTAATAGTTGATTAGTGAAGTAATCTATACCCGGTACCTTATATATAATAATTTGATAAAATTTTATTTGTTATACTTAAAGGCAGTTTTTTTAAACTTGTGGGAATTTTATTTTAAAGAATACATTTTTAATAATTCCTATCCCTAATAAATTGTGTTTTTTAAAGCACCATTGTGTGTGTGACAGTTCTCAAAATAAATCAGTAATCTGGAGCAAGTTAATTTTTAAAAAATATAATTCTTTTCTAATTTGATTTCCAAATATATTAAAAATACTAAGATATGCGGGAAAGATAAATCATCTCAAATTAACAAGTTAGTACTAAGAGTTAGAAAATTTGGTAAGCCTGCTTTTATTTGTATTGATTCATTCAGAATAATTTTATTGCATTTTATACATCTACTTCGGACCAATCCCCGTTCATTTTCCAAAGCTAGTTTATGTAAATAAATTGAAGTGAAGTGCTTCTTTTCCGGAATTTTGCACATTATGCTCTTCTCAGAAGCAGTTGAGAGGAGAAATTACGGAAAAGATAAAATAAGCTGAGTCTTTTTGAAATGAATGAGAGATAGATTTTTATTTCAAAATATATATTAGGAATATATTTATATCATTTTTGAGATATTTTCTTTAATGTAAGAAATATATAAATATCGGATTGTAACATCCGATAATTTTTAAGCAACTTAAGGCAATATGGTACCATCTTCACAATTGTTTTAATTTTTAATATTTGATATTTGGTTTTAATTGTATTTCATAAAGGTTAATATTTAATGATAATTCTATACAAAATTTTTTTAATTTGTTGCAAAATGTTTGTAAAATTAAAATTTTTTGAACTTTTTTAAGCATTTTCTAAATCCCTAAGGCTTTTTTAAATATTTCTCTTTTCTTTCAAATTTTTTTTTCCAAGTACCTTATGACATGTACCTTTACTACATGAAACTGTGCATGGGTTTTTTTCTGCTGCTGCTCTTTAATTTTTTACGAATTTTTTTGTAGTCAAACTTCCAAAAATTCCCAAAAAAACATTAATTTTGATTTTGAAATTTTTTAGAAAAAGTACTAAACATGTTAGAGCTAATTCCCTGCACAGTTTTACAAAACACATTTCAGAACATGTATAAAAAATTTCAAACCCATACTTCAATTATCAATAAAGCCTTAGGGTTTTGAATGATAGTATGTGTACAAAAATTCAACATGGAGAAAAATGAGTTTAAAGTTTTTATTCCAGGAATAACATGATATAATATTCATCGAATAGTCTGAAACTTTTATGAAAGGTTAATTAGCTTATTTAAAACTACTTACCATAAAAAATTGCGCAAATGTAGAACAATTAAACAGTATACTGGGATAATGAATATATAGAAGAAAACGAATGAAAGATCAATATTTCATAAAACTTTATCTTAATAATTATAAAAAAATAAATACACACACTTCAGATCTAATTCCATGCTCAGAGCTAATTTTTGAGAAAATTTAATTATTTTCAGAGTTACGATTAATTGAAGCAATAAAACTTATGTTTTTTGTTAAAATTTCTTTATTCTGATATATTAGAATATGAAAAAATCTATTTCGACATAGTATATTTTAAAAATCTTAGTTCAGACTCTGTACAGAAGTTTTAGCTAAATACAGGCAAATATTTTTTTAGAAGCATTTTTCATTAAAAGGGAATGTTTTGAATATATGTCATTCTTTCTTCTCTTTTTTCACAAAAAATTGCATTTAAATAACTATTTTTTTGTAATAATATTCTTAAAGCAATTATATATATATATTATATTTCCCTATTGACACTAAATATCAAAATATTATCCATTTATAAATTTTTTAAAAATAGTGCTCCTGAATGTAATTAGTCCCTTTAAAACAGCAGTCAGGTCAATCTGATTTATTCTATTTTCACAATGTAATCTATTCAGAATAACCTTTTTAATAAAAAGAATAATTCAAACTTTTTGAATTATATAGGATAATACTTATTTTCCCAGTGTGTATTTTTAAGTACCGTAAAATCCGGAGTGTAGTACGCACCCCGGTATTAAGGCGCACCTATACTTTCAAGTAGCAATTTTTAATTTTTAGGTATATTCGCCGTATAAAGCGCCCCTCCCTTGCTTTTAATGAAAAGCCTTGAAATGTATGTGCGCAGTGCTCTTGTTTTTTGAAGTCATTTATTCGAAGTATTATTTTGCAAGCTTTAGAAAAAAATAGCATACTTCTATAACTACAGCCCTTTCAGTTCATAAGGAATGTCATTTCTTTTAAATAAACAGTATTTTGATACATGTAAAAGTATTTTTTTCTATGCTCATCTTTTTTTAAATTATTTTTAAAGCTCTCATTTTTATACCCTTCGTATAACGCTCACCCATAAATTTTGACCATATTTTTTGTGTTAAAAGTGTGCGGTATACGCCGGATTTTACGGTAAATAAAAACGTTCTAAGTTATTTAATATCTCACGCATATAAGAGTATCTAATAAATAATGATACCATCCTAAAATAAGATAAATTCGAAATTATTTTGCTTCGAAATAATCACCAGTGATTGTCGGGGGAAAAGGAGTGTAAATGATCTCAATAATGAATTATTAATTGGGTAATTGTTTTAAATATTTGAAAATATAATTTAAAAATCTAATTTTCATTTAAAAGTTCTATCTTGCGTGCAAATGGAAATATAATAAAATTCTTCTTAAGTAATTACAAGAAACGTTTTTTAGAAAAAATCATTTTGTATTCATTTCTCAGCAAATGCACATAAGAAATATTGACGGCACATAACTGATGGCGTGAATAAGATTTTGACTTTTGGAGTAGTATTTTACGAGCCATTCTGATAAAATAAAATAAAAAACGGATTTTCCCCCTCCATAATGGGTTGGGATTCTTCGCTTTTACAAATAGAAGATGGACGAGGTGCCAATATGATGGATGACGTCAGAAGAATTTTTTTATTCTGGAGATTGGATGGGGCAGATAACATCAACATGCAAATAGCATGCACCTTGAGAATTTTGATTTTTTTTCTGTGTGGAAAAGATTGTAATTTGGTATTCAATCAATAACTTGTTTTTTGGGCAATATTTTGTTATTTATCAGTGGTCTTCTAAATATTTTTTTTCAGATTTATTTTATTTTAGATTTCTTAAAGCTAGTTTCTGATTGCATAGAAGATGATTTTAACATAATTTTAATGTTAGATAACTTACTTTTCATGAGATGATTATATTTTATATTTTTAAAGGATACTTTATTTTCGTTGGTAGAGAGCAAAGGTGTTTTGGATCGTTAGTTCAAGACTCGCCTTCTTAAACGTTTGGAATAAAAGGATTTATTTCTTTATTCATTCAAGTGGAAGAAGAAAGAAGGAGGGTACATAGTTCAGCATTATCATCTTTTTACTTGAATATTGTGCCAAAGTCAGTATTTATTTGTAATTTTTTTTAAAAAAAACCAAACTATCTGTTTTTGTTGCTTTCAAAAATGGAACACAATCTCATACTATTTTATATCTTGAATTTCATTTCTAATGGGATTGCGGGTTGGTGTTTTACCATTGTATACCTAGTAAAATCTCCGGAGCTGGTATATCTCTTTTTAGTGCTGATCTGCAGGCGGATACCAATCATCGCAAGCAAATTTGACGCCACGTTTCCACCCCAAAGGGAGGCACCTTAGTTCTGCCGATACGAAATCGTACTTAGGATTTTAATTTTGCCGAGAGCACTCAAGCCAAACGGACATTCAAGGGATCTTTCACATGCCGCATAATCATGCGACATGGCCACTGTCTATTTTCTACATCATGAAAATCCATCGACTTGGACTGGGGTCCAACCCGCAACCTTAGGCGTACAAGGCCAGTAACAAACCAACTACGCCACCAGGCGGGCTATATCTTGAAGTTTGATAACGTAATTGAATATAATTAGTTAATTAACACTTTTGTTACGTAGTCTGTTTGTTCTTATTAAGTTTTTGAAGATATTACTTTGATTAACATTTGTGAATTTCGCTCACACTTTGGATTAATTTAATATGATTTTATTTTGTTATATATTTTTTTTTCCTGCAGTGAGATCCCGTGTTCAAAACCCGTTGTTAATTTATTTAAGTACTTTATAATAAGATTAGGAACGAATCGCATTTTTCTTGTTTAATATATAACAATGTTTTTAGATGCAATCTTTTGAACAAAAGAAATTAATACTGCAAATTTGGGTTTTTTTTTACCTATAATGCAAATATATTTTAAGTAGCATATTTTCATATCATATTTCCACATAAATTGATACAGAGGAGCTCCCACGATACAAATGAGCTCGCGTATTACTTTTTCGGTTTTTGCTCACTTTACAATTCATGCCTGCTTTCACCAGTAATAAACTTTATTATATAAATATAGTTTTTTTTTTAAATTTCTAATAGGCATTGGTGTTTTACCATTGCAGACCTAGTAAATTCCCGGAAGCCGATATCTCTTTTTAGTGCGGCACCGTATAGGCGGATACCAATCGCCGCAGGTAATTTTGACGCTCAGTTTCCTCCCTAGAGGGAGGCACTTGAGCTCTGCGATGCGAACCTGTACTAAGATTTAATTTTGCCGAGAGCCCCCAAGGCAAACAGATGCTCCGGGAATCTTTGACATGCCATATAATCGTACGACATGGCCGTTGTCGATTTCCTACATCATGAAAATGCATCGACTTGAGTCGGGGTCGAACCCGCGACCTTAGGTGCAGTAGGCCAGCGACAAACTAACCATGCCACCCAGCCGGCTTGTAAAAATATGTTTTACCAGTGAAATATTTCTTTACGATATTTTATTGAAATAAGTTTTTTTTTTTTTTAAAAAGGTAACATTATTCCATTGAGATTAAAACCGTTCTTTCCAAAAATGTGCTTAGAACAATTGAATATATCGCGTTTTAAAGTCGTTTAGAGGGGGAATACTAGTTCAGTTGCCGACTACGTCCCTAAATGAGCTTTGTTTTGTTTCTAAAACCGATATAAGAAACTAAATTAAAAATAGATGAACTTGATAAAAAAAAATAATCATATTTTGCGTTATTACTTTGATTTTGATTGTATTATAAAATATTTCGAAAGATAATTTCATTAATTATACTTAACCCCTTAAGCATTTATCACGAGTCTGACTCGTGTAAACTTATTTTTACTGTGTAAATCAATCACGAGTCCTACTCGTCTAAACTTATTTTTACTTTGTGAAACTATCACGAGTACTACTCGTATAAATATAAATTTACTTTGTGATAACAATATAAATGAAATAATCCACTTTATTTCACTTCGTATTAAATAATAATAAATAAAATTATCTATTTTGTCGATATGAATTTTTTTTAAATAATTATTTCAGGCACATAATTTATAAATAAGTAATCATTTCAAACTTTACAATTTACTCAAACAGTTAAAACTACAAGGGGTTAAGGAAATGAAAAGGACACTCTGTGTGTGTAAAAAGTAAAATTTAAAAAAAATATTGAATTATACATATTTTGAAAATAATAAACAACAGAATAACAAAATTTATTTTCATAAATTAAAAAAAAAAAAATTGAAGAGAGCAAATCATATAAAATATTTTTTATAGATTTTAATGCACATCGATTTTTTTTCTCCAAATATATATTTTGTTTCATCTTAAGTGAGTGCGACGCAAGTCCAATAAAATTCCCAATATAAATCCGAACAATACGAAGCATTGAATAAACCCCTCTCTCATTTTGCGACTTCAAAAATAAATAAATAAATCTTCTTTGAAGTACACAATCTGAAACATTAGCATCGACGCCTCCATTGACAAGTAGTACAACGTCATCTCGAATAAAAAAAAAACACCTAGAAACTAAATAAGCAAAAGAACAACAAAGAAAAACACGCTGAGCTTTTGCATAACCTCATAGCGCGGCGCTTTGAAAAATGAAATCGTCTTACAAAACATCCCCTTTCCTGCCCCTCCCTTCGAATCGTATATTCTAGAATGGAACATCTTTTGCCATTTCTTTAGCGCTGCAAGTAATAAATATGTAAATGCGTTTCTGCGTGTAGCTAAATTCATTCTTAAACCTTTTTTCATCACAGCTAGGCGTCGCGCCTGCAGCGGTTTTACGTACGATAAAAATAATCAAAAGAAGAAGTAGAAGTCTTTGTTCGGATTCTGGTTGATTTTTGTTATAAACAATTTTAGAATTCTGCTGTTGTGTTTTTCTTTAACTCAAATGCGATTTTTTCTTCTTTTTTGTGGGTTATTACTTTTTGTTTTCGTATTTGTTTGGTTTTTGTATTTCCGGTTTTGCAGTATTAGATTTTTGTTTTGCTTTCATTTTGAATTCATGAATTCTACACATATACTTTGTTTTCTTTTTTCCCCGTTATGTAAATAAGAAAAATACATGGAGTGGAATTAATGCATTTATTAAGTTTTCCCTTTTTTTTTTTTTAGTTTTTTTTTTTTTTTGCAAGATTCAAATTAATTAGCTTTCGTTTTTTTTTTTTTTTTTTTTGTTCATGTTTTGAGGAGAGTGAAAATTTGGCTCGCTTTTGTTTATAAATTTCAAATAGGAGATAATTATTTTAAAAGATTTTGGGGATTTATTTTAAAAACATACCTGTGAAGCCTCTATTGCATATTTTTATTAAAATCAATGGATTTCCTTTTTTACAGAAGCTTTTTTAAAAAGAATTTTAGAGAAATATTGTGTGTGTGTTCTGATGATGTATTATTTGATATTTTAAGATATAATGCTGGAGTAACTAATAGTCATGTGGTACTATTTTTATGCTGTTTTAGCACTCTTTACTTCTGCTATTAAAGATTCAATTCTCTCGCACTGAATATTTCTTATTTAGAGGTTAGTCTCCCATTCCTGCAGAAGTCATTGCTGGAAAACAGGTTGCAAAAATATTTGTTAATAATCCAAAATGTAAAATGCTAACATAAATACACCGCCTAAATTCTACGTTTAAAATGGTACATACACACGCGTCATTGCAAAGCAGTTTTAAAAGGGTTCAAAACTGACTAAAAAGCAGCTATGTAATTCAAAGAACTTTCGAGAGCCTTATTTCATACTTTAACAATCAAACAATCGTTTTTCTATAGAATACCTAGTTAAATCTAGAATTGAGTGACTTTATATACTTTAACTGGCATCTAGTTATTTCATGAAGTATCTAGTTATTCCATGAAACAACGGATTTCAAGCTTTAACGGTATTTGTGTGTATGTATGTTGTACATACACACAAATGTTGTATGAATGTATGTTGTGTGTATGTATGTTGTAATATTTCGTAACTATTTTTACCTTTATTTTATATGAGAGATCAATTTTGTTTGTTTTAAACCGTTTATATTAACTTTTTATATTATGATTTCTTAAATAAAAAAATAAGTAATTTTGTAAATGCAATTAAATAAAAAAGTATCTGAACGTGTAATTAGGGAATCCAATGCAATTTGAGCACATTTTCTAATTGCTTATTGTTCGTCATTTGCTTCACGACTCCTAAATCTCCCAATTCCTTCTAAGCTCTTGATTTTTTTTTAAAAATCTGTTCTACAAGAGGGGGAAGAGAAGAAATTCGTAGAAATCATCTACATCCGATATATAAAAGCTTGCTAATTGAAATTTTTTAATTATAAAGCAAAATTTTTTAGATTATGATTCTAATACAAGTCAATCAATTTGGTAAAATAACTAATAGCAAAGGAGCGAGTTGTTTAGAATAAATAACAAATGTTATTACTTTGTGAAAATTATAATTCGACAAAAAAAAAAAAAAAAAAAATGAGACAACATGACTTTATAAGACAGCAATAGCACAAGAAACACACGAAAATATAAATAGATGGAAAAATTAATCATCTCAAAAATTAAAAGTAGAAACATATTAACAAACATTTATTATTTAGGAATTTTTCTTTAAATGTTCTTGTTTCCAACAAACCAAAACAAAGATTGATATCCATTCGTCTCAATTTGCTTCAGATTTCATGGTTAACTCTCTCAATTTATATTTATTAATACGTTAGATTAATAAGTATCACAAAAAATTGTTCGTTTCCATTAATTTTATAGATATCTAATTATCTAAGATAAGTTTTTGTGATGAATACCATTTCCAAGATCGGTAAAAACTTTTCGTTCAACTGATTTTAAATTAGCTTACCCCTGTAAAACGTGTTTTGCAATTGATAAAGTAATTCGGCAGTGAAAAACATTGCAATATTTAGTTGAAATGTATTGTGCCTTATCGTGGAATTTTTTTTGAAGCAAAGTTTACAACTGATCGCGAAGAGCATAGGAAAATCATTATATATTTGATTGCCACTAGAATTGCATTATAGGTAGATTATAAATATAAAATGTTCAAGAACAGTATAATTGTAAGTATGTCTGGTACGAATCATATCTTGTATTTATAGTTAAGTAGATATAAATTTAAAAGTAAATCTCTTCCATTTCTTAAAAAAAATAACCAAGCCTCTGTAGTACGTTGATAGAAGCTGGAGAAAAAGTAACATATTTTTCTCTTTTAAATTTATTACTTTTAGCTTATTTACTAAAAGTAGTGAATTTACTGACATTTTTAATTGCAAATCCAAATAATCATGTCAGCTGTGTTAATTTTTAAAAAAATACTCCAAATTATGAAACGATTATTTAAGGCTTAAATTCTTAAGCAATAAATTAATTCTTAATAAAAGACTGCGACGGCCTGTATTACGTATTATCAATTTTAAGGTAAAAAAAAAATCAAATGATTATATATATGAAAGAAATCATTTTGTAAAGAATAAAATTATTAGAGATTTTGCTATTTAATATATTCAAAGAATTTTCTAAATGGGGAAAAAATATTTTGTTTAAAATTTCCAGATCTGCATTATGTAAATAAACATTGAAAAATCCAGCAACATTAAAGTTCTTATAAAACGAATACATGAATATATTATACGTTCGAATGATCGTCATTCATGAAAAGAAAGAAACGCATTTGAATATACGTTGCAACAAAACTAAATAAATTCTACATTGAAATAGAAGCGGTATGCAATAAAGTAATAATTCCTCTTTCTAAGGAATTACTCATGAAAACAAAAATACTTTTTAAAAAACTTATATTAATAGCATTCTGTGAATTCCACCATCTTTTCAACTAAAAAAATCTAATAAAGGATTAATATTCTAAGATTTGGTCGGGACAAAATATCAGTTCCTACATTTATTAAAAATCTAACAGAATCGAAGAAATATGAAGAGAACATAAATCTTCGTTAATAAATAGCCTAGTAAATCAATAAGTTACCCTTTTCTTATCAGAACGCCGTCTCATCTCTGACATTTCTTGTTCTTTGTCTTTTCCCGCCATTTTTTTCTCTGTTCTTCTAATCAATTGTCTTATTAATTGTGTCAAGAAACAGCTACGGATATTTTTATGATTGTTGGATTTCGGCTCCTAGCACTGATTAGAAATTTTTTTTCCTGATTTTCTTGTAATTCCTGACAACAGATGACAGTTTTATTATGCTAGTCCATGGAATGCTGTGTTATTCTGAACAAATGTCTTAGAACATTTCGGTATTTAATAGTCCTTTTTCTTGAGTTTTAATTGAATTTTTCCCTAATTTAAAGGAAAGTGAATGATAAAAATTCTCTATTTTCTCCACAAATTACTTTGAAAATTAAAAACTGATGATTAAATGCATAAAACATGCTAAGTTTAGATTTGAAAAGGAAATACAGAATTACTTTATACTATTTAGATTTTATTCGGTACTACAAAAAAATTTCGACTTTTGTATTAGTTTTTATTTAAGTACTCTAGTACTGTTGTACTGAAAAAGAACTAAAGTGATTATTGTAAAAAATAATAGTAAGAACATTGTGATAATTTTGAGTAAAAGGTGTTTTAATTTTTTGTATCAATTTCTTAGCTAACAAAGGATATTTTCTATATTTTGTTCGAAATTCCTATTCATTAATTGCTTTGTGACTTTACTCTCTTGCATTTAGAATTTTTTAGTCTTATTTTCTACAGTTTCGAATTTATTACACAATCATCGATGAAGTTAAAATGTCAGTCGTTCTTCTTTTAATTTTCAGATATTTTTCATGATTGAAATAAACATTCGTTTTCGTTTTCATCATCATCATCATCACAAGAAAAAGAGCAAAATGTTTCGATAAAAAATTTTTAAGAAACTTAAATTTTTTTTATAAATTTAGGAGAAAATTCATTTTAAGGAAGCTTAATTTTATTTACATGTATCTGAATCTTCCAAATGGAAAGAATATTCGTTAAAAGTTTGCTAGATTCACTAAGAAAAATGGATTGTAAAATTATCATGGTTATTGAACTTTTATTCTTATTTTTAGTTTTAAAACTATAGTTCTACAAATAAAAATCGTCTGCTTCAATTTTAAATAATTTCCTTTTGCAAAAAATCATCTGTAATATCAAGCAATTATTTGCATAAAAAATCGGTTACGTTTATCATAAATAATTAGCAATAAAATCGTTTGGTTTTGTTTTAAAGAAGAAAAAGACTGAAATTAAACTATTTTAAAAAAATACCATGCACAGTTGTGCCCGATAATTAATAAACAAAATTGCTTCTTAATCTATAATTAATATTGATAAAAAACAATGAACATTTTTCTTTTCTTTTTAAATCTAAATACATATTACTATAATGAGTTACACACACACAAAAAAAAACAACATCTATTTATCAATACATGCCTCAAGATCTTATTTCAGAGCCCAACTCTAGACACTCAAAATGTATTCACAATTGCAACTAGTAGGAGTGATTATGAACAAAGCGACACACATTTAATCCAATTTAACTGTGTAGCATCTTTCGAAAAGCTATCTTGAGGGTAATAACATAGTAACTTAGTATTTGGTCAGGGAATATAGATAATTAACGGTAAAGCACTTTGCATATCTAGTGTTACACTCAAGTCTGCTATAACTTTTAATTAAATTAGCATTTGTGAAGTGAGAAGTTGTGAAACACAGGGTTTCAGGCACTGGTAATGTGACTCTTGGGAAGACAATAAGGAGAGTTGAGTTGAGAAAACGTCCTCCTGTTTCGAGTGAAGGAGAATTTGCATATAAAATCCATTAATACCTCGGATCAGTGCCGTGCGTCCACAGTTGAATTTATAGAATTGTTTCACACCTAAAAGGGTATGTACTAAGACTGTGTAGTCTTATGTTACTCTATGTTTGTGATTATGCAGAATTCAACGATCAAGGGAGTAAATGTTGCAATTTTCACATTTGAAATTACTTTTCATAAACCATTTTTTGATAAGTTTGATTTATTTGCTGCAGTTACATTTTAATACAACGTTTTAGAAATTCACTGTAATAAACATAATACTAAGTTTAAGCAAATAATTTTTAAAAAATAAGCACATTTATACGTGAATGATACGGAATGCACATATTTTAATGAAATTAAAAAAAATTTAGTCTTGATATTTTATTTAAGGAATCATTTTGTATCAATAAGGTTGACAAAATTCAAAGCTATTTATTTCCTTTTTATGTAAATTTTTTCAATAGTATGATTATAAAAATTTGAAGCCCAAATATCCGAAAGCGTGCAAGTCCATAAAAGATCGTCAGAGTTCGATCAATAAGTATTTATATTACAATTAAAGTATTACAAATTCTAAAGTGAAATTATTTACTTTCAACTGAACAAAGTTTACGAGTTTTGTCTAACAATTCCTCAAACAATATTGTTGAAATTTGCTTGATCAGTAGTAATTTCTAAAAGTTCAATTCCAAACCTGAAGGATTTTAAATTTAGTTTATTTTTGGCCATAGCAATCTCTCGTTCTACACATACACGCATAAAAAAACACAATCTACACGAAGCATAAATAACTTCCAACTATTTTAAAATGTGAAGAAATTGATTGCGAGATTCACACAATAACAAAAATTGCATCGAGAGTTATTAATAGTCAGTTCACTTCATTTCACGGATGCATCGTGTTTTTGATAGTGTTTTCAGATGACAGGTTGTGGCGAGTATAAGGATTCTTTTTCTAGATCATTAGATTATATTTTAGATGGCTGATGTTACTTGGATGTTATTGAGAAAGCTGTTCTTTGATGAAAGAAAATCTTGTTAATTATACATGTAGACACGCACCCCAACATACATATATTAAACTACACTTAGCACAGAAAACACATAGCACAAAAAGACCCACGCGTTTCACATTGTGACGAAGACAAGAGAGAAGGATTTTCCTGATTTGGGGATATTTATATGAAGCGGCAACATGAAATCTTGGAATCCGCGTGACTTTTGTGGTCGGAGGCTATGATTGGTGGGAAAATATCGTTCGATAGATTCTGATGTAACCTTACTTTAAAAATGCAAGCTGTTAACTTTCAAGCTTTTAACTTCAAGCTGTTAACTTTCAATTATCCCATTATGCGGATAAGCTAGTTAATTATTTACGCGAGAGTCCTAAAGGATAGTTAATAAACAAATTAAAAAGTTGTTTAAAGAAGTTAAAGGGAATTATTACACACACCTAAAAAAAGATTAAACACTCTGTTTTGTGATTAATTTCCTGGGAAGAAAATAGTTTAAGCAAACACTTTCGCAGAGAAACTTGGCATCCAAGCATTTTCCTAAGAATGTACATAGTTTATACGATAACAACGATTTCTCTTCATTTGAACACAGTATTATAGCATTTCTATATTTTCCTTATTTTTCCTTATTTGGAATGTAAAAAGGCATACCTCTACATCTTGCTGCTGGGCTATGAGATAGGTCACTTAATTTAATCTCCTAATGCCTAAAATTCATTAATAAATTATTTGATCATGACAAAGGTTTTTTATTTGCCTTAACGTCCTCCAGTTGATATGATAGTTAGGAGAGGGGGTGCCCGCTCAATTATCGTTCGCGTCACTTGACCATGGTTCAAAATGACGAGGTCCATCACCAAAAGTCCACGAGTAGCTGAACAGTGCAACGTCAACATTAATTCCTCGCTCAAAATTCCGTAGAAATATTTTTTTTTATAAAACTAGGATTTATACTGAGGTTTAATAAAAAAAAAATTATTCGATAGTTTAATAGGCTTTGAACCGATGATGCTCGAGACTTTGTATAGTTGAACACCTTCCTTCACTAATCGCGATGTTGTGAAGAAAATGATACACACAGAAATTGTAAGCTTTTCCAAATTTTATATTGCACACTATGTAAAAATATGGGACCCTTCCAGCTTCAATATTGTTGGAAATTTAGGTGGGTGAAAAACAGCCGATGACTCCAATCATTTGAATTATAACAGATTTATTAATGTACAAGGACGAACTGCATGAAAACAAATCGACTTATATACACAAAGAAATATTATAATTGATTATTACAATTGAGCAAATTGCATTCGTTATAAAGAGAAACTATATAGCACTCCAGAAAATGCTCTTTAAAACAGTTTCTCCAGCAGGAATTCAGATAGATAAAGTCTGTCTCTTATCGCTTTCAATGTTCACGACTGAATTCTCTTTTAAACAGCAATAACCTTAAAAATCCCCATACATAGAAATTTCTAGATTCTAGAGCCTGCTTGATGATTCCTTGGTGATATCATATTTTCGCCAAGGTCGATAAAGTCACTGATCTGGTAACCCTTTTCACACTTCTACGGTTGCCATGTTCAAATCCACGCTGGGAAGCGAACTATAACAGTAAAACTCAACCTTCCCATACAGAGAGCACCATAGCAGGGAAAATAACACACGTGACGCGTTTCAATGTTAAGCATTCTAATTATTCTACGATACGTCTTTAGAAGAATAGGGTTCGAAGCAGTGATTTCTTAAACATTATTCAACTCTACTCCACTCAGTTCATAAAAATATTTGTAAAAAAAATTTTCAATTTTCTTTAAAGATGCCGATATTCTATAAAATGGTACAGAAATAATTAAATGACTCTACAACTAAAAGCCGGCAACAATCAAAGAGATGTATATATTGCCTTCTGTATTTATTCACTTTAAAAGGCAAAACGTCACTCGTCCAGAAATCTTCTTAAGCTCCAGAGATTACACAAGCCATTTCGAAAAGCGGGTATTTCGAATAATAATAATAAAAGAAAGATGGAACAAAGGGTAGCAAATTTAGGCTTAATCGAGTGCGGAGTGGAATGCTGTTTTCCCGTTCTGAATACAAAATGAAGACCCGCAACCATTGTACTTAATTGCCCTTTTCGGAAAAAGAACGATTTCCCTCTTTTCGAGCGGCAGTTGCGAAATGCCGGTTCTTAACCAAGGGTGATGGCACTCTTGGGTAGACACGATTATGCGAGTGGAGTTGAGGACGTGCTCGCCTGCTGGGCGAAGAAAGAAAGATTCTACTTTTCGTCGTTAAAAGTTATTGGATTTTTTTTCCTTTTATTATTATTGTTATTGTGCTTATGTCTCGTTTCACTCGCATTGCGTTTGATGGAATTAGAATTACGCCACTTTCATTTCTATGTGATTTCCATTTCCTTAGTTGGTTATGTTCGGAATTTTGGTAGAAATAAAATTATGCTGCGGTACGGGAAAATTAAGCGTGTAAAATAATAAGAGTCTTATTACTACTCTCAGATTCGTTGATACTTTTCTCTTCGTCAGCATGCATAAAGTCAATATATATATAAATTTAAGAATTTATTTTACGTAACACTGGCTTTCTTCCGCCATTTTTTTATACCAGCTTTTGGTGTTTATTTACATATTTTGTAATTCTACTTCACATTTACATAATTTGAATGCTAAAAAATGGATGATATCATTTGGACTCACGTTATTTAATTTGGGAATATAAATTTCACTTCCGTTAAAACTTCCGAAAGGAAATCTAAATTATAATTTGCTTAGCTTTCCAAAATAAATTGTACGGACGCCAAATTACTTTCTTTCCACACTTCTAAGAGTAGAAATAGATTTAATTAAAAGTCGTATATTAACTACGGTGGCAATTAGTTTCAGTTAAAGAGACAATCTTTTCAAGATTACCGAAACTTTATTCAAATCTGTCTCTTCTATAACAATCGAACAAACTCTAAAGCAACTGCCTTTCACAAATAAAGGTATAGTTATATTTACTGTTGCCCCTCAAAAAAAGAAATAATTATACAATTTAATAGCTAACTTTGGCATCCTAAAATTAATAAATAAAAATAATACATTTTTAACAACTTTCTCCTTTTTTAGGTAAATACTTTTGTTGCCTTTCTTTGGTAGCATTCCATTTGTGAAAGGTATTATTTATTGTAGTTTTAGTAGCACAGAAATAATTCTAAAATGGTCATAAGCTCTGAAATATACCGCTTTATTAAAACAATCAACAATCATAAAAGAATTCTGGCAATGTTTGATATCGAAACGTTGCTAGTATTAAGAAATACTAAACAATAATAACATAACATTATACAACATGATACATACTAACATAAGATAATACGCAATCTTTTTAGCATTGAAAACTTGATTCAATGCTCAAAAGCTTGCATATTACTTTTTTAGTCATTATCGGTAATATGAGAGATTGATGTTCGGGGAAAAAATGTAAAACACGCCACGTGTTCTGTTTTTCCTGCAGCGGCGGTGTTCTTGCGGGAAGGTTGGGTTTTACAGGCAAAGTTCACTCCCCAGCGGGAATTTGAAAAATAATATTATGACAACCATGGAAAATGTGACCAGGGAACCATGTTGACGACTGTATCGCCCTTCGCTACAAATTTGGAGGAAAAATACGAGAGCGCCAGGAATCATTAAGAAGGCTCTAAGATCAAACATTCCAGAAATTACCATGAGGCTATGAAAGAAAGAACCTTTGAGACAAAGGTCAAGAGAGTTCAGTCGTGAACATTAACTGCAATAAGGAAAGGAGACTATCCGTCTGCGTTCCTGCAATTGGAACTGTTTAGAGAGCCGTTTCTGGAATGTTGTAAAACTTGTTCATAAAGAGTGCTATTTACACTATTGTAAATAATTTACTATAATATTTCTTAGTGTATATGCGTCGATTTGTCTTCGTGTACTCAACTGTTCGTCCCCGTCTATTAATAAATCTGTTATGATTCAAATAATTGCAGTCCCAACTGCTTTTCCCCCACGCAAATTTGCCCCAACATTGAGAATTGGAATGGTAAACACGTATTCGTTGCGAGTATTGGTTGAGGTTTCCGTTTCGTGCTGGTATCTCATGCAAAGTTTGGGGAGAAAACGGGGCAAATAGCAATATGGGACTGAGTCAATGTCAATATCTTATATACAGGACAATTAGCAGCCCTCATATCCTGGCTGTGCGCACGTTAGCTATAATCAAAAGATTTTCTTTCCTAACTTTTCAAAAAGAAAAGGAAAAGATATTTTTATTAAAAAGTTGTTACTTCTCATACTTTAAGAAGTTCTTCATGTAACGTTTATATTTTTATATCAAAGGGACACGTGGTACTCTGTATACACATTTTTTAATTCATATATTTAATAAAATGTTAACGTATACCCAGTTTAAACATACATGAAATATACGGTTCAGAAGAAATACACCATTTTTAAAGAAAGAGTTATTTTAAATTTTAAATATTTTTTATAAAAATATTTATAAAATATTAAATAATTTTAATACTTAAAATATTTCAAAATCCCTACTATTTTTACAAATTAATATTTTAGATGTTTTTTTCAAAAACTTTTCGAAGTTTTCCTCACAATTCTGTGCGTGGGATTGACATTACGAATGTTAGTTATGAATATTTTTACAATTTTTTTCCTATTGGATACTATAAAAAACAGTAAAAAAAGCAGCTAGATCTAATTTTGACGATTTCTTATAAAATAGCCATCCATGCACAGATTCATGAAACATATACAAGACAACCAGAAAAAAATTTCAAAACTTTATAATTGAATATAAAAAACCTTTAGCATTTTAAATTCACGATTATTGGGAAAAAGAAATATGTGAGGAAAAGCTATTTAAAGATTTAAAGGTCAGTAAAGTAAACGAAAGAGCTAATTGAAGAAGTCTCGTGTTTTAGTTTTTATTTTTGCTTCGACATTCCGTTAAAAAAGTTAAATAACTGGCCAAATAATGTGGCTAGAGCGACGAAATTTTGCGCGTATTTCAAGGAAAGTCTCACAATTAAAATAAAGTGATAAAAGATGATATTTTGGTCTTTTTTAGGGTGTTTCCCCTTAAACAATAAAAAAATATAAAGAATTATAATAGAAACATTATTCACAACGATAAACAATTTTAATTCATTAGTCTTTACAAAATTGCCCTTAAGCAGTCCTTTGTGTAATTCTGCTGTAGCATTATTGAACAAAAACAAACAAAAAAACTGCATAAAATACGACCCAAGATCAAAATATTTTAACACCAAGTCCCTTCTTTTAAGGCATTTGATTAAAATAGATTCAAATGTTCACAAAAACAAAATAAAGCATTCTAATTTATTTCAATAAGAGTTGTCTGCAGTTTTTAAAAAATATATATAACTAATAAACATTGTTTACGTTTTATTATCTCCGTTTCCAAATCCCACACAATTCTTTTTCACAAATGATTCTTTCCAAAGGCGTTCGTTTAAAATAAATTCCAAGGCTCACGAAAGGTAAATAAAGCATTCTGATTTATTTTCACTAGTTTTTCTAAACAATTCTTTTTAAAAAAATAAACTAACAAAACAACACAGTTTACGTTTTATTATCTTTGCTTTCAAGCCATTAAAAAGATTTCAGCCCCAAACCGTTTTGTTCCTACTTTATTGAATTAAATTAAAACCAACTATTGAAGTGTCTGGAATGTTGGGAAATCGTTTGTTGTTTATTCGCGAAAGATAAAAGTTGCCTGTTTCGTTATTTATTTTGCTCTAGAATGATGGGGCTGTGAAGGAACGACATTTTTCTGACGTTGCCAGACTGAATAATTTATTATTGAAATGTTACTTAGTCTCGAAAAGTATTCATCATTTCCCTCGGAGTTTCAAAAGTTAAAAGGGGTTTCTGAACAACAGCCTTGTGTTTCTCTCAACTAGTTTTTAAAAAAATTGCATCATTGTGATTCTCTTTTCGATTATTTTGCATAATTAAAATGAGATGAAATGTTATTCTTTAAGGGAAATTTGAGTTAAGTTTCTGTTCTTTTTACAAATAGAGCAAGATGTAAACATCCCGAGAAATAACAACATTAAATACTCATCCATCTTATATTTATTTTGAATGATTTTCCATTTAGAATTCCAAGTTTTAAGGTTTGAATCCATCTTATATAATAGGGTGGAATATTAAAGAACGTTGAGTGCTAAACTTTTGCATTGTGCCTATAATTCCAATATTCTGTTCTTCACAGAAAATATTATTCTTAAATAATCTTTCATAAAATTGTCGGTCCCATAGTTGAAAAGAAGAATATTTCTAAAATAACTTTTACTTTTTATATTCTGGAAATATGATACGGCTTTTTCTTTAGCAAAAAACTCACGCATAAGATTTTAGTTTCTTTGAGAAATATGTAACACTTTCAAACACTTACATACTGTTTAAATTATTTGAGTTACGCTACAAAATAGAGTTACGGAGTCTGTGATACAGATAACAAATTACTTATTAAAAGCTTTTATTTAACTTACAATGTATGTATGTAATTTGTTCGGGTGGAATCTTGCAACTCAAATTTTGAAGTTGATATCTTCATCCTATTGAGCTAAAATTTTGTATACACGTTTAATTTGGGTGACAATGCATGTTTTGACCATTTATATTCCGATATTGCAATTAATTAAAAAGATATTAATTAAAAACGTTAAACTAGTTTTGGGCGCCAACTTCGATATATCAGCCTTGTTGTAATAATGTTATTGTTACAACAATGACAAAAGTTGGCGTCGAAAATCGGTTTTCAGCCAAATTGGAATTTCATAACGTTGCGCTAATGACTGTATTAATTAACTTTGTCTAAAAATAATTACATTTCTACAATGTAAAAATAATCTAATTTCTGCAAGGTAAGCAATTTGTTTAGAAACTTCTATCTATTTTCTTGGATTTAAATTCAAAACAAAAAAAAGAGCTATTTTTCAAGTAGATTGGTACATTAAATACCTTTCTCAAAGCTGCAAAGTTAAACTGAGAGGGAGAATTGTAAAAATTCTTTAAAAAAGTTATCTAACTTTAATCTATGAAACTCAGACAAAAAATAATTACAGAATCGGAAAGATCATTTATTTCGTCCCGATAAGGTATAATGGTTTTTACAAAATAATAATATTTGTATTTCTTACGATTTTTTTTAAATAAATCAAAATCGATGCTTTTTTATGAAAATAATGTCTAAATCGTTGCGCATGAGTTTTTTTTTGTTTAAATGAATCGACATTCCGTACTAAAACAGCTCATGCTTTGCTTTTTTAGAATTAGTCATTTAAAAAATAAAATGCTGAAAACTTTTTTTTTTACGATTTTTCAAGAAATACTCACAATTTTAATTAAACATTTAATAACTTCGTCATTTATGAAGAAAACCTCATGAAACTTTTTTTTCGTGTGTAGGATAATATTAACCAAGATCTGTACGAAGATTGAAAAAATTGCTTAAAAATTACGGATTTCAAGAGCAATGAATTTCTCAGAGCAAGGAGATATGACGGGGCCACTTAAGAAGACTCGTTGGGCCGCAGGTTGAATATCGCTGGTTTAAGTTTAGAGCACCATACAGGTGACAATACGATTTTGCTAGGTTCCTCCCCAATTTAGTGGGAGAACACCCTGAGTGCGACCTCACGTGAGGGCTTGCGGCTCGACGGCTATTTAGATTACCCCCTGCCGCAAAGGCACTATACATTTATAAACATTCATGCCTTCTCCGGGATTCGAACCCAGGCCCTACGGCACAGCAGTCAGCTTTACCGCTATACCGGATGGGTGGCATAATCAAATGTGACTGCGGGATATAGTTTTGCCTCGTGGAAGAGTAGAAATATGAAAAGAAAATGTACATTTTGGTACACAATTACCCCTGAATTAGCACGAAATTGGAAAAAGATATTAGTCTCTGCGTATTCAATCCTTCTGAGTATTCCTTACATATGAAAAAAAGATTTTGCGAAGGAAAAATGGCAACAGTAAATATTTAATAATCTCTAGAGCTCTAAACGCTTCGTGACTCAACTGAAAATAATCGCGATAATGAACACAATACTGTCCTCCTCCTCTACTTTTAATGGGATAATGAAAGGGGGAAAGTAAATAGCGTTGAATCATTATCACACAGTTATGAACGGGATTTAATTTCCTCGTGGCGTTATGACTCCCATAAAGCAATATTAGGAGCGTTAGTTAAACAACTCTGATAGTGGGAGTCTTAATAAAAGAAAGAATTCAGATTAATTGGAAATATGGCAGGGAATGTGATAAATAAGTTCATCATTCATTCAAAATGTGCTTAAATTTTTTTTGACCCAATGCTTTTGTTATTTTATTTTAATAAATGAGGGCTTAATGCGTGATTAATACAAATTTCGAGTTAAAACTTTTCAGTAAGTCTTTAAATTGTACTGCTTTGAGTTTTAAGGTGACACTTTTTATTCTGAAATGTAAATTTTGGGTTACTCATAATTACTCATTACGCGGATTAAGCAATTGCCTATGGTCCCCTTGCTTTTTAAGAGCCCATAGGCAATTGTATGAGCTTTAGGAGTAGCATGTTGTGTTATAAAATTATTAGGCTATAAGGCCCCGAGAATTCGACTGCTTAGGGGTTTCCATGTCGTTTAATCGGACATTGATTCTGGCTCCATAGTATCCTTTGTGAAGCCAGTACTGAATTCGTCACCATTGTATTGACAATCGAGCCGTGGAACGAGTTTTCATCGCTATTATTATAGCTGAGCTGATGCTGGTTAAATCTGTTGAAGTTATAAATACTTACGCAGGTATAATGTGGAAGTTTGGAGAATGAGGTACCAGCTCATGGGTGTCATCCTCGTTGTTTGATCACAATTCAAAATTATGAGGTTGCAGCTTATTATTGCTTTAAAACGTGGCAGCGGTGTATCCTAGTGGTTCAGGTAATGGACTTGTGGTCAACGTGTCATGAGTTCGAGCCTAGTATCGTTGAAGATCAGCCGTGTAGGGTGGCGATGCATGTTGAGTCTGTTGAGGTTCAAACGTCCTCCCGTCGGTGTGGAGTCGCCAAAAGCTCTCGGGGGGGGGTAGCTGAGCACTGTGACGTTTATACTCACTCACTCAGCCATCGGTGTGGTGTGGAACTTAGGAGAGGGTGCCAGCTCAGGTGTCGTCCTCGTCACTTGACCATGGTTCAAAATGACGAGGTCCGTCGCCAAAAGCCCTCGAGTATCTGAATAGTGCGAAGTTAATATTACCTCTCTCACTCACTTACTCATTGATTTGAAACACGATGTCATTAAAACAATTAATCAGATCAACCTGAGTGTTTTTAATAACTATCAAAATTTAGCATCATAATTTTCAAGTGACTAGGATAACAACCTGCACTGTCCACTCCACTCTCCAAACTTTCAATCTACGCCACTTGAAAATTTTGAGTTTTAATCTCCTTCATTATTTCACACATCGGGTTTATATTTGAACGAGGATTCGAACGCGCGACTTGAAACTTGAACATCATCTGCTGCGAACTCATGACCACTTGATATTCTGCATTGAAGACATGGTGACAATGTTTCTTAGAAATGAATGATTTATTTTTATCGAGTTCTCAAGCAATTCTACCCTCCTTTCATATTTCCCAACAATCTTCACCTTCGCACTTTTAATTTCCGTGTGAAATTTCTCGCATGTGTACGGATGGTTAATAATTAAGAGCAGCGGTTGACAGCCGGTGGTCCATGAAAGTTTTTTGATGGTTCGTAGAAAAGTTGGGCCGTTATTTATATTTTTTCTGAAGATTCAGTTTCAAAAATGGAGAATAACTAAGCGTATTATGGAATATGGACTATACTTAAAAAAAGGGGTTAGCTAATACTTTTAGGGACTTTTTAGCCATTTTTGCAGGTAATTTGCAGGTGTATCTATCGACATTTGAAAGTGAAAGTTGGCAACCTGGGTAAACTGGCGGGATAACACTTCAGTTTGTTGACATTTCTTTTTGTTACTGGTTTTCGTGGAAATATAAATGGATACGTAAATAAGTGCTAATCTAATTATTGTGAACTTTATGAAGATTAAAAGTAGCCCTCATAGCTATATATTAGTTGATGAACGCACATGCAGGACTTCTGTTTAAGAAGGTAAGGTTTTTGTGCTCTTCATATAATTTTTGCAATGTGAATGCAATATGTATATCAGTAAGATGTTAATAGTTGTTTTTCATAATATTTAAAACTGTGTATAATCAGCGTTATTTAGTAGCCATAGTATTGGGACACAGAACATTTTTTCTTCAATTACTGATATAGAATAAATACAAATGGCACTACGCCTATGCTGAGATTTTCAGTCCGGATACACCAAGGGAACCAGGACATCATACACTTTCAAAAAATCAATTTTTCAATTTTAGTATTAAAAATAGTGCATATTTTTCTGAATTTAAAAATGTATAATGCTTATAAGTCCGTTGATAAAATAACCTTAAAATATGAAAAAAGTAATTGACAAAAACGTAAACGTTTACAAATGCTTAGTTTTTTCAGTTTTCCTCCAAAGCATACATTTTTCCTTTTAGATACACTTTAAGAAAAAACCTATTGCACTATATGGTTCCAAATTTTTATACTTCTATACAGGATACTTGTGCATATAGTGAACCTATTTCTTTTTAGTCGAAGTAGTATATATTTTAAAAAAAATAGTTTTATGTGTGAAAAGGGGGGGGGGAATAAAAATTTTCTAAATTACAAAGTCTTATAATTCTTTTAAGAAAACTATCTTACTATTTCACACACAAAAAAAATTCACTATATTTTGTGCATTGTTTTATACATGTGCAAAAATATTTTACATATTTAAGAGATACTTTTTTAAAAAAGGATACCTAAACATAAGCATGTATTATGAGATCTCAAAAATTATGTCTAACTTAAATTAAACAGGGGAAAAATTTTACTAAAAATTATTTTTTTATTTCTACAGAATGATTAAAATATCTTTATTAAGATCACAAAAAAATCTAAGCTCTATTGTAAATTTTTGAAGATATATGCCCCATAAACGAAGAGTCTTAATTTTGGCATTTTACTCTTTCGAGCATGTCCTGGTACCCTTAAGGGGGTTCACTCTTGTGACGGCCTGTTTTTAAAACATTCTTAGTGAATTTTTTGTTTGACGACAAGTACAAAGATAAAACTTCAAGTTTTTCATCATTTATTTATATGTATTTTAAGAGTATGATATAAATGTTTTGCCAATAATATGCAATATAACGTGAGTTATAGCGCTCTGAACACACCCTCCTCGAAAAAATGGAGGCTCTCTTTCCTCCACGATTCCGACTGACTGGCTTATTTGAAATAAAAAAACTAACGGCGTTTTAATCTATAAGCTTAAATGCACAGAATGGACTATACTCAATTGAAAATATCAAAAATTGGATTTTTGGTAGACCTTTTGAAGAAAAACTTTCGAATTTCAAGAGGTTTTTTGTTATGTTTTTGTTATAAAATAGAAATATTTTGAGTTTTGGAATGATCGTAGTCTATTTGTTACGTATAATATGTGATGAGTTTTCCACCCTATAAATTTGAAGTCTTTCGGTCAAACCGTTCTTGAGATATGATGGAGGAAAGTTTGAAAAACACAGTTTTGAGAAAAACGCGTTTCAAGTTCGATTAAAACACGATGAAAATCTTAACTTAGCGCTACGAACAGCTGCTCTTCCAACACCTGCTTCTTTACAACGACTTCGAATTTTAAGAAATTATTTTACCACCGTATTTTAGACATGTTAAGAAAGCAATTTATGAAAAAAAAAAAAATTTTTTTTTTAATTTTTCGAACCCAATACATGGGTGAACCCTCTTAAGATGCAGTCAAGAAGTCGTCAATTTAAGAATTTCCTTCGGGGAGATCCTCAAAAAGAACGTAAGCTGCTTCAATTTAAATTCCTTCAGAGCTCAAATCCTCCGCATCACTTAGTTTTGAAGTTTATTGAATATGTACCAACTCAAGTGTCATCTGACTTATGACCCCAGTTGTGGAATAGTCATGGTCGTGAATCCTTGGCTGGGGTTGTCAAGTCGTGAGTTCGAGACCAGTTGCCATTAAAGAACCACCTTGTAAAGGGGTTGATGCACGTTAAATCTGTCGATGCTCAAAGCCCTTACCTAGTCCTTGGAAATTTAGAGTGGAGTTCCGACTCTGGTATCATTCTTATCAATTGACCTTGGTTTGAAATTACAAGGTCAGTCGCTAGTAGTTCTCATGTTGCTTCAAAGCGTGTGACTTTTATAAAAAAATCACTGCATTATGATGATATAATTTAATTATACATGAATAAAAACAAAAATGCAAATGCATCGGCCGGGAATCGAACCCGGGCCGCCCGCGTGGCAGGCGAGCATTCTACCACTGAACCACCGATGCTACAAACATGAAGAAAAAATCTACAAATAAATTATTGTAACAGAGAGAAGATCTATAATTGAAGTAAGTAAATCCAATTCTATAAAGCCGTAACAGACCGTTCAAACTAGGTCATTCACATCACGACTGAGCAGCATTTATGCCATCACCTGGACAGCTGTCCCCTGGGGCGAGTCAATTATAGCTTCTCTCTCACTTTCTCGGTAATGCACTGGTCACGATCGCAAGTTTCTTGGTGGACGATGTTCTAACTGAAGCATGAAGTGTCACAAAGACCCTCCTACTGATTGAGGAGGTATATTGCACGGTGACGGAGCGGAAATTAAGAAAGTGAGACAATACGGGGGCAAGGGGGACAGTAAAGGGATCCCACATTTTAGGGGAGGGAGTTACATTCGAAAAAAACTCGTAGATGAAAGTGCCGAGATGTAATATCTATAACAAAAATTAAAAATCTGTTCTATGGAGGGGGGTCTTGAACCCCCAAGCACTCCTCTTGTGTACGTCACTGGAGCGAGGTGTACTGAAACAAGTATTATCTTTCAATATTTGACCTTGAATCAAAATTTCAAGCTCCCTGTTCAATTCAAAGCCAACCAATTCTCTTTCCTTGATTGGATCAGCGTCTAGCTATAGACATGCAAATAGCTGCTGGTGATGACTTACTTTGCTTCCGGTGAACACTATCTTCAAAACTTTGGGCCAGTTTAATGTGGCTGGTAAGGTAGTGGACTCGAAACTGGTACCTTTCTAGCCTTACCTTTCCAATGATTTTCTGAATGAAGGGGCTGATATACATAAAAATTCTGTACAGACTCAAAAATTCATCTGTTGTTGTGAAGAATTTAATGCCAATTCAGATGTTTATCTCGTCGTTTGACCATTGATCAAAAATTGCGAATCTTCTCAGCTGTAATTAGCTGATCTTTGTATTAAGTACAAATATTTTTTATTTCTAATGAGTTGCGGATTGGTGTTTTACCATTGCAGACCTATTACATTCATATCTCTTTTTAGTGCGGCACCATATAGTCGGATACCAATCGCCACAGCTAATTTTGACACCCAGTTGCCTCCCTAGATGGAGGAACCTGAGCTCTGACGATGTAAACCTGTACTTGGATTTAATTTTGCCAAGAGTACCCAATCCAAACAGACACTCTAGGTTTTTTACATGCCATATAATCATACGACATGGCCGCTGTCGATTTTCTGCATCATGAAAATCCACTGACTTGGGCCGGGGTCGAACCCGCAATTAAGTACAAATAAGCAACCATAAGAGTGTAATGAGCATTTAAACTATGGCCTCTGTAGCTAATTGGTGAAGGAATTCAGCTCAGAGCTAGTTAGGTATTTGGATTCTGGGACTTGTCGTGTTGAGGAGATGAGGCATGTTGCTTTTTTCTGGATCAGACTTAAAAATTATAAAAAGACGAGAATAAGTTAAGCGAGTAGGGGGCCAGCTTAGTTGTTGATCTCTTCATCTGACCATCTTTCAAAATTTCGATGTGTATGTAGTTATTGTTAGCGTACCAAGTGTCAGAAAGGAATGGACTGCTGAAAATTATTCATTAGCTCTTTCGTGGGCCATTTATTTATCTTTTGTATTTCTAGCAGTTTTTTTATGTTTTATTAGCAATTAAACAATAGCATTTAAGGAAATTATTTTATTTTGCCAGATTTTGCTTACATTTAAATTTTAGAGGTGGGAGGAGAATATTTCTCGAGAAACTTGGAAACCATCTTTGGAATATGCTTTTCCCCACTGGATAAGTGCACATTATCCGAAGCTACATACTTCTTACCTTGGAATCTAGCAGTATGTCCTTTCCTTTTCTGTTAGTTTCCGTTGTCTATTAGTTAACTAGCTAATGCTAAACGGAATGTTAGCTGGTCTAAACTTCTGTTTCTTTTGTTCACTTGCCACAGTAAGAAACTGTTTATGATGGAAAGGTTGTAACAAAAAAATAAAAGATATGCCACTATTTTACAAATATTTGTTTTCTTTGATAGAAGCGATCAACCCCTCCCATGACATCGTTATATACAGTGACAACTTTTGGACAAGACACTTATTCTTTAGTACCATCATTTTTTATTCGATTTACAGATGTCATAATCGCTAGGTTATGTGCAGTAGCACAAAACTGAAGCGGGAATCATTCTTCCCATCTTTATAATAGCAAGGCAAATATATTATAATGGGTTTTGCGCTTCCCACAGATGTATTTTGTAAGATCATGTACATGGGAAGTGATCTCTCTTCTAAAGGCCCACGAAACTGTTAAACATGTTTGATCTCGTTACTACTGTGTTATTGTGCTTGATAAAGTAATGAACTCTCTCTCTTAACTGGTTTAGGTTTTCTACAATTTAAAACCTTCTTACAATGAGCCTGATTCGATTTAAATCTATCATGCTCAAAATCATTACTATCCCGTGAAAGTGCATGTGAAGAATAGGATGCCCATTCAGATGACCTCGTCATTTGACCACGGTTCAAAATGGCTCTCACCAAGAATCCTTGTACTACTTTTAGTAAATCTATTAAAAACAATTAACTTATTATATTAGTTTCCTAACTTTCGATTTGCATCTTTTCCGTTATCAATTGACAATTCCATCGTCCTCACAATCTTTCTAGTCTTTATTCGAAAACAACAGCCCCTTTTATAGTATTTATCAAGGGAATGGAGAGAGTTGTGAAATATGAATTTTAAATTGTATCATTGAAGACAGGTAACTGTGTTCCTCTCGCATTTATAACAAACAAAACCCCGCTTAAATCCCAACACATCTGCATCTCCATGCCACTCCCACGCTTTGTCATCTAGGAAATGCATTCAACATCCCACAATGCAGCTCCGGAAGCCCCAATCAACATTAAGTGCCGGCATGCGCCCCGGCACGATTGTAGCCTTTGTCCGTTTGCTTAATCAATAAACGCAATCCGTGTAAATCAAGCTCCCAGCTCGGTGGGCAATTCCCTTAATCAAGGAAGGGGCACCCTGTCAAACGGGGCGCACAGGGGCTGTAATGGTCGACTTTCTACGGCCGCAATGAAGGGGCCGGTACTCCCCGTAAGCCGCTTAAGGCCCGGGAATGACTTCTGATGGAATCGCCTTACCGTAAATATCTCTTTGGAGTGCTGCTGGGATTATGGAGAGTTCCAGATGCAACAGATTAGGATTAGAGTGAGTCTGAGAGACGGTAAATAAATATAAGAAGGCTGTTAATTCGAGATATGGCAGTCTTTGGTGTTTTGCTAAATGGAATCTATGAGCAATGAAATGATCTCCCGGGCATTGAAGAGCTTACTAAAATTGTTTTTATTAGATGCTTTTTGTTGCATTGGGGATTTGCCGTCTCGTTTGACTAGGAGTACAAATGATTATTTTCAGTTTACTTAGACTAAGGATTTATAACCAGTTTCTGTTTTGGTACTCTATCTCCCCCCCCCCCCCCCCATATTCGAACTTTTGGTTCGTGTATCCCCAACAAGCGCATTTGTAATATATTTATTGTTTGTGAAGCTATTTTTAACCTTAAGCAATAAAAGTTGATTATCGAAAAGTAAATATAAAAATTATAAAATGAATGATAAATTATGTTTTATATTTATGAGGTAAGAGGAGGGGGCGTGTGTTTTAACTTCTCATCTAGAAGCGTCCGTGCTTGTAGAGAGTTTCTGGAAACAGTTTTTTCAAGAACAATAACGTTGTGTAAAGCAGACAATAACTTTCACTTCAGGAATATTAATCACTCGTTATAAAATTCCTCTAATGGGGCTGCCGATTGGTATTTCTATCTTTGCAGACCTAGTACAATCCCCGGGAGCTGGTATTACTTATTAGAGAGGCACCGTATAGGCAATACTAATTACTGCAAGTAATTTTGACACCCAGTTTCCTCCCTAGAGGAAAGGCACCTGAGCTCTGCCGATGCGAAATTTGTACTTTGGAATTTAAATTTGCTGAGAGCATCCAAGCCAAACGGACTCTCAATGGATTTTTTACATGCCGCATAATCATACGGCATGGATGCTGTCGATTTTCTGCATCATGAAAATCCACCAACTTTGGCCGGGGTCGAACCCGCAACCTTGGGTGCAGAAGTCCAGCGACAAACCAACTACACTACCCTGCCGGCCAACGTTACAAAATTAAACGACTACCTGTGACTGATTGACTTTTTCTAGACTAGTTGGTTCTTAAAAATGATATTTATATTGCATACATTGATGGAACTAATGATGATACTTTTCACAGAAACATTTTATTTTACGCAGAAAACTAGCAAAAAAAAAAAAAAAAAAATCATACAGGAAGCCAACTCATAAGCTTCTATCACCAGAATTTTTCTTTAAAGTTCCTTACACTTGTATAATTTCCGGATTTTAACATGCTGATTTGTCAGATTTTGTGGCAGATACAATATTGTATCATATCTGTCTAAAAAAATCAGTCTTTTGCCAGATCAACTAAATGTTCTATAATAATAATAAGGAGAAAAAAAAAAGGAAAATTTCACTTATCTCTTTTCTCCTTATTTATAGAATTTCGATTCGGGATCAGGATGAAGCGGTGCTTTCGCAAACCTCAGAAAGTAACCTCAAAAAGGGAAGAGTAGCTTATTTAATTTAAAATGCATTAATTGGACGAGATGCAGTAACTACACGAATAGACAGAACAGAGCATTAACAAAATCTAGAATATATTTAACAGCTTAAAAATCACTTCATCGAATTTCGAGACATCTTTTCTTTTACTAACACAAAATCAAAACAAAACATAATTTCACGCGCATGCGTGGATTTAGAGTTCAGTTAATGGTGGCAGGAGAATGTTGCCACAGACATAATATCATCACGGAATGGGACGATGCTGTACTTTTTTTAGAAATTAAAGTTGCAGTTAAGACTATATTTGAAGTTAGTGGGTAAAGGAGAGAAAGGAATAAAGAATCACGTGATGTTTTGGAGGGCTTAGGATCGTCATGAAATAAGAAAAAATTCTCTCGAGCAAATTAAAATAGAACACACAAACACGTGCCATTATCCTCCGGCATCACTGGGTATTTCATACTATTGTAAAACTGTACATCTCTCGTTTTTAAGTTATTATTATCTAAGTCTTAGCATTAAGTCTTCGATTGTATTGAAAAAAATTCTTACAGCTCTCGCCTCTTGATTAAATAATAAATTATAATTAAAAAAAACAAAAAACACGCTTTTATGGTTAATTGAACTAAAAAGTAAAAAAATGGTTGCCAAATCTGTAAATGGTTTATGGAATTAGTCACCAAATCTGGAAATGGTATCTGGAATGAGTCGCCAAATTTGGAAATCGTTATTTCTGATGATCCTGATCAGGACAATGGAACAAAATTATGAAATGATTGTATTGTCATCAGTCCTTGACAAGTGTGCAAAATTTCGAATTAATCTGATCTTCTAAAGTGGGTAAAATTATTGAGTTAAAAGATTCCTTTACATACAAGGGAGGCTTATAAAAGAGTGTTAAAAAGATTTGAATTTCTGTGCGTCTCTTACGGTCCTTTAGCTCACTCCTCTGAGTTGATTTCCTCAAACCTCATTTTTATGAATCTCTACTCCACAAAAGAAACATTTATGCCCAAATTTTAATTCTGTAGGTTCAATACTACGGAGACAGGAATTTTTTTTATCTACAACACATTCACAACTTTTCCATAGTCCCTCATGGCCGTCGCTTTCGGCAAACCCCGTTCTTAGTGGATCTCTACTCAACAGAAAAACATGCTTGCAAAATTTCAAGTCCGTTGGTCTAATTATTACCTAGAGATCTCGTGATCAGCGAGTGAGTCACTTCTCCCCCCCCCCTTCCATATATATTTTGGAAAGTTCTTGAATTTGTTTCCTTTTGAGTGTATTTATTTTCAAATTGATAAAGATAAAATTACGAAATTTATCGACAGAATCAAACTTCAAATAGTTCCAAAATGAGTCGATACTTACAAGTTTTCTAAATGATCTGCAAGGCACGAATTACAACTAAAAAAAAAATGGCAAAGTTATTTAATGATATAGCACAAAAAGAGATAAATATTGAACATTATTGTGGAAATATTTAAAATATTCCTCGCCAAATACTTTGAGTCTTTTTGTAAGAAGAAAAGATTCATTTAATGCAATATCCTTCTTATTAATCAAAACAAAGTGATTTTCATATTTTTTATAATACGTTTTTACGTGTAAGTTATTTCAAAACTCAATTATACTTTTTTCAATTCCTACTATTAATTCACACTCTCCCTATATATATATATATATTCAAATTTTCAATCGTTATTAAAATACTTTTTATTCATCCACTCAAGTTCAAATACATTTTTAGAAACTTGTAGGGGATGACACTTGATGTTAATACAGTTTTTTCGAATATTATTCATTAATTTTTTAATTAATGAATAAATATTAAAAAACAAAAATAATAGTTCAGCATTTTATATAAAAAGGAAAATTGTTCGTTGTGTCCCTGTAGCGAAATGGATAGCGCGTTGGACTTCTAATCCAAAAGTCATGGGTTCGAATCCCACCTGGAATGGCCTAATTTTTAAGAATGTGATTTTTTTTACCATACTATTTTATTGGAATAATTAAATTAATTAATGCATAAAATGTAACAAACAAAAATAATAATCCAACACCATGCATAGAAAGGAAAAATAGAAAATTGCAAGGAAAATCGCTTTTTATTTTGCCACATATTATTGTGATTCTGTCATATGTATGTACATATTTATATTAATTGTAATTATTTAATAAAAAGAAACTAAAATAAAAATTTTCTTTGTTGACCTAAGTAGGAATTGACTTTAATTTTTTTTTATATTACTTTTTCAAAATAGTAAACACAATAGTTCTTAATAGTTTTAATAGTTAAAGACAGTTTAGAATTTACATGTTTTATCAATGTGTGAATGTTAATAAAAATGGATTTAATATTTAAAAATATTAATTAATATAAATTTTCGTAATACGAATTAAAATGTAAAAAATAGTCTGAAATATTAGAATAAAATGTGTAGCACCTGAAGAAAATAACAAACATTTTAATTTGAAAAATGAATCAGTTTTTCGGATATCATAATGTTAGTGGTAAAAGAGACATTAATATATAGACCTTACCACATTTAATAAATTATTAAAATATTAGACAATGTAAGATGAAAGAGATATAAAAGAAGCGATAAAGAGAATTTAGAACAAAAAAATTAAAAATGTGCATATTCTAATAAAGTTTTCTAGATTTTACTTTTTTGAATTTAATTTTTTTCTCAACAAAACTTAAAGTTTAGAAAATGTTTAAAATTGGAAAGATTTTATTCGTGAAATTAAAACTGGGAGGAAAGGTGTAAAAAAATTACACATTGAGATAAAAGATACAATGTTTAAATTTTTGAGCGTTGCTTTTAAAAATAAACAGGAAAATCGAAATTTTCTATTGTATTTTCTGTTCAGTGAGAGTATTCTTTAGTCAGTGATATTTTTATATAATTTTTTTTTTTTACAAAATATCTGTCATATTAAACTTTCTTTTATTTCTTACAACTATTCAAAATGTTATTCGTGTTTAAATACTTGAATCTTTTTCATTACTTTCCAAAACCTCAGAAGGAATTAGTTTTCTTTACTTTTAAATGCAAAGATGAAAGAGTTCTGGAAAGATAAAGTCTCACTTTTTTTTTTTATCATTTTAAGAAAAATTCTAAAAGAACATATTTTTTCTTTTCAAGTAACCTGCAGCTTAAGAAAAAATTACATTTACTCTCGTAGTGAAAAACATTTTAAGATTTAAGCTAAGCCCCTTTTTTCTTTAAAAAAAAAAAAAGAAAAAAGAAACATTTTTTTTTTAAAAAAGATGGAACTGAAAACCTGAATAAAAAATGAGCTCTTTCGTATTTTTGAGCTTACGCTCATTTCATGTAACTTTAAGAATCTTCATTTTTCACACACGTGTGTGTATGTCACATTGTAACTACTTTTAAATTTAAATTTTAAGATGGAATAATTTTTTCGTAGCAAAGTTACTTATAATATAAAGGTACAAAAAAGATTATTTTCTCCTCTTGTATTTGCCTTTGATAAAGCATTACCATTAGAAGGTTTCAGTAATGTTGCGAGCAGATTTTTTTCTTTTTTTTTATGGTGTGGCAGCGGTAGCCTAGTGATCAAGGTCATAGAACCGTGGACGTGGTGTCATTTCCGGCCTATTGTCGATTAATCCCTATTACTGTTTGCAAGTATTGAATTAGACTGAATTGTGAACTTTATTGACAGAGGTTATTCCATTACTACAGTTGCCAAAAAAGGGCAGTTAAACTTTACATTTAATCTCGTTCCCAACAACCCCCTTACTGCGTAATTATTTTATGAAAGTAGGTTCAAAAATTGCATATTCTTTTATTACGCATTTCAAATCTGCATATTAAATCTAAATTTTAAGGCCAAAATATACAAAATTTTTTTGTAAAAATTAGAATTCGATCATCAAAATATGAACATAAATAAAAGCATAAACAGAAACAGCACGGGGTTGCACAGTTAAATGGTAGGAAAAAATATATACCTACGGAAATCGGGGGTTGCGCAAATTTTGCTACATCTATGTTGATCATGGAAATCGTGGAATGCGCAGCGAGAGAGTTAAGACCCACCGAATAGAGACGATGCTCGTTAAATCTGTCGGGGCTCAAACATTCACCCATTAGTGTGGTGTAGAAGTTAAGAGAGGGGGCGCCAGCTCAGGTGTCGACCTCGTCACTCGATTATGGTTCAGAATTATGAGATTCATTGTCAAAAGCTCTCGCGTATAGCTGAGTAATGCGACTTTAATATTCACTCGCCACTCTGTGTGTGTGTGTGTGAGGATTCACCTTGCAAAGGGACTGATTCACATTAAACTTGCCGTGGCTCAAAGTCCTCACGTTGGTATGATGTGGAAATTTTGAAGAGTGGGGTACCAGCCAAAGTAATATCCTCGTCACTTGATCGTGGTTCAGAATTACGAAGCCCGTCGCCAGTACTTCTAATGTTGTTTTATAGAGTGTGGTATTAGTAAAAATTGGAATCACAGATTAAAATAAGGCATTTAATGACTAAGAAAAATGAAACTGTTTCCTGCAATTAAAATGTTTAATGTTAAGAAAATTTAAAAAATAACAAAATTTCAAAATTAATAATAATGTAATAATTTGTATATTTATGTCTCAGAAATATTTTTTAAATGTTTGTATTTTTAATAAACATCTTTATTGCTTTGTAATGATTTGTATTTTACATATGATTTACTGATTTTTAACAACCATGAATTCCAACAGCATTTTTAAATGTATAATTCATGTCAATGCAGCGCTCTCAAGTTATGAAACTAAAAAAATAAAATATCCCTTTTGAACGAATAGTAATTGAAACAAAATAGAACTTCCTACAATTAAATTACACGTAGAAAAAGTTTCTTGTACAGACAGCTTTATCAGTTATGCCGAACAGAGAAAATAATACAAAAAATGAAAATAAAAAGTAATCGAGCGAAGGTTAGATTGGTGAACACAAAAATTGAAAAATTCCCTACATAATACTGGAATATTTTTCCTCCGCAGTTGTTGTGATGTAGATAAGGATTCTTTTGTTTATTAATGCTATAAGAAGTAGGTTATTCTTATCGAATCTTCTTTCTATGATGCATTTAAACTCTTGTAGCATCGGTGGTTCAGTGGTAGAATGCTCGCCTGCCACGCGGGCGGCCCGGGTTCGATTCCCGGCCGATGCAAATGTCTTTTTTTTAATTGATTGGATAATTATTGGTAGTTAAATTTTTAACCCCTTTATTTTTATACTTCTAAACCAAATTAACGATTTGTAGTGATCAGGTATATCAACACTGCTGGCCACCTTAAATGCAACACCCTGAAGGAAGCACGCAAATAACATGAAATTTACAACATGCATCAGCGGAGGTGAGATGTGCAAATGATTAGAATTTCAGCGCAGACACACATCACGCACGCCTGCGGCGCCACTTCAAAGCGCTATTTAAGGCTTGGAGATTTCGAAGATTTCAAGTTCGGCAATTGGGTTTTTCTTGTGGTTTTTTCAAAAAACGATCAGTTATGTCTCGTATAAAACAGCGATCAGCTTTTGAACAAGTATCCGAGTTCGACAGAGGAAGGATAGTGGCCTACCGAGATTGTGGATTATCTTTCAGGGAAATCGGTAGTCGCGTGTTGGACGAAACCAAACAACTGTAATGCGGATATGTGACCGTTGGATGCAGGAGGGTACGACGGACCGACGTGGTCGATCGCATCTACCTCAGTGCACCACTTCACGTGAGGAAAGTCAAATTGTGCGCATGGCAGTGACGGATCGCTCAGTCACAACACGAACCATAGCACAGCACATTGAGCCTGTAACGCATCATTCAGTGTCTGCGCGTACCATTCGACGCCGTTTACAGCAGAGTGGTCTGTCCGCAAGATGTCCATTGCTTGGTCTACCCTTGACGCAGAACCACAGACGTCTCCGCCGCCTATGGTGCGATGAAAGAAGGATGTGGGCGGCAGAATGGAATGAATTTGTCTTTACTGACGAGTCACGCATCTGTCTGCAATACCACGATGGTCGGATTCGAGTCTGGAGACATCGTGGAGAGAGAATGCTGAACAGCTGCGTTATGCACCGCCACACTGGTCCTGCACCGGGTATTATGGTATGGGGCGGTATTGGATATCACTCTCGCACTCCTCTAGTACGCATTGCCGATACTTTAAACAGCCAGAGCTATATCTCTGAGGTGTTGGAGCCAGTTGTCTTTCCTTACATTCAGGGCTTGGTAACAGCCATATTTCAAAAGGATAATGCGTGACCACACGTGGCACGCATTGTCCAAAGGTTCTTCGTCAATCACCAGATTGAATTGCTTCCTTGGTCGGCTCGCTGTCCGGATCTTTCGCTGATAAAACATGTGGTCCATGGTTGCTCAGCGATTAACCCAGATTACACCCCCAGCTGCCACACCAGATCAACTTTTGCAACGTGTGGAAGCTGCTTGGTCTGCTGTACCCCAAGAACATATCCATAGTCTCTTTGAATCAATGCCGAGGCGTGTGGCAGCGGTGATCTCCAACAATGGTGGCTACTCTGACTACTGATTCTGGCAGGAACCACACTTCACAGAAGTCTATAAATTTAATCATTTGATACTTGGTCAACATGTTATCTACAAAATAAATTTTGTTGTGCTATCTCTTGTCTTTCTTGGTGTTGCATTTACGGTGGCCAGTAGTGTATTATGGATGTCTTAGATTTATGTTAAAAAGCAGAAAGTGTCGCAAATTTGGGTTTTCTTAATATATATACACCTAGGCTTTGTAGGAATTACAATTTTGTCTCTTATAATTTTATTTTATACTATATAATATTAATTTCTATAAAACTTTTACTGAATTATATTTTTCTAGAACGAGCTTTATGTATGTAAGGATAATAAATTTATAACCTAAACAAGATTCTATTTCCCATTTAATGTTTATTTTCCCACCATGTATATTCTCGTATAAAATTAAACACATAATACTTTCACAGAAAAGGTCACCCAACCTTCATATTGCAATTCCATCTAATTGCCATGTAAAGGAACCCACGACCTTTGGATTAGAAGTCTAACGCGCTATCCATTTAGCGCTACAAACGATTTTTCTTTCTATGTATGCTGTTGGACTCGCATTTTTGTTTGTTACAATTTAATCATTTTTTAAACTTAATTAATGAATTAATACTTGAAAAACTGTATTAACCTCAAGTGTCATCCACTACAAGTTTAAAAAGATATATTTGAACTTGAATGGATGAATAGACAGTATTTTATATTAACGATTGAAAATTTGAACAAGATATATATATATATATATACATATAGGGAGTGTGAACTAATAGTAGGAATTGAAAAAGACATATTTATTTAAAGTAGATCGTAAAAATCGAACATTTCATATGTCACAATCTTATGTTATGAAACTTATATGAAACGCGTGTGTGCATTGTATGAGAAACATATTATCCAAAATAAATTCTCTTCTTAAATTTAAATGCGATAAAAAGTATTGAGAGAATAAAAACTATAAAATATTTATTCTAAAGTTGAAGAATTTCATAAATAAAAACCTGTTTACAGTTTCGAATATCTTATACTTCAAAATTATACAACAAAATTATTTTAGATCATAAGTATATCCATGATTAACCCCGACAAACCCTTATCTTAAGCAACCCAGTCGGCATCTAACATCTTATCGCCAAATCCAGCTTCACGGACAACAAAACGCTCTAAAAAAACGATAAAATAAACCAAAACCAACCCCTTTAGCAAACAACCTCCGGGCAACAAAAGCCGGACTTGAACACACACAAGGAAAAGGGGATGTAAATTTTAAAACCTTCCATCCGGATAAAACTGCAAACACTTCCTTCGGGTGCCTTCCTATAAATCAGGTTTTAAGAGAGGCAATTACTGTCAAAGAGCTGCTAATGGAAGACCCTCTACCAGGAAGGGGGGGGGGCTGTAGAAGAATTTATCGATTTTGCACGATCCATCAAAGTGAAACCGATAACTGAGGGGGTGGCCACTGGGAATTGTCACGTGCTCTCTCGCTCTAGAGCGCTAATTATTTCGGAAGACGGTGGTGGTGGAAAAGTTTGAGATTCCCGGAAGATTTTGAAGGAGTTGATTTTGATGAGGAAAGCAAATATTCGAATGGATGAATATTGTTAGGAGAGTTTGGTGCTAAAGGGGGTGCTCGTGATTTGGTTTGATTTATTGGACGGGAGGTTTGGGAGGGGGGGGGGTAGAGTTTCATCGCTCGCCGTGGCTCGCATCACCCATTTAGGGAGGGATGTTAAGATAATTTAGTGGAGAAGGAAATCTGATGCTTTGAGTGGTTGATTTCCTATGGATTAAAAGCTCGTTTTGGAGGATTTGGTTTTGAAGTGGCAATATCTAGTAGTCTTCTATATAATTAAATAAAACTCTCCCTCTCTGAACTCGCAGCACACTTTCAGAATGAAAAATGCTCCAGTTTGCGTATAGATTCATGACTTCTAATTTACGAATATGTTTATAAAACTGTGGCTTAAAAATTAAAAACATTCCATAAGTTCGTAGCTTATACAGATCTGCTGTACTGGGAGGAGGGGTTATATTCTAGAAAACACATATAGGTGAAAGCTTCAAAGAGTAATGTCTATAGTAAAAAAAAAAAAAAATTTGGTCTATGGCAGTGTTTCTCAAACTTTCAATATTTGCGACCCATTATTAGATCATAATTTTCATTACAATAATTCTTTACAATTCAATAACTTCTTTACAATAACAATACATTGAATTCAATAATACTATTCTTTGATGCTAAAGGTACAATACGACTTTAGCCTCGTAAGTCCCACCAACGTATATAAACGTCTTGCTCACCCAAAGCGTTAATTGCCCCAGACGTATATATACGTCTTCCCAGAGTACGATCTTTTCTGTGCACTGCTATCCATAAAATTATTCCGAAGACTTTGGAATTCATAAAAGGACCTTGACAGTGTTTGCGTAGGACCTACTTATTTCAGAGGATTTGCTTATTTATTCCCCCCCCCCAATACATCACATACGCGTGCCTGCGTGGAAAATAGTGGCATTGGGAAGCAAATCGCACAACTTTATATCTGCAGTTAAGGGATTAATTATAAACCTTAAATATTACTAATGTTAATTTTTGTATATAATTTTATATGTGACAAGCCCATGGGGTCACTGGCAATTATTAAACTTGCTCTTATAGTATTGTTTAAATTAAGTATGAAATACACTGTGCAAAATACTGATACATTTACAAGTTTATAATTTCAGTGTAAATGTGTATTTTATTTTTATCAGAATGTATTTTGATTATATGCTCTCTGTAACATAATTTTTTAAAATAATTATTTGTTTACGATTTTTCAATATGCTCGAGTCCCTCTCGTTGAGTTATCACGCCTCCCTAGGGAGGCGCGCCCCACAATTTGAGAAACGCTGGTCTATGTCAGTGGTCTTTAAACTGTGTTCCACAAGGCATACCCAAGGGTTCCACTGAACTGGATTGAATTCAGTGGCGCAACAGCCCATGATGGCCTACTGTACCTTAAGTGCTGGGGTTGCGTGACTTTAAGTGCTGGGGTGCATGTGCTGAAGTTTCGGTCAAGAGGTCAGTCTGACGCGAAACCCCCAGTGTTCAGTTCCCATGCAAGCTTGGTACTCATTTATCGACCCACTGAAGGGATGAAAGGCTGAGTCGACTTTGCCCATCCGTGGATTTGAACCCCGGACCTGTGGCGTGGAAGCGCGATACACTACCACTAAGCTTCAGGGGTTCCCCAGTCCTCATAAAAATCAAAAATAAAATTACGAATGTGTATGCAAAATGGATTTTCATTCCATATGAAGAATACACAACCATAAGTATCTAATGTCCCTCTCAGTCATTAAAACCGAAAATTTTATTTATACATAGCTTTATTATGTAATATTTTTTAACTTTTATTAAATTAAAATAAAAGAATAGTAATGTTTTTTTTATACGTGTTATATTCTGTGAGTTCCCCAAACTAATTTTATACTTGTTAGTACAATGTTAGGCACAAAATTAAATATTTTTCTGAATTAAATTTTTTTCCGTGAATGAAAAAGTTAAATTTCTAATGTAGCTTTTTCATTCACAGGAAAAAATACATGTAATGAAGGAGAGGGAACAACTTTTCGATATATCACAAATTCGACATTAAAATCAAAATTTAAGCAACGACAGCTCCTAAATTTTAATTTGAAGATTAATGAAAAATACACGAGATTTCTCACACGGCTATAAACATTTTTATGTCAAAAAGAGCAATGTATTTAGGAGGAAAATGTTTTTCAATCTGAATGGCTGCAAAAACAAAATATAAAAACATTTAAACGCATAATTTTAAATGCGACTGCAGATTTCACTAAACCTAGACTTCGACAGTGTGTAAAAAAAAAAAAAAATGCAAGCACGTATCCCAGGAACAAAAGAGTGCATGGATAGATGACACTCTTGGATCACAAATTAATATTATTAACGAGTAAATTAGATTAAAAAAACATTAAAATTCTTTAATAACGAATGTAATACTTTTTTATAACTGTCTTTACATAAAGTACCTATAACATGTTGATCTAATTTTAATATTATTTTAAGATATGTTCTTTTAAGTGTGGAATGGGGCTCCTCGAAAACATCTCATAGTTGTAAGGGTTTCGTGAGTCAAAAAAGTTTGAAGACTACTAGTCTATGTTAAGGAGGGGTTGAACCCCAAAGTTTACCCTCGCGTACGCCACTGCCATAAGTATACAGTTTTTCACCTAAGCATGTTGAAGGTTGAAGTTATTTAAACATTGCATATTTGGGGAATGTGGACGGAAAAAAATGAATTATTTCAAATTAAAAAAAAATAGGAGGAAATACACTATTTTTATGCTGCGCTCTTAAAAGATAGCACGGTCAAAGTGAAATATTTTGCCAAATGATTTTAATAATTTCTTTAATTCTTTCTTTATTTTCAAAATTTTAATTCTAAACAAGAATTGAACATATTCCATGTTATGCCTTTTAGGAAAGTTCGGGAAATGCTTTATACGTAACACTGATCTAGCTAATATTCCAAATATTTAGCCACAACTAGAAGATAATTGAATATATCCTAATTATGATAAGACAATTTTACTACAATAGTAGTAAAGTACCGCATTGAAATAGTAACATACATATATCAATATACGGAAAACATAAATTAAGTTCAACGTAACAAATTTTTAACTTCACATCAATCAGAAAATCAATTTTATCTCCTTAATTGCTGTTTATAACAAAAAAATATCCAATTCTCTATAAATAGTTATCTTTATAAAAAATTTAAAAAAACTCCTAAATTGTATGGATTAATTTATTTTGTCTTGATAACTAGGGTTTTATTATTAATAAATATATAATAAATATTCGAAGTTATCTGAAAATTCTCTTCGCTTAAGAATCTTCTTTATCAAATCACAGCTGAGCACAAAGCTCACAGAAAAAACATTTACAAAATTTTTACTATAAGTTTAGTGCTACTGTAAATAGAATTATAAAAATATTCTTAGCATTGTTCATAAATATTTTTATTTAAAGAATTATTAAAGTAATAATTATACATTTAACAATTCTGCCACTTACAGACATTTCTATTTCAAGCTCTGAGCTTGTATTTAGATCACTGAATCTGGCAATAATTGATTCATTGTTTGATTTAAGCTGTGATTTAAGCCATTTCGAATGCTTTTTGATGTGTAACATCTTTACTCTCGGTTACTGGATATTTGTTGGAGTGATTTCGTGAAAAGGGACGGAAATGCGTAACAGGAAGTCGGGGGAAGCGCGCGCTGTTTGATTTGACCAATTCAGCGCCTTGGGGTGTATCTTCGCTAGCCTCGTTTCGGGGTCCAACTCTACTAGCATTTAAGACGCCCGCCTACCGCACATACCAGCAAGTCTTATTAGACTTCATCCAGAATAAAGTTATGATTCTTACGCTCAAATGTCAAAGTCTCAGGGCTCTTTGTGTGTGAAATCTGAGGATATATTTATATATGTGTAAACTATATATTAACAATTATATTTCTTGTTAAGAGTCTGACAAAGCTCATCATTCTTTAAAAAAATAGGAGTAAGTAATATGGAATTATTTGAATAAATATTTAAGTGGTTATCATTTTCATACTTTGAGGTTAATTCCTGTCGCTGTCAATATAATATTTTTAATTGTGATTAAAAAATATTTCTCGATTAAAAAGAAACTAATTAAGTAAACGGGTATTTTTGATTTTCTCTAAATTTCTAATTTTTAAGCATGCGCTTGACGGTGTCTCTTCGCTACCCTCGTCTGGGGGTCCAACTGTAGTAGCAATTAAGACGCCCGCCTACCGGACATACCAGCAAATCTTGTCATTTTGGTGGTCGCATACATTTCTCCGAATCAAACAGTTAAATAAAAAATTACAGATATCCTGCATTTTGTACTTTTACCGTATACCGAAGGTGGTTCTGCTCTTTTTTAAAAAAAAACTATCACTCGCTTCCCATGATTTTGAGTGGTGATTTTAACGTTAACTTCAGTTTGCCAGAAGCTGAGCCGCTCATAGCTTTTCTGAAAGAAGAACTCAAGCTCGAAATGAACACTAATCGAAATGTTTCGACAACTAACAGTGGTACTGTTATTGACGCCGTTTTTCAACGACTTTTAAATACTTTGAAATCACAAGTATATGCGTCATACTTTAGTTTTCATACATCTATTGTCTCCGCTCTTCCCCAAATTGAGCAATAATAAATATTTTTGATAAAAAAAACTGCATAACTCCTTGTGTTAAAATTAAATAAAATTTTCATTAAAGATAGATTTTGCATTTGTTCGCGGACACACGGGCATTTTTGGAAATGAGCGGGCCAATTGGTTAGCCAAGGCTGCAACCAAACGCAAAATTGACATTGCCGTTAATATTCCTAAGTCATTTTACAAGAAGATTATGAGGGAAAGAATGGTGAAGTCTTGGAACCAAGAATATCTCACATCAAATAATGGGAGCGTAACAAAGAAATTTTTTCCAACCTTTAATAAGAGACTGTTCTGCCATCATTTTTATACTAATAACAAAATAACCCAATTTCTAACTGGTCATGGCAACTTTAAAAGCTACTTGAACAAATTTAAGTTAGTTCCGTCATCTTCCTGTGATTGCGATATTGGTGGCGAGGAAAATGTAGAACATGTGCTCCTTCTGTGTTCCAAGTTTGAAAGAGAACGGAATATCCTAAGACTGGCATTCAAGGGACTTAATGTAAATTGGCCTCCGAATCTTTCTCAACTGCTTTCCACCAGAAGTACTTTTAAAAAGTTCAGTGAGTTTGTTATGAGTATTTGTAATGCTTCCTAACCTCAAGGGGTTATTTTTTGTTATTTATTTATTTATTATTTTTTCTTTATTTTTTCTTTTTTCCTTTGTATTATGTGATTAATACTTACTTCTGTGAGCCCTGTGTGATACTTTGTGGTGCACGGGGATTTTATCATTGTTTTCCAATTAAAAAAAACCTTATGAAACAATCTGCTATTTTTATAAATACTGTTGCATTCGCCTATTTTTGTATTCAAATTTTAAGTTATCAGCTTTAAATCTTTAATATGCAAATTTTTATTATTACTTTATTGTTACACTTCTAGAGTGTATATTTAATACACAGACACAATGTGTGTGAAGATGCATACATTTTATTAAATGTGATGATACAGCCATGGCAGTTCACAAAAGCTTCTTACGGGGGAAATAAGGAATGAGAAAAAATATAATTCCATGTTCGAATGAAGAGACATTAGCTATATTTAGAAACAACCTGTTTTAGGGGAAAGTTTCAATAGCTCAAAAAGGCAAGTGCAAGCTATTATAATACTCCTGTTCTAGGAATCGCCAAAAAATCAGTCAAAGTCTAATCCTTTTAGCGAGGAATCGCAAAATAATCTGGCGGCCGTGATAGCCAAGTGGTCAAGACATCGGATCATGACTAGCGTGTCATGAGTTCGAGTCCAATACCACTGAAGACCCGCCGTGTTGGGAGCGATGCACGTTAAATCTATCGAGAGCTCAAATGTCCTCCCGTTGGTGTGGTGTGGTAGTTAGGAGAGGGTGTGCCAGCTCAGGTGTCGTCCTCGTCACCTGACCATGGTTCAAAATCACGCGGTCCGTCGCCTAAAGCCCCGTGTAGCTGAGCAGTTCGACCTTTTATTCATTCACTCACTCACTCACTCATGCAAAATAAGCTGTGAAAATTTAGGTTTTAATCCTCTCGAAATAGGGTCTTCGAAATTATCATGTAGCGAAAAAATATATAAGATTAGAATTTGGGTAAATATTAAGTTATTACATATATGCGCGTGTTGGAAAGGCGAAATTTATTCTAAATTAATCTCTACATATTTTATCACTGTTACATATTGAACTTTAATGATTCAATACTATATTATTTTTGCTATAGTATTAGTGGTATTCAGTGGTGCAACAGCGCATAAGGGCCAAGGCCTACTATCCCCATCTCAGTATACTTGACCTTTGGGCGCTGAGGTGCATGAGCAGATGTTCCGATCAGGAGGTCAGTCTGAAGCGAAACCCCCAGTGCTTAGTCCCCAAGCAAGCTTGGCACTCATTTATAGACCCACTGAAGAGATGAAAAGCTGAATCGACCTTGCCCAGCCCAAGGATAGAACCCCGGACCTGTGGTGTGGAAGCGTGATTCTCTACCACTCGGTCTCAATTATAGTATTACTACACTAATAATTTCTATACTATCACAGTTTTTTTCCAAATTTTTAATTACTCAGAATCAGATTAATAATTGATTATAATATTTGTATGAGAAATTTAATTTGTGTGTGTCAAACGTTCAACTTTCTCATAACCCCAAATATTTAAGGTAAGGGTTTTTTTCTATAAAATTCCAAAGCCCTCTTTAGGTCAAACACAATGAACTCTTTTCATCACCCTCCTAAAACCAATTCTATTTGCCACCGGTGGCGTGACGGGTCGACGATTCAAACCCAAGACCCCATAACACTGTCAAACATTTTTCATCTAAGCAACCTCCACATTAGCCAGTCAAGTGCACATCGGTTGAACTCTTCGCCTCGGAAACAGGTATTCATGCCTGGGAGAAAAATCGATCCTGGGTCCTGGGATGGCCCTTTCAGAGCGCACGTGATCCCCCCCCCCCCTCAGGTTGAAAAATAACTTTCTCTCGGCACCGTTATCTTTCAGCGGGCTGTGAAGAAAGTTTCACCTCCCCCGAAGAGTCGTTAGCCAGACTTTTACATCAGATTTTGACTTTTCTTTTTTCCCCTCTAAAATGTATCGCTTGTTTCTTTTTTTGTCCTTGGGGACATGCAGGTATTAGATTATTTTGTGATGTTTAGCTGTGTTTTTTTTCAGTGCTGATGGTTGCTTTGTGTCTAGTTTGTGTCATAATACACGAGCTCATGTTTTAGTTTACGAAAATGAATGATGTTCCAGTGAGTGTATACAAAATATCTTTCTCTCTCTGTCTTATTCACCGGTTTAAAAACCACATTTAATGTTTTAAATTCTTTAAAAATTAATGAAAATGTTTTTTTTCAATGGGGCTGTGCGTTGGTATTTTAAACCTTTGCAGACCTAGTACATTTCCCAGGAGCTGGTATCACTTTTTTCCGCTGCACCATATAAGCGATACCAATTACAGCAAGCAATTTTGACGCCCAGTTTTCTCCACAGAGGAAGACACCTGAGCTTTTGACGATGCGAACCTGTACTAGGATTAAATTTTGCCGAGAGCATCCAAGCCAAACAGACACTCTAGGGATTTGTTACATGCTGCATAATCATACGACATAGCCGCTGTCGATTTTCTGCATCATGAAAATCCACCAATTTGGGCCGGGGTCGAACCCGCAACCTTGGGTGCAAAAGACCAGCGACAAACCAACCACGCCATCCAGCCGGCTTCATGAAAATGTAACAATTTTTTCAATTTGCTTATGCCTTTGAACAATTCAGTAAACAAACTAATACAAACATGAAAATAATTATAAAAAGCAGTGTATAATCCCGTAATATAGAGGAGCATACGGAATATATCTTTATAAAATGGCAAAACACAATTTGCACTTCCATATCAAGAACTTCAAAAAATAAGCGAAAGAGACGACCCAATTTCAAAAGACTATTTTGTTCTTCAATATATTTGCCAACTGCATGCAGTAAAGTGGGGCTAAGCAAGTTATATATACAGTGCTGAAAATAAGTACTTTACATTTTCAAAAAAAAATTGAGGGGGAGAGAGTTATGAGAATCCTACAATTGCTTATTTTTTTTTTATCAAAACATATTTATATATATTTTTTAATATTATAAATATAACAACGAGTTTCTAAATCCAAATTAATAAATTTGCAAACATAAATAGAACTTTTCAATCTAGTAAAATGACGGGCAAAAAAACTACAGAGCTGAGTTTTACGTAAAATCAGATATATTGTGCCACTCTGTGCATATCAATCAGAACAAAAAGTAATATAATGAAAAATTTAAGTCAATTCCTACTTAGATAAAAAAAAAAAAATTATTTTAGTTACTTTTTATTAAATAGTTACAATTAATATGAAAATGCATATACATATGATAGAATCACAACATTAAGTGGCAACTAATTTTTATTAACTATCATTAAAGTATCGTTTTGTCATCCAAAACAATCATGCATATAAAATTTCAGTTCAACTGAATGCTTTTTGAAACGCGAGAAAAAAAGATCTTTTAAAGTTTTGACCCAAGTCGCTAAAAATGAAGCCAACGTGGCTATTATCTGTAAGTCTTTAAAAAATTAAGTCAATAATTTTCATTAATTATAATTAAATTATCGTATTATTACCCAAAACAATAATGTAAAGAAAATTTTAGCTCAAATGAGTGCTTTAAAATGAGAGGGAAAAAACTTCCCAGGTTTTGACACAAGTCGCCAAAGTGGTCGCTAAGTTGCCAAAAATGATGCCAACGTGGCTGTATTTATAATTCTTTGAATAATTAGTTTTAATCAATTAATTTTTTTATCATAGTTAAATTACTGTATCGTCATCCAAAAGAAGCGTGTATATAAAATTTCAGCTCAATTGAGGGCTTTAAAATGCATTTCATTAACGATTGAAAATTTGAACAAGATAAATATAGAGAGAGTGTGAACTAATAGAGTAGGAATTGAATAAATAGAGGCAATAGTTTGATCTATCTGAAGTAGCACCGAAAGCTTCTGCTTAATTTATAGAAATTTTAAAATGTCCAATAAGCTTGAAGAGACAACAATGAAAGAAAGAAAAATGATCATTAGTTTATGCAATCCAAATAAATCACTGAAAAAATTGGTGAAAAACTGAACAGGAGTTGATACACAGTAAGAATAGGGATAAAAAATGTTTCATTCTCTCTTTTGGAAGTATGAAAAATGCACCAAGATGTAGTCGCCTCGAAATATTTGACTCGAAAAGAGAGAGAGATTGGCCATAATGTTGCAGTAAATCAAAATTCAAAATCTAAATTCAAATAAAAAAATTTTAAGTATTATTACTACATGACTTAAAAAATATTTAAACTCAGTAATCCAGTTAAAAACTATCTTCAGAATTCTTCATCGGCATTTTAAAAATCAAGAGTAGCCAGAAGAAAACTACATCAGTAAAACTAATCGAAAAAGCTTGCCTTTGCAAAGGAGTATTTGAATTCAAAGAAAGTTTTTGTTCGAAGGAATTTTTTCTCCCTAGATTGTGGTAAATTTAACTTAATTTGGAACAATGAAAGGAATTTAACTTGCAGCCAGTCAGAAACTAAGCTATGAGAAAAGAATGTTAAAAAAAATGGTAAAACATGAGGTCAAAAGTGTGATGGCATGTCAGATGCAAATGTCGAAAAATTTGTGTTCATTGATGGCACAATGGGCAAGTATATCTGTTTGAATATCCTTAAAAATAATCTTCAGAAGATTCCGAAAATTTCCTCTATGGAATTTCACTTCCAACAAAGTAATGCCCCGTCTATGGTTGAATTATCACACGCCACACACTCTCAAACATTCAGCTCAATCCTCTGATTTAAGTCCTGTCGAGCATTTACGGGAAAAGCTTGACAATAGAGTAAGAAAACACAATGTGCTCAACGTACATTTGATGAGGTACCTTTAGAAGAACGAGGCGAAATTTTTTCTCAAACAACGAAAAAGTTGATGAATTCCATGCCAAATAAACTCAAAGCTAGCTGTTATCAAAAACAAGTATTTGCCACAGAATATTGACAACATTTTATTTTGACATTATAATAACTGTGCCTTAATTTTTTTCATCCTTCATTTTGTTGTGTTGAAAAATTCTATTTATTTTTTAAATTTATTAGTTTGAATTTGAATTTAAAATTTTGTAGTTATCTTTAGACTGTTCTAAAGATAAATGATTTCTGTTTTGATAAAAATCAGAGCCCGTTTAAGCTCATTCTGGGCCCTAGGCGCAGAAGATCTACGGGCCCCCTTGACACTTGTGGATCGAAATTTATAACCAGAAAATCTGGTTAAGTCCAGCTTGTCCGGGCCCCTGGGTGCCCACTCCAAGCGCCCGATGGTTAAACCGGCACTGATAAAAATAATGAAATGTTAATTCTTTGCCCTATTTTTAGTAAAAATGTTAAGCGAGTTTTCACTGTGTTTAAATGGAAGCGCGTATTTGAGTCCTGATTCCATTGAAAATGCCTCTTAAAAAGGGCAGTTACTGCATTTTAAGTGGAACAAAATTTCGAAGTCCTCGATGATGTAATGAAGTTAAAACATCAATGTATTAACTCGAATTTTTGGTACTTTGATTGTGGTTAAGTTTAAGAAGTTTGCTACCCTGTGTTACTCTAGTGCGAAGGTGGCCAACCCGCGGCACGTGTGCCACTTTGTGGCACGCGGGAGTCGTAACTGTGGCACGTGAAGACTTATTGAAAAATTGCGAAAATTGAAAAAATATTACTGAATTAATTTAGTTACAATAGAAAATTATCATGAAGAGAATATGCAAAAAAACAGAAATTTTCAGCGTGAGATTTTAAAGGCACTAAGCAAGATTTCGTCTTTTCTTGAGTGAACCTCAAAAATGCCCCAAAGCTTCCCCAGCATTGTAATGTTCCGAGAAAAATGTTGAGTAACGTGAAACTAAAAACAAATAAATTCTCCCCCTCTCTCTCTCGGACGGCCGAATCTGCCCAATAAGTCGCCCTTTCACGGGGGAGGTTAATTTTTAACATCTCGGATTTCCACTCGAATTTCAGCTTCACCTTGCAGTGCTGAAGTTTAGTGTTTATAGCTATTGGCCGTCAGCGTGATGTCAGATAAAAATGTTTTTCCGAAGGTGTTGGCTATTTACGATTTCTGTAATGTCAAGAATTAATTCTGCAATACATTAGGATGGCAGTTGTTGATACGGTAGAATCTACACAAAGTAGCCACTTTATAAATCAGAGGGAATGAGAACTTGCATTTTTGACTAATCAGAATGCTGGATTTGGAGCCTAAAAAATTTGTAGCGTAACATTGGCAAATTGTTTCTAGCTGTCAGACTCAGTTGATTTTAAACTCTGTTTAGCAAGACACATTAAGCTTTTTTCCTTTTCTAAAATTGTTTTTAGAGTTTAATGTTTTTTCTAAAATTGTTGAGCGTAGTTGTTTTAATTTTTTTAAATTTTCAATATGTTTATGAGTAAACCTTCGACATTGAAAAGAAATTACGAAGAGGATATTGCAGCACGTGAATTTAAAATTGTCAGGGAAGAACACAATACTTGTTTACACATCAAAATACTTCCAAGCCTGTTTGCTTGATATGTGGAATTTGTATAGCAGTTCCAAAAAAAAAATTAACTTCGACCGTCACTTCAAACAACTGCATAATGATTTGAACAGCAAATATCCTGTTGGATCAAATTTTCAAACGGAATTTATCAATAAAAAAAAGAAATCTTTAGCCGGCCAACAATCTTTGTTCCAAAAGAGAAATGACGAAATGGAAACTATTTGAGAAGAAAAGTTTTCAAGTATCATTATATTATTCATCAAGAAGCTCTTTATGCCAAAGACTTCTTGATGAATAATATAATGAAAACTTTTCTTTCGTTGTTGATCTCGTGGTGCGCTGTATTAACAAAATACGAGCTCGTGCTTGAATCGACGAAAATTCCGTACGCTTTTCCCCGAAGAAACGGAAGAAAATATGGCGAGTTATTCATTCATTGTAGTGTGCGTTTGCTTTCCAAAGGAAGATTTTGGAGATTGAGGGAATGTGTTTTAGAATATCTGGAAGAAAAGAATGAACTGCCCAGTGGGGGGGGGGGGGGAATGCTCAGTCTTTAGGAGTAAAAATTGGGTGTGGGATTTAGCTTTTCTTACGGATATAATGGAACATTTAAACAATTTAAATTAAGGATTACAGGGGAAAAATTGTATTTTTACTACCCTTGTTGGTTATATATCTTCTTTTGTGAACAAGCTTTTTTTTTTGTCTGGATTTTGGAGAGAAAAAATTAACTCATTTCCCATTCACACATGCAGGAATTATCTGCCAGAGTTAGTAATGTTCCGAACTATGATAGATTTAAAAATTTAATATCCATTTTGCAGGATTCTTTCAGTGCCAGGTTTGAGGATTTTAAAGATAAAAATATATTCAACTTTTCACTAATTCTTTTTCGATTTCTCTTCAAGACATTAATTGTTACCCACATCAGGTACAAATTGGAATTATTGATCTACAGTACCATATTACTCTGAAAAGCAAATATAAGGAAATTATTTTATGTGCATATGATCTGAATTACATCGAATTTGGGAAATTTGTGCCACCAAGCAATTTTCCGAATTTACATGATTTAGCGGTTGTAGGTTTGGATCAACATATGTTTGTGAAGAGATGTTTTCTGTTTTGAAAACATAAATAAATCAAAATATCGCTCAAAATTAACTGATATGCACCTAAAACACCTTCGTTAGCATCTTCAAAAACTAATTGAAATATAGATGATTTAGTAAAAAAACTACAAATTCAAAAGCCACATTAAGAAAGTACTGACTGCTTAATAATCATTTAAAATTAAATGCTCCAAGTTGTTTATTTTTATTTTGTACCTAAGCTAACTGACTGATCCTGTAAAAGTTTATCAACAATAAAATATATGTTTCTACTTTTGTTTTATTTGTTACATCATTTTTTTTTTTTTTACATTTTCACTGTATAGAACTTTCATTTAAAAATATGATTTTGGTGAAAATAACCCATACCAAACCTATAAGTAACATTTTTTCACTTTTGTATATTTTTTAGTTTGGTGGAAAAGTTGCAATTGGGCACGCGTAATTTTTTTAAATCATATTGTGGCACGTTTCCCAAAAAGGTTGGCCACCCCTGCTCTAGTGCATAGTTTCCTAAAATTTTTTGTCTCATAGACCCCTTGGCATGTTTTTTGGTTCGGCGTAGACACCCTACATACCTAATATTTTTTTTTTCAAATTTATCTATTTAAATGTCTTTTTTGACAGCTGGTATTACTTTAAAAGATTTAAATTTCTAGCTGTAGAGAAGAGTATAATGTTCAAAACTTAAGCACACACACATCTTAATTAATTAAATTAAAATTTAGTTAATGTATAAAATTTTTGTTACATGAAGTAACTGAGCAACAAACGAATGCTTTTAGTGGGAGGGATGAATCTTGTGTTTCAATAACAAATTTTCCAAATTTGGCATCAATCTTGTCAGATTTAACCTTAAACTTCATCGGTTAGTGGTGTCCAGTTCCCCCCCCCCCTGGAGTTGGGCGACCTTGGGGAAACTCTCACTAGGAAAAGCAATTAAAAACTTTCTCAAGATAATCCATTATTAGGGACAAACAATAGGAATATCTTTTTGAAGCCAAAAATGCTGATACCAGTTTCTAAACTTTACTTCAAAATCTGCGTTAGTTTCTATTCCTATCAATTCCTCTCGTAATTTGATATTCCTTTCTCGATGTGACCGTATGAACTGATTGCCTACTGTGGTATCACTATAATCAAAGAATTCTCAAATCTAGTTTCAAAATCTGAACAAAGGGCTTTTAAATGTTAAACGTAGGTTAAAATGTCATTTTCCGGGCAGATTGTCTGTGACAAATTGAGAATTTGAAAACTTTCAACGTTAATTTTTTACTCCTTTAGATAAGTTTTGGCAAAAAACGCCGAAATGATGGTCGTTTTAATAAAATTTATGCTGTTGCCTATAGGAACTGCAAATTGTGGCCGCGGTGGCCAAGTGGTCAAGGCATCGGATCATGGCTAGTATGTCATGAGTTCAAGCCCAGTACCACTAAAGATCCACCGTGTAGGGGAGCGATGCACGTTAAATCTGTCGAGAGCTCAAACGTCCTCCCGTTGGTGTGGTGTGGTAGTTAGGAGAGGGGGGGGGGTGCCAGCTCAGGTGTCGTCCGCGTCACTTGACCATGGTTCAAAATTACGCGGACCGTCCCCAAAAGCCCTCGTGTAGCGGAATAGTGGGACATTAATATTCACTCACTCAGGAACTGCAAATTAACATTAAATTTAGAAAATATATTTGTTAAATAAGTAATTATTGATTAAATTTTCTTTTAAAATTAAAGTCATGATCTGGTTAAATGAGAGCCATCTTCGTAGACCCCCATTAATACTTCATAGACCCCCATTAATACTTCATAGACCCCCAAATTATTTTTTCGCTGCCGTGGACCCCTTGCAGGTCGTGATAGACCCCTGGGGGTCCATATGGACCACTTTGGGAATCACTGCTCTAGTGCGAGGTTAATACACACATCCAGAATTTAAAGTTTGAAGTGAACGTAATTTTTTTCCTTCTGAAAATGAATGAGTTGACTTTAATTGTGCGTATTTGTTTGTTTTATAAAATATATTAAAGGTTACTATTTCACAAGCGTAGCAGTCATTAAAAACTAACAAAATCTATACAAAGTATTCTACGTTGTAAAAGTCACTTTATGTTGAAAATAAACAATTTACGTCAAATATAATCTTATAAAAATTTATGAAGCGTCTTAGATAAACTGGAGAAGGATAAGAGATGAAAAGAAAACGATTGACAAGATGACTAAAAAACGCATATTTAGCTGTCCTAATCCCCTTCACCCGTAAAAAAAAAAAACCTTTTAGAGCGTTACCGGTTTGGAGAAATAGGTCATTCACCTCAAAAGATAAGCAGGTGCTTTGTCAAAATGCACTGTAAGTGCTTTACTTACCTTCAACCGTAGCATCGGTGGTTCAGTGGTAGAATGCTCGCCTGCCACGCGGGCGGCCCGGGTTCGATTCCCGGCCGATGCAATTCTTTTTTATTTATGTATTAATATTGTAACTTGATTTTTTTTGTTAAAAAATCATTTCTTTCTTAGGTTTTACGTGAAAAGGCTAACACACGTGTAATGAGGGTTGGGTTTCCCCAGCCATCAGTGTACGAGAGTTAAAAGGAAAACTAGCCATAATCAAAACAACACAATTTATTTACAAGTTACAACAGCTACACAAATTCAACAACCCAAGTTAAGAAATGCACCAATTGATAAACACGTGAGCAATAGAGCGAAGTAGAAGAGACAATTGGAGATATAATAACAAATCGGATCACTTACACTTAGCCAACCAGGGAATACACCTTGTTATATATTTGAAGATAATTTCTTATGTAATATAATCCAAACCAACCGAATCCAATTTAACAACTTATTGACCAAATCTTCAATCTTAATATTAATCAAATAATCTACGAAGTGCTCTCGCCTAGCTTTATGTTATCTTACGTTAATCGTCACTGCTATCTTTTAGCTTCTAACCTCTCTTTTTCGAATCCGAAAGCTAATACTTAAATACACGGCATAATTTACATATTTCGCGTTTTCTTCTTCAGGAGGAAGTTTTAAATTAATAATATTTAAAGAAAGCTATTCCCCAAGAGGATTTATAGGAAAAACGCGGTTAGACCCGTTACACACCTTAACTTTGTTCGAGGTGCAAAGCTCTCACGTTAGCGAAATGTGGTAGTTTGCAGAGTGGGGTACAACAGCTCGGGTATCACCGCCACTTTAACCGGGGTGCCACTTTCAAAGCGCTACGTTAATAAAAAATCAACCCCTTATATCTCTCCTGGTCATGGCCGGTAGCTTTGAATCAACGTAGCACAAGATGGTTGCTTACATCAAGTAACGAGGAAGGCATCTAAACTGTTGTTCCCCTCTCCAGACTTCTTAACCACACTTCGTGATAACTTAAAATCAGAGTTCAATTTTACTGAAACAGCTTCTTTATTCTTTGAGATTTCTTGATGAGATACGGATTTGAAATTTATCCAATACTCTGCTTGAACGTAATCAATTACAGAAGAGAACACTGAATTCTTCCATGTTTGTTGAGCTGAATTTTTAAAACGGTCTAATGTACCATGGCTCAAAATGACGAGGTCCGTCGCCAAAAGCCCTCGTGTAGCTGAACAGTGCGATGTTGATATGTATTTACTCACTCACTCCCCACATTTACAGGGCTGTTTCTAGAACACAAATATACGGGTTTTTCTTTTTGCAAATAAAGTTCGAATGTTTGGTTTAATTTATACTCGAATAGAGCCCTTTTCATTCCTCAAACCAGATCACGGTGCAAAGGATTTAAATTTCGAATTTAACAAGATATTTTTTCTTTATATATTTAAACGAATTCACAAAGTTGAGATCGAATCACACAGTGAATACCGCCAACAGATCGAAAATGTTCAACTTCCTTTCAATTCTTCCCCACCCCTCTTCTAGAGATTACAACTAAATACTTTTGATCAAAATCTAAAAGTGCATGAAATGTTAAAGACGGTATTACACAACAGCCCTCGAAGCGTATCAAAGAGTGGAGGCTTTTAGGAAATAAAATACGATGCTATAAAGAGATTTCATTTTTCAATCCCCTCCCCTATTCCTTCAAAGGCACTCCTTTCAACACCAACCACTACACGATTCAAAACAAATTTTCCCCATTTTAAAATGCCCCCGAGTTAAATGGAATTTCCATGTCCCCATATCAGCATATTTCTCGCTCCACCCTCCTCCCCACAAAAAACATAAGAGTAAAGAAATCTTCTATCATAATAATAATAATAATAAAAAAAAAATTCATAAACTCAAGCAAATTCCGCAAAGGAACATTCAAAGATCTTTAATCGTAGGATGGGGAATTAATGTTCCTTTCTCCCCGCCCTTTAGCCGGGAGGGAATTTCAATTAATTCTCCCCCTTGAACTGTTGACAAGTTCCCTTTTTCTTTTGCTGCGTGGAATTTGCATATATTTGCTGGGCGGGAGCGAATATTTGTTAAATCTCTTTTCCCACAATGTTTGTGGGAAGGTAGTGAATTCTTAATTATGGGCACCATAAAGGAGAAATCAGCGCGCTCTCTGGTTTCAATTACATTCGCCATTCGTCGGTAATTACTTGTTTTGGCAAATCGGGAAGATTCTTCCGGGGAGAATGCTAAGCCCTGACAATTCTCCGTGAAATTTGCTTTGAAGTCCCTTTTACTTAAGAGGTGCTTAGCGGAGGATCGTGTCGACTTTTGCTTCAGGACGAACTACAGGACAATAATACTTTCGGGGCGAGATTTTTGTGTTTCTTAATTACACACCGGTTTTTTTTTCTATTTAGAGTTAAAGGATTCCAAATTAAAACTTGATGTTTTGAAAACCAGGTCAAGTGTAAAACAGTTAACGCTAGATATGTAATTAGCATTTTTTCTTTTTTTTTACAAAATCTTTTGTCAAATTTTTTGCTTTAGAATTCTGATAAGAAATCTCAAATTTTCTCGGGTGCGAATTGTTTTAAGTTAAGGGAGGCGTATCTACCGTGGTATCAACCGTATCAATGATACGAGGCCCCCAAACTTCAGGGGTCCCATAATGTGTCAATAAAAAATCGTAAAACGTTAAGGAACCCCAAGAAAAGGGTCTCCAAGGAATTTTGATAGTAGGCCCACTGAGGTCTATCTACGCCAGTGTGAAGGGGCATAAGGGTTTGCTTCGGAATCATATTAGAAAAATAAATCGTTATAAATCTATATCTGTTACATATTTAGGAGAAAAACTACTCACACACTCATTCGTTTACTAACTCCCTCTTTTATTCAACCACTCACACTCCTTCAACCACTTGCACTCCTTCAATCACTCGCACTCTTCCGGTCACTCGCTCCTTCTCACTCACTCATCTCACTCACTCACTCTCACTCACTCTCACTCACTCACTCCACTCTCACTCCTCACTCACTCACTCACTCACTCTGCACTCACTCACTCACTCTCTCTCACTCACTCACTCTCACTCACTCACTCACTCTCACTCACTCTCTCTCACTCCACTCACTCTCACTCACTCTCACTCCTCACTCCTCACTCACTCACTCTCACTCACTCTCACTCACTCTCACTCACTCTCACTCACTCTCACTCACTCTCACTCACTCTCACTCACTCTCTCACTCCTCTCACTCACTCTCTCACTCTCACTCACTCACGCTTTTAATCATCAAGTGATCTCCGGAACTTTAACACTTACACGAACACTAATTTTTATAAGTAGAGATCCGTTAAGTAATGCTTTACGGAAATCAAATCCCAAAAAGGTGCTTATGGGGCGTTATAGACAAAAAATTTCCGATTTTGAATTATTAGATTTGAAATTTAGCAAACATATTTCTTCTGTTGAGTAGAGATCTGCTTATATAGAACTGGTTTTACAGAAATCTATTCACAAAGGGGGTTTGCTGGAGTACAAGAGCAATACAGATAAAAAAAATTCCAGTTTTTGACCAATTAGACTTACAAACTTGAAATTTGCGAGCATATTTCTTTTAATGCGTAGGGATAAGCTAAAAATGGTTTTAAAGAAAATTGACTACGGGCGAGGGGGCTACAAGGGTGCAAATGATACATATATTCGTGTTTTAGAAATTCATATACAAGTCCTGTTCTTTTTAAACCAAGAGAAGAGTTTGCTCTAAGAATATTTCAGTTTCTAATCAATCGTCAACAATCTGTTTAATAAGCACTGGTGTGCAACATTCCTTCTTCTCCTATTAAGGTATTCGTCTCTATTATATATTCCCACATTGTACATTCCAAATAATAATAATAAATAAATAAAAAGACGAAAAGCGTCTATCCAACCACAAGCAGAAATGTAGTCGGACATTTCTGTCACCCTCAGCTGACGCGAGAAAGGATTATTGTCGATTGGTTTCACGATCCATCAATTGTTCCCCCTTTGTCGCAAATACATTGCGGTCTAATCCATTACACGAGAAATCCGAAAACTTGATTGTCGTTTTGTATTCGATTAACTGGCGAATAGTTAACAAACACGCCATTGTTATAGAGGGAATAGTTGACTTGATGAGTTTGTGACATTGTATCGTAATGTGTTGTATGGACTTGTTTTAATAAGATGGATAGAGAAAACCTACAAAAATATCAACTTTAAGTATCAACCCTTTATTGAAATAATTTCGTATCATATGTCGATTTTTCACAGTGTTGTAATGATACAAGTAGGAAAGAGTACTTCTTAAGAGAGATTATTTTTTAAAAAAAGGAACAAATTTTATACTTGTATATTATACCGTCGATCAAATTCACCAATTCAAAAGACGTCACCAAATACTGTCATCGTATGCATTAACATAGTTATTGTGTTTGTTCATGCTAGTGAGCAGTTTCCTACCATTGGTTTCATATTGCGACGTTTTTACATTTGAGAAATTGGTCGACAGTATAAAACCTAAATATAAAAAATTAAACAATTTTATTAACTTATATTTTGGCAGGAGAAAAAAAATAATAGTGTTGATAGCAGAAGTATTCTTTTTAGAAATTCCTACCGTATAATTTTGTGGCTGAGGTAACCGCATGGTCATGGTCACGAACTTGTGGCAGGCGTTGTCGAATCACTGATAGAATTATTTCAAAACTTAGTAACTCTGAAGACCCTTGAGGGGCTGATGCACGAGACATGGAAGTTTGGAGAGGGCGTGGTGCTAGCTTAGGTATCATCCTAGTTACTTGACCAATACAGAGAATTATGAGGTCAGTTGCCATTAGCCCACGTGTTGTTTCAGAGGGTGACATAAAATAAAGTCAAATGAATCCAAAATGTAGTAGATGTCAATCAAGGGCTGTTTTGGTGTTTTTCGTCAATGAATAGGATATACATTCCTAAAAATGGAATCCACAAATAACCATCATTGTGGAGAAAGGTCAAAAATAACATGATGGGAATTATATTGTGCAGCAAATATTCATACTAGGTCTTGATGCCATATTCAAAATACTTGTTAGTAATGATACTAGCATTTATCCAAATCTTCGGCTAATTTGAATGATGTCTTTCTTTTGCAGAAGCCCCTGCTCTCCAGAAACCATTGATGATCCCAGCCGAACTGCGCATTGGGGAGCGAGCTGACATCATCTGCACCTTAAGGAGGGGTGATCTTCCAGTGACCTTCAAATGGTTCTTCAACGGGAGAGAGATTAGAGGAGAGGAACTGGGCAAAGTGACCTCCTACGACGTGCGATCCTCCGTCTACCTCATGGACAAACTAAGGGCGGAGAACGTGGGCAACTACACCTGCACGGTGTCGAACGCCGCAGGTTCAGATTCTGCTTCAGGGCAGCTCCTGGTCGAAGGTGAGTCATATCCGTCTGAAATTTTATTTCCACATTGATGACATGTATTCTAGTTCTAAGAATGTATATAGGAGCATAATTGCATGATATTGCATCTGGACATCCTGGAGACATACTGATCTTACTGTGTACCGTTTTATTTGTCAGGGTTTTTAAATTTTAATGACCTTTTTTTAAAATGGTAATATGAAAATCATGAACTTCTCGGACAGCTTTCTCCACTTTGGAAAGTCTCAGTATCGGAGTGGTCATTGTCATGATCTCATGGGCGGCGTTATTTATGTCCAGTCGGGAATTTGAGTTCTGCAGCCAGCGATGGCTCACCATGTACAGGTGCTGGTGCATGTTAAATATGTCTAAGCACAAACACTTTGATGCGGTATGGAAGCTTGGGAAAATGCGCTGTTTTTTCAGGTGTCATCCATGTAACTTAATAAAGGTTTGGAATTACAAGGTATGTCCCTGACAGTCCTCGAATTGCTTTCAAATGTGTTGCGTAAATAAACAGTTTTCTGTCAGTCAATAGAAAATCTTTTACAATTATTCAGCTTCAAATATCTGTATTATTGCCGATGAAATACGCAGTGATTTAGCATAATGATAAAGCAGAATTTCTAATTCATTAATTAAATTAGAAATTAAAGGTTTTAATTTGTTAAACTGGAAATTTTTTATTACTATAACAAATAATGAGGTATTCCAAGATTTGATTTTAATTTGTTTCGCATGGCGAAGCAACACGAGGGCTATTGGAAACACACTTCCTAATTCTGTATCTCGGTCAAGTGGCCGCTGTAGCCTAGTGGTCAAGGTAATGGACTCGTGGCAGGCAAGTCACGAGTTCGAACCAAGTGCCGCTGAAGATAAGCTGTGTAGGGCAGCGATGCACGTTAAATCTGTCGAGAGCTAATCGCCCACCCGTTGGTGTGGTACTTAAGAGAGGGGGTGCCAGCTCAGGTGTCGTTCTCGTCACTTGACCATGGTTCAAAAGCACAGGTCCGTTGCCAAAAGCCCTCGTGTAGCTTAACAGTGTGACGTTAATATTCACTCACTGTATCTCGATCAAATGACGAGGACCACCCCTGAGCCGGAACCCACTCTCCAAATTTCTACAAAATGTCAACGTAAGGACTTTGAAACTCGATGAATCTAACGTGCATCATCCTCTCAAAGCATTTGGTCTTTAGTAGCACCAGAACTCCAATCTACGACTCGACTGAAACGACGTCGGTCACAAAGTCACCACTATGCGGCCACATGACTATTGGCAACGAACTTCCTCAATTTGAAGCTCTTGAGTGACAAGGCAGACATTTCACCCAGACTTCTTGAGGATTTCAAAGCTGTACAAATGATTTAAACATATACGTTCTTTCCCAAGATCTTCAATTAAATTGAAATTGGAAACCACATCCATCTTTTTAAATATTCTTTTTTTGTATTAAAGTCCACAAGATCTCCAAAATCTGTATTTTAAACGGAGTTAAAGCAATTAAGACGATAAGTGTCTTCTTGCCTCACTCTAAAGTCTACAACCCCGTGTTGTTTCTAAATTTAATTGATACTCGAGATCTGACTCTTCAACTCACCCAACTTGGAAATAACCACTCGGCTTCTGCTGCCGCAATGAAATATACTAAGAGCTCATTACACCAATAGAGTAAACACAGAGCAGCGAAGGTATATCCAATCAGCCCAATCCAGTGTCTTTCGCTTGAAGGCCATTGATTGGGTACATCTTCACCAATCACTACTTACTTCTTTTACGTGATTAAGCCTTAAGAGAATGACAATTGTCAAGTGGAATTTGTTTTAGTTTTGAGTTATATGCATGGAGATGGTGAATTGCTATATTTGAGAAAGAGTTCTGATACAAGTGAGTGGAGTTGAGAGAATATCCTTTTCTTCCTGAGTATTCTCAATGTCATTATACATGTACATTAAGCATCTTCTATTTAAACTTATAAAATTTTGAAAGAAAACAAATATATGTCGTGTATAAAAGTTAGGTTTATCAGAAAGTAACTTCTAGACCAGGGGTTGGCAATCTATAGCATGCGTGCCACATGTGACATGCGGTACCATTCTCAGTTTCACTCTGTACTACTCTACAAATTTGTCAATTTTTGAGTGGATGGAAGTTGATACATTTATAATGGACATTATTTGACAAATATCTTCAGAATTATGGACAGTTACGGAATTATGAAAAAATCTGGAAGGATAACACTAAAGATAAATTTACAGCTATTTTGTAAATTATTGAATGTCATTGTTTGAGAGATTTAATTGTTTGATTGAATATTAACATCGCACTATTTAGCAACACGAGGGCTTTTGGGGACGGTCCACGTAATTTTGAACCATGGTCAAGTGACGCGGACGACACCTGAGCTGGCACCTCCCTCTCCTAACTACCACACCACCCCCAACGGGGGGATGTTTGAGCTCTCGGCAGATTTAACGTACATCGCACCCCTACACGGCAGGTCTTTAGAGGCACTGGGATCGAACTCATGACACGCTATCCATGATCCGATGTCTAGACCACTTGGCTACCGCGGCCACTTTAATTGTTTGAAGAGAGAAAACTCTGCATGTACTCTGCTTTCCTTTTGGTTCTACGAATGTAAGTAAAAATTCTTTCTTCATATGAAAAATATTTCGAGTCCGCAAAGAAATTGTTTAACAACTGAATGCTCAGAATCATATCAGTTTGAAAGTCACACATTATACCCCTGAATTTCTTTTATGAAAGTAGAGCGGTGCCTAAGCACTAGGTTCCCGCTAAAATTTTTATTTAACTATAATGAAGAGAAATACATATATTTTGTGTTGTCTGTTTCTTATTTTAATAAATATGTTTAAAACAACATAACATATGTACAATTTTAATTTTTTATATTTTTGTTGAAGAAATAGTTGAATTTTTTATGCTCTTTATTTTTGAGTCAAGGAATATCTTTAAATAATGCAAAATTAATATATAACAAAATTGTTAATCTATATTATTGACCTCTATTCCCTAACTCTACATGCATTATTACGGGAATTGAATTATTTAAGAAATGTCCTACTGTGTGGCACGCTGAATCCTATTGGTGGATTTGTTTGACACGCTGAATCCCATTGATAGATTTGCTTGGCACGCTGAATCCTATTGGTAGATTGGTTTGGCACGCTGAATCCTATTGGTAGATTGGTTTGGCACGCTGAATCCTATTGGTAGATTTGTTTGGCACGCCATAGCTAAAAGGTTATCGACCCCTGTTCTGGACCATGTTCTGTTATTTTTGTTTGCTTTTTGTCTAAGCTTTTTTAAGGCAACATTTCACTCCAGCTATATAATAAGACAAGCCGTTACCCACCCACTTCACTCCATATTTCATGACATTTCATTTCCATACATTCTTTTTAGGTTGTTGTTATTTAAGACCTAGCAGTAAAACCGATTAATTTGACCAGTTTTAGCGGATCTTTACTCATTAAAAGAAACATGGCCGCCAAATTCCAAGCCAATAAGCCAAAGGACCTCAAAAACAAAAATTTGTGTACATATTCCGCAAAACCCGTTCTTAGCTGTTATGTACTCAAAGAAAGAAACATGTTTCCCAAGTTTTTAAAGCCTCTAGGTTTAATAGTTCAAAATTTTTTTTGTCTATAACGTCTCCGCAATCATCTTCCTCTAAAACTGATTACCGCGAAAACCTTTAGTTCTTAGCGGATCTCGACTCAAACATACTGGCAAAATTCCATGTATTGATCTAATAAATGAAAAACGTGAATTTTTGTCTATATAATGCCCCACAACCATCCCCCTGGGAATCGTTTATCGAATAACTTCTTATTTAGCGGATCTCTACTCATTAAAAGGAACATTCTTGATAAACTTCAAGCCTGTTGGAGTATAACAGTTTCTGAGATCTCGTTATGAGTCAGTGGCCGTGGTAGCCTAGTGGTTAAGGTATCGGATCATAGCTGGTATGTCATGAGTTCGAGCTCAGTACCACTAAAGACCCACCGTGTAGGGGAGCGATGCACGTTAAATCTGTCGAGAGCTCCAACGTTCTTCCGTTGATGTGGTGTGATAGTTAGGATAGGGGGGTGCCAGCTCAGGTGTCGTCCTCATCACTTGACCATGGTTCTAAATTACGCGGACCGTCGCCAAAAAACCTCGTGTATCTAAACAGAGCGACCTTAATATTCACTCACTCGTCATGAGTGACCGAATCACTCCCCCCCCCTATAAATATATTGATGAGAGTTTTCTTAAGAAATTATCTTTTTTTCCCCCCTTTAAGGATATGGCCGCGGTAGCCAAGTGGTCTAGGCATCGGATCATGGCTAGCGTGTCATGAGTTCGAGCTCAGTACCACTAAAGACCCACCGTGTAGGGGAGCGATGCACGTTAAATCTGTCGAGAGCTCAAATGTCCTCCCGTTGGTGTGGTGAGGTAGTTAGGAGAGGGGGGTGCCAGCTCAGGTGTCGTCCGCGTCACTTGACCATGGTTCAAAATTACGCGGACCGTCGCCAAAAGCCCTCGTGTTGCTAAACAGTGCGACGTTAATATTCAGTCACTCACTCCTTCCCCTTAAGGATGCCAGGACATGCTCGAAAGGTTAAAGTGCCAAAATTAAAACTCTTTGTCTAAGGGGCCTATATCCTTAAAAATTTCCAATAGAGCTTAGATTTTTTTTCTGATCTTAGTATAGATATTTTGATTATTCTGATAAATACTATATAAAATAATTTTTTTTGTTAAATTTTTTTTGTGTGTTTAATTTAAGTTGGACATAATTTTTGAGATCCCATAATATATGCTTAAGATTAGGTACCATTTTTTAAAAAAAGGTATCGCTTAAATATGTAAAATATTTTTTGCACATATATAAAGCAATACATAAAATATACTGAACCTATTTTTTTTAGTAAAATTAAAGATAGTTTCTTTAAAAAACTTATAAAACTTCGTAATTGTGAAAATTTTTATCCCCCCCCCCCTTTTCATTCATAAAACTATTTTTAAAAGCTATGTACTGCTTCGGCTAAAAAGAAATAGGTTCACTATATGCACAAGTATTCTGTATAGAAGTATAAAAAAATTTGGAACCATATAGGAAAATAATTTTTTTTATAGTGTACCTAAGCAAAAAATGATGCTTTGGAGAAAAAGTGAAAAAACTAAACATTTGTAAGCGCTTATTTACATTTTTGTCAAATACTTTTTTCATATTATAAGGTTATTTTATCAACGAACATATGTTATACATTTTTAGATTCAGAAAATTTGCACCATTTTTTAACACTGAAATTGAAAAATCGATTTTTTTTTAATGTGTATGATGTCCTGTTCAGTTAAAAAAAAATTATTTTTTTTCTCGTAATCAGTAAGGAATCAAAATTTCTCTCAAATTGCTTTTTATAAATGAAAAAAAGGGCCCCCCCCCCCATAAAATGTGGATTTGCATGGATTACAACTTCAATCGTAATTCTTGTGGAGGGGAAAAAACAGGATTGACAAAAAAAATCTACACACACGCGAGAGCAAGATAATGAAATAATTATTTTACTAACACCTTCTCTATGAATTTAAGAAACGACACATGCCTAGCAAAGGGGGAAAAAAGCACTATCCTTTTTTTTTCCTGACTAGCAGAAAAATTGCACAAATTAGTGTTAATTTTCTCACCCTTTTCCGTCTTTTTTTAATTACCAGAACTAAAAAAAGAAGCACAAATTAGTACCTTACAAGCACTACTATTTGAGCAGTCTGTATTAAGATGAAATTGAAGTGTTTAATTGCTCGTTTTAAAGAGTTTTTTTTTCTCTTTTTAATTTGAGATTTCAAATGGAAAGAACCGGCGTAAAATTTGTAAAAGAAATTAAGTGAAGTGGTAGAGGAGTATTTTAAATTCTTAACTGGGAGCTTGGAATCGAGTTAATTATTGCTCAGTGCATTGGACTTTAAGAAACATTTATAATTGACTCGTTTCTCTCTTTTTGTAATTTACTTGCTTTTATATATGGGTTTAAGATATCATTTGATGGATTGTTTTCTTTAAAACATTACTATTAGAATATGTTAATTATTTCGAGTAAAAAAAAAAAAAAACTAAAATATATTAATGTTTTATTTTTTTACTTCAATATGTAACTGCCACTTGCGTTATTACTTGGAGGTAAGCCAAATGTAATTTACAAAATCTCGGGGTAAATTATTATATTTAATGACATAAAACATCGCAGTTACAAAGGACAGATACTTAGACAATACAAGGCAAACATTTAGAGAAAATAAGTTAAGTTTACTGTGTCCAGGATTGGACATCGAAACGGGGAACGCTCGCTTGTTCAGATCCAAACTCTCTGTGGCGGTACTGCAGTGTTTCGTACGGTCACGCTTCCATTACAAGCCCATACTGTAATGGCGGCACCTACATTTCGGTCTTGGAATTATACCGTACGTTACAGATATATTTTTGTATTTAAATCGCAAGCTTAATAATTGTTTATATCGTTCATTTTCTTGCGATGTTTATGTGTATTCATGCCTGGGTTTGGTTTTGTATTATGCTTGTTTATATAGAATTTAGGGTACAATATTGTTTACCATGCAATTTATTAATTTATATTTTTTTTCCCCTTCATTCTCCATAAAAAAATTTTTTTTTTCAAATAATGAGCTAATTTTCATAAGAGAATCAAGAAAACAAAATATAAAACGTACTATCTGCATAATTTTTATCCTTTTAAATGGGTTAAACTCATGTGACGTCATAGTTCCATGTTAACTACAATTGCGTTCTTCCAGCCAATCAGTGTCTAAATTCATCTGACGTCATAATCACATGATAAAAGCAGTCACGTGTTTCCAGCTAATCAGTCCATTCGCTATGCTTTAGCCAACTTTTGCATTTTGCGGAAACTTTCTTTTAAAACAAAACATGTTTATCAACAATAAGAACGAATATATAGAAACAAAATGCACTTAATTTAAAAGTACACGCATGGTATGATTTTAAAATTTGAAAAATTTTGTGAGAAAAATCTTAATATTTCAAAATGATCAAATTTGAAAATTTATTTAAATTTTAAGAATAGAAAAACAAGTACAAATGCAATGTTGTGATGTATGAGCATCCCAAACCATCAGTGTACGAGAGTTAGAAGGAAGATGAGCCAAAGGGTCAAAACAAACATAATTTATTTACAAGTCTCCACAACCTAAAAAACTTGAACAACCCAAGATTAGGAAATGCTCAGTAAACTAATTAAGGGAGCAAGAGCGTGGAAGATGATAGAAGTAAATTTAGTTATAAATTTAATAACTCACTTTAAGCCAACGCTAATCCGATTCAATTATCTAATTGACAAATCGTCAATCATAAATATTAAGCAAATAATCAATTGAACACTTTCGTCTATCCTTCTATTACACTGCTGGCCACCGTAAATGAAACACCCTGAAGGAAGCACGCAAATAACATGAAATTTACAACATGCATTAGCGGAGGTGAGATATGCAAATGATTAGAATTTCAGCGCAGACACACATCACGCATGCCTGCGGCGCCACTTCAAAGCGCTATTTAAGGCTTGGAGATTTCGACGATTTCAAGCTCGGCAATTGAGTTTTTCTTGTGGTTTTTTCAAAAAACGATCAGTTATGTCTCGTAGAAAACAGCGATCAGCTTTTGATCAAGTATCCGAGTTCGACAGAGGAAGGATAGAGTGGCCTACCGAGATTGTGGATTATCTTTCAGGGAAATCGGTAGTCGTGTTGGACGAAACCAAACAACTGCAATGCGGATATGTGACTGTTGCATGCAGGAGGGTACGACGGACCGACGTGGTCAATCGCATTCACCTCAGTGCACCACTTCACGTGAGGACAGGCAAATTGTGCGCATGGCAGTGACGGATCGCTCAGTCACATCACGAACCATAGCACAGCACATTGAGCTTGTAACGCATCATTCAGTGTCTGCGCGTACCATTCGACGCCGTTTAGAGCAGAGTGGGCTGTCCGCAAGACGTCCATTGCTTGGTCTACACTTGACGCAGAACCACAGACGTCTCCGCCACCTATGGTGCGATTAAAGAAGGATGTGGGCGGCAGTATAGAATGAAGTTGTCGTTACTGATGAGTCGCGCATCTGTCTGCAACACCACGATGTTCGGATTCGAGTCTGGAGACACCGAAAAGAGAGGATGATGAACAGCTGCGTTATGCACCGCCACAATGGTCCTCCACCGGGTATTATGGTATGGGGCGGTATTGGATATCACTCTCGCACTCCTCTAGTACGCATTGTCGGTACTTTAAACAGCCAGCGCTACATCTCCGAGTTGTTGGAGCCAGTTGTCTTTCCTTACATTCAGGGCTTGGCAACAGCCATATTTCAACAGGATAATGCGCGACCACACGTGGCACGCATTGTACAAAGTTTCTTCGTCAATAACCAGATTGAATTGCTATCCTGGCCGGCTCGCTCTCCGGATCTTTCCTTATAGAAAACATGTGGTCCATGGTTGCTCAATGAATGAGCCAGATCACACCCCCAGCTGCCACACCAGATCAACTTTGGCAACGTGTGGAAGCTGCTTGGTCTGCTGTGCCCCAAGAACACATCCAAAGTCTCTTTGAATCAATGCCGAGGTGTGTGGCAGCGGTGATCTCCAACAATGGCGTCTACTCTGGCTACTGATTCTGGCAGGAATCACACTTCACAGAAGTCTATAAATTTAATGATTTGATACTTGATCAACATGTTATCTACAAAATAAATTTTGTTGTGCTGTCTCTTGTCTTTCTTGGTGTTGCATTTACGGTGACCAGCATTGTACCTTACGTTAATCCTCACAACTATCATTTAGCTTCTAACCTCTCTCCTCCGAAAGCTAATACTTAAATACACGACATAATTTACAGAGATCGCGCCTTCTTCGGGAGGAAGTTTTCAATTGAATAATATTTAAAGAAAGTTTTACCCCCAAGAGGATTAATAGGAGGTACGTGAATAGACCCATTACAATATCAGTTTTGAATTCAATGTAGAACTTGCGACTAGATTTACCATGTGATTTTTATGAATTTAGAACTTATTAAATAATACTAAATATTTTTCTCGTGTGGCAACGATCGACAGAGATGGTTGCAGGAAGAAGACAATGTGGTGAAATCCTGTTTGCTAATGTAGTGTAAAAAGAATAATTATTGCAAAAAGATATTGTGTTTAGTTATCGAAGAAACTTTACTTTTATCAAGTTAAAATTTATGAATATTTTCAAAAAAGGAATTTTTAATTAAGATAAATTAACGAACTATTATTCCTTTTTGATTCTTTTGTCCACTTGTTTTGGGGACTAATTTCTTCCAAAGATATTTTCTTGAAAAAATAAATACTGCTTTGTCACAAATGAATCAAATTAAATAAAAGTATTTAATGATTTACATATGAGGTAAAAACTTTTCCTTTTCTTATTTTTTGTCCCCAAAACTCAATTTATTTCGCTATCTACATTTCCAGTACTTTCTAAATTGTGCTTTTAAAAAGTATTATTACTAACAAGATCCAATTATTAAAATAAATATGAGCTTTTCTTTTATATTGAGTATTTCTTTTCTTCGTTCATTGAAAGACATTTTAAATTAAGAGCGCTGAATTATAATTGCGACTAAGAATAATCCTTTTTTTTCTCTTCCTTTTCATAATTGAGAATAAAAGCCTTCAACGAAAACGAAGCAAACATTAAATGTAATGAAAAACGGGGAGAAATGTGCATGTAATTGTTTTGATAACCTTCGAAGCCTTTCCCCATTTTATTATTCTAAGATGTGACTTAATTAGATTTTTTTTTCAAAGAATTGCTTTGTAAACCCTGCAAATGTTTGAAAATTTTCTCATTAAGTTCATATAGCTGGAACAATCTATATCCATGCTATTATTATCTGTAGAAGAAGTGGCGACCAAAAATTCTTTTCTTAAAAGATTTTCAACAAGCGGTTTTTTTTCATTTTTAAAATGCTTTTCTTTTAGAATATTTGCCGCAACTTTGTGAAACTTTTTGTATTTCAAAAAAAAAAAAAAAAAATCGTAATAAACAATTTACAACATAATTATGATATTTTAAACTCTTTTTTTTTTGCAAAGATATTTTTTCGAAAAATAATTATTGCTTTTCTGTAATGGGTGATCTCATGACCGACATTGTCGAATTGTGGTTTTTCGACATGGTAGAAGGATTGATGCATTTTAAATCTCTAGATTGAGGTGACAGCTCAGGTGCCCTGCTCGTCACTTGACCGAAGTTCGAAACTACGAGATCTTTCGCCAATAGCTCAGATGCAGATTCATAGTGCTCTATGTAAAAAAAAAAAAAAAATCAAATAATGTACTTTGTAATGGTAGCCGGCTAGGTGGCGTAGTTGGTTTGTCGTTGGCCTTGTACGGCCTAAGGTTGAGGGCTCGCTCCCAGCCCAAGTTGGTGGATTTTCATGATGCAGAAAATCAACAGCGTCCCTGTCGCATGATTATGCGGAATATTAAACATCCTTTGAGTGCTCTCGACAAAAATTCCTGGAACCTTTTCGCATCTTAAGAGCTCAAGTTCCTCCCTCTGGTGTGGAAACTGGGAGTCATAATAACATAGCGGTGATTGGTATTTCACCTATATGATTTTATTCTGAAAAGTGATACCAGCTCCCGGGGAATGTACCAGGTCTGCAAAATCCACATCCCCATTGGGAAAAAAACTTTGCAATAGTCGCTTTAGCCAAATGTTCATGGTCATGAACTCATGACCGACATTATCGCGTCCTTGTGCCACTAAAGACTTGCCGTGTAGAGAGGATGATGCGTGTTAAATCTGTCGAGGCTCATCCTCACGTTGGAGTGTCGTGGAAGTTAAGAGATAATGTAGAAAACTTTTTAGGTGTTGCCATTGTCACCTAGTTTAAGTTCAAAATTACGAGGTCCTTGGCTAGTAGTGCCAATAGTCCTCACACTGGTTTAGGGAGTGACTTTAAAAATCAAATGAAGTCATATGCGTATATCTAGAAAGTAGAATGTTTATTATAAAAATAAATTTGACAGGTTTGATCTTTATTGAAAATGTAATTGCAATTATATCTGCTTGTTAGGTTCCTTTCAGTTATTTATGCGTTTTTCCCTTCTAATCAATAAACCATGATGATTTTATCGGAATTTTATATTATGATAAAATACATTTATTTTATTCCTAAAAGTTTTAATATACATTTAGGAAGAACTCAGGCTTTTTTCAGGGAAAAGATTTTGACACGTTGGCATCAGACACCCTAAGCAAATGCCACCTTGGTTGTTCATTACTCAAAAATTGCATTCTTATTGTTTACTTTGAGAAGCAAAGTTTAAATTACTAGTGTTCATTCGGGACACAACACTGTCATTTATCAAGTTTTCATTTCTGCTTAACTTTGAAACGCGTAAGAGGAAGAAAAAAAACAAGAGTGTGTTAAAATATTTCATGCATTAAAATACTAATATCATTTATAATTTTACTGAACGCGATACAATTTACAACGCCAGAAGGAATTTAAATTGTATTCAATCGCTTTTATACTAAGACTTTCAAATCGGTTTTCTACCGAGTTAATCATAGATACATTTGTCTCAGAATTTATAAAAATTACATAGCTTATTTCGTCTTAAGATATTTCTCAACTAATAGAAGTGATTATATTTAAAAACTACTGAAGCGAGTTAATCTTCTTTTTCGAATGAGAACGTCATTACTATACACAAGTCCATCTCAAAATGCTAATCTCTAAATTACCAGTTCTCAATTTCTAATCAAGTAATGAAATTCACTGTGTTACCCGAATATTTTATTCAGTTTCTCGTTAAACTGCTCTTAAAACGAAATCTCATTACGTTTTCGATAAAGATTTTCGCATCAAAGACTACTCCTTAAGCGTGAAAGGTAGACATTGCAATACCTATACACACACATGCTCCAGGAAAAGAGTTATTTGTCTTACATTCATTACCAGTAATCGTCTTACGAAAAGTTTTCTGGGTGCTTTTATTGCATTAAGGTCGCACGATGTACTCTATCGTATTAAGAATCATTACTGCGCCCCGAACTGATAAATAACGCATCCAAAGATGGCGTTGCTAGGCAACCCAGAAATCTCTCTTTTGTTGCCACCGGCTGTAGTTAATAGCTCAAGTTTTTTTCTTTTTTTATTCTCATCGTTTGGCTCTTTTATCTGCTACTTTTCTTGTAGATTATTTTATTTGCTTCCACTCAAAGTATTTTTTTTTTCGTTATCAGGGTGATTTCTCGACAATTTGTGATTAAGAATAAAAGTATTAGTAATCTTTTGTTTGAATTTTTTTCCTCCTCCTTTTTTGCAAAATGGCTTCGTTCATTAGAATTATCCTGAACGATTCCTCGGAGTTCGGAAATCGAGCTAATGATGGAATAAGTGGCTTTTTTTAATTCATCCTCCACGCGATTTGGCGGAAAATTCCGATGAAGTTTGGCGGGAATTAGTAGTTTTAATCTTAATCGTTTCGAAGAGTACACATTGAGAGTCGTTATTAAAAGTTAATAAGCCATTTTGGTGTTTTTTTTTCGTTGAGCTAATTGTCATCTTCATCGATGTGCTTTTTTTCTCATTTAATCGATAAAATTAGTGTAGTAATCAAATGAATTATGTGACTATTATGAGACATTTTGAGAAAAATGTGTTTTAATTGGGTAATAAGTATTTCATTAAAATTCTTTGACGAAATAAAGATGATATAAAAGGTAAATACATTTTTCTAAACTTTTTTTGTCACCCATTTATTTTTACTATCGTATTGTTTTAAAAAAAAAAATTCAAAATATTTTAATTCAGTATGTAGTTTTATATGCATAAACATTTTTTCGCTCGAAATGGAATGTAAAATATTTTGATTTTCCAATACCTATAAAGCAGTTTTGTTAGAATGTGATTGAAAAACTATTGTTGCAAACATTATTTACATACTTTAAAAATCTATGTTACGTTGATAATGATGTTTCTAATGATCAGACATAGATTTAAAAATAAAATAAAATTAACCAACTTAATAATGTATTTTAAAAAGTAGTGTAATTATTATTTTAATAATCGAATTTTAATGCTGTATTTAAATTCATTGCTTAAAAAAATTTTCGGGAATTAATTCATTTTACTTAGTTTAGTTATCCTTATAATTTGTATAAGAGTATAAACAACTCAACAGTCAAAGAATCTTTTAAGTTTTACTTACAAATTTAACGAGAATAATATATATTTTTAAAAAATTAAAAGATAGGGCTTAAAAAAAATTTTTGTAATTTTATTTTTCCAAATTTTTTTCAAAACTTCCAAAAAAGCATTTTTTGTAATGTAGAAGGAAGTAAAAAGTATGCATTCTGAAAATAATAAATAATATGCTTGTTTTTTTAACGATGTATACATATGCAAACCACTACAATGTTAAAAATTATTAGCTTTTATTATTCCTTATAAGAAATATAAATAATGTACATAAAAATATTATTTTTTAAAAAAGAAAATTCCTTTTATTGCAATTTTTATTGAAATTAAGAGGGAAATTTTTGAAATATTGATATTTTTTTGTTTCGTGATTTTTTCTTTGTTCATAATAAAAAGTGACATTTTTTATTATTTATTGTCCTTTAAAATAATTTTTAAATTTATTTTGTTAGCTTTATAGGAAAATAAAATTAATTTCAAATACCAAAAATCATAAGAAATTGAGTTTCAAGAATTCTGTATTAAAATACACGAAAATAAAAAACTTTTTTATAGGAAAAAGGGGGTAACTCAAACATTTTCCCCATTTTTATGTCGCGCATAAAAAACATCAATAAAATACTGTCATTGGTAAATAAACAATTTTATTCATCGTAAATTTCTTGTAAAAAAATAGTAAGGGGTTTTAATGTTTTGAAGAGCACCTAATTCTTGATTAAAATCTGGTCACTTTAAGAAATACAATGAAATCTTGAAAATTTATCTCGACATGAAATTTATTAAATTGCGTATCGAAATAAAATATTCTAAAGATTTGGTTATGAATTTTTAAGACGGACAGTTACAATAAAAGTGAAATATTTCTAAGGTTATTTTATAAAGTATTTCTAGACGAGAAATAAACATCATACTCAAACATTCTTGTAATAAATATGCTCATAAGATATTTATATGTTTACGTGTTTTCCTTGTTATGTAATCGCATTTTGAAAATAAATTCGGGTTTACAAATATTCTATTTAATTGCTAGTGGCTATAATATACGTAAATTTATATTCTTTTAAATTTAATTCTTTATAATATTTACTTTAAAGTTAATGTATTTTTTGTTAGGAATTTTTCATAGACGATGCATTATTTTGGATTAAAATTTGTTTTCCACACGTTTTTAATAAATTATTATTTTTTAAGATTAAGTTCTAAAACTAAAATGGGCACTGGACCTCCATACACTTCATAGGTATTGTCTTGTAATATGTGCGATTGTTGCAACTTTTTATTTGTGTTTAAACCGCCTTTTAATTAAAGCTTTAAAAAGCCCATACTTTTTTTCCCATGGGTATTTTTAAATTCCCCGAAATCAATACCACACAAGAAATATATATTTTTATTATAAAAAGTAATTTGTTTCGAATTTGTGATAATTTTATCCAGTAGCGCGCGCAAGAATTTTTCAAGTGTGTGTGTGGGGGGGGGGGGTCCAGGGTCGAAAGTTCACTATTCTCGTTTTTTGCTCTGATACGCAGCCCAACATATTCTTGTGATTTTGTCGATTTTCGGGAACAAAAAACAGTAAAAAATTAATTATTGAATGAATAATTAGCATTAATTAATAAAATTAATGATATATAACAAATACTTAATTAAATTTTACGTACTATATACGTAGGATTATAATCAATCGGGAAAAAAAATCAAGGGCTTGGGGGGAGAGTCCGGACTTGAGGACTCTCCCCCCCCCCTCCTTGTGTGCGCCACTGATTTCATCATAATTGAATTTATCCAAAAAAGAAAAGAACTGCAACATTTTTACTTAGAATAACTATACATTTTTGCGAGGAGCATTGCATAATCACTGCCTGTAAAATTTATTGTCCTTAGCAATATAAAATCAACATGAGAGCTAGATAAAGCTGAAGTTATTTTAGTGTTGAAATGAAGATAATAGAATTTCGTGTTTTGAATTTTGAATGGAAGCCAAGAAAGGATAGAAGCAATGCTATGGTCGACAAAGTTTAGTAGCAATTCTTCAAAGTCGGTCATGTAAAATAGCAGAGATAATTAAACTATAACTATAAACGCACCTCACGTTTTCCCATTTGAGAAGGTGCCACTATTAAATATAGAATTTAATATATTTCAGAACTTACAGTGGTTTTGAATATTAAGGTTAGTTACCAATACTAGTGCGACAAGTTTTAAGAGTACCCTGGGTGAGCAGTCTCCTTGGGTAATATAGATAAATAAATCTGCACGCGCACACATATATAAAGGAGAAAAGCGACCCAATCATTCCTCACGAGATCTCCAAAACTGTTAAGTATATTCTCCCAATATTCAATCATAATTTTCATCCCCCCCCCCTCCATACAAATAATAATGCATTCAATTCAATAATACTATACTTTGACGCTAAAGATACAATACGACTTCAACCTCTTAAGGGCCACCGGTGCATAAATACGTCTCACTCAACCGGTGGGTAAAATTTCCCCGGACGTATATATACGTCTTTCCGAAGTACGATCTTTTCTGTTTTCTGGTATCCATAAAATTATTCCGAAGGTTTTGGCATGGAATAAAATGACCTTAACAGTGTTTGTGGAGGATTTACATATTTCAGAGGATTTGCTTTTATTTATTCTTTCTCTCCCCCCCCCCATACATCACATACCCTCGCCTACGTGGAAAATGGAGGCATTGGGGAGCGCGAATCGCGCGTAGCTTTTAATCGGCAGTGAAGGGTTTGCTTATAAACCATACAAATTATTAAGATAAATGTTAATTTTTGTATATAATTTTATATGTGACAAGTCCATGGGGTCACTGGTAATTATTAAATTTGTTCTTAACTTAGTATTATGAAATTAGTTATCAAAAACGTGTTGTGCACTACTGATACATTTTATGGGAATTATATCAGTGTAAATGTTAATTTTATTTTTTATTGTGTCAGAATGTATTTTGTCTACTTTCAGTGAATTAATAATTGTTGAAAATAATCTTTCGTTTTCGACTGTTCAACATACTCGCACCCCTTCATAAAGTTATCACGCCCAGGGGGGACGTGCCCCACAGTTTGAGAAACGCTGTGCTACATGCTTTAAATTAGGAAGGAATATTCATTTTTAATGAGCAGAGATCTCTGCTAAAAACAGGGTTTTTTTTTAAATCGACTCCTAAGATGGGTTGGAAAGGCGTAAAAGAGAAAACTTCCCGTCTTAAAAAGACTTACAGATATGATATTTGGTAAGCATGTTTCTTTTGTTGAGTAGAGATCTACTGAGACATGGTTTCGTTAGAATTAATTCTTAGGGAGTTTTGTGGGAGGAACGATAAATCAAAAAAAAATCCCATTTTTAAATCAGTACAGGCTTAGAATTTAACAAGCAAATTTCTTTTAATGCTTAGAGATCCGCAAAAAACGAGTTTTGCGAAAATCGACTCGGAGGGGAGTTATGGGCACGTTAAAAATAATTATACTTCCGCTTTAGAAATTCAAGATCAGCCTCTTTTAAATGAAGTGACGAGTGTTATAAGAATATTTCTCAATACGATCGAAGGATTAATGACAGACAATAATAACTTAAAAATGCATAGTTTTGCAATGTCATGAAATACGCAGCGAAATGGCGGGTAAGGGCTTATAAAAAAAATATTAGGTGAATGCTGATTTAACATATTTTTTAATTTTTTTTTTTACAAATGAGTCAAAATTTTATCTAAATTTCCTGTTATGTGAAGATCCACGTAATGTAAGCTAAATAGCTGATAATTTCAGTTATTAAATAAGGAGGAACCCTAATTATTGGTAATGAAATAATTCAATGGGGGGGGGGGCATCTTTTCAAAAAATTTGAGTCATATTTCAAATAAAAAAGATAACTTCATATCTCATTCATATCTGGGCTTGAAGTTATTTCAAAACGAACATTCTGTACTTCAACAGCGCAAATAAAATTGCAGTTAAGAGGAAAATAAAAATTATTTTAAAATAGAACATAGTTTATTATTTTCATTAAATGCTGCAGGAATTATTCAATTATTAATAGTAAAACAGGGAACTAAAATGTGACTTCCTTTTTTATGTTCCTTTCGGTGACTTGGTAACAATCGTTACTTCCATCCAGTATTTCAATTCAGTGAGAAAGTAATTTGAGTTCGCATGCTTATTTTTGTAAATATCGAAAAAGGTAATTGATCCCAGGTCGAAATCCACTTACAATATACCTCCCAAAACTGCAACCGCCACGTGTTATCGATAGAATGATCAAGCAGGGGAGCGAGAGGGGAGGGTATTCTAATTTATGCTCTTTAATGTAAGGGAAATCATGCATGAAACTCAACGCACCTTCTTAAAAAAAACTACACGATCCTTTCAATCCCCCTTTCCCAACTTTTTCAGTGCACTCCACCTTGATGCAGGAGACCGTCACCTGTGCCTGACACAAAAATGGCAACTTTAGTTACTTATTTATTGCTTTTTTTCCTTCCCTCCCCCCATTTTGGGGGAAAATCCCGGTACTCCCACGCAACTGTTGCTCCGGAATGGATGCTGCCGTGTGCTGCCCACATTTTGGTTTCCATGGCAACCCAAGCGAGCATCGATTTTGAGGGCCCTTTTGCTCTCTTGTTCTCTCCCTCCCTCCCCCGCTTCCAGATGTCGCCCCTAAAATTATTACCCGCCCATTCTGTTATTACGATCCCGGGAGAATTCCCGGAGTTGCCATTTTCTGGATGGGAGGGACATTCCTATGGAATGGAATGGAAACTGGATAAAAAAAAAATTCCTGGAGAAAAAGGTATTTGGGGATTTTTGTTAGGTAACGTAGGGGAGGGATATGTTCTCTAATGGTGTTGGAGTATCTCTTAGGGTGACTTGAAATGGAAAAAGTGATCTTGAGATTATTTATGGTCTATAATGTTGAGTGGGATGGCTTAGAAAAGAACTATATTTGATTTTCTTTTTAGTAATGGTTTCTTAAGGTTAAGCTTCGTTTTCTTTTATAAAAGACATTGTACATTAGTCTCTTTTTGATTAATTTATATAAGAATATACGTGAGGAGCTTTTTATTTATTTCATATTACGTTACTTATACATTTACTTATTATTTGCTATGATTTCTTAGGAAAGCTTTTATAGATATAGAGTATTTTTTGTTAAACTCTTTATTATTTACTCCATTGTAACATTTTGTTTCTTACTATTAAACTTCTCCTCTTTTTAATCAATTACCATGACCTTTTTTCTTATTTCTCTTACAACGTTTTTACGTTTGGAAGGTAATCTGCTTCTAAAAATTAATTTTATTTTCTTGTTTGGATTTTATATCAATTTGTATTTATTTTTATTTTATTAAACTTTTGTATTTTCTTATGATTTCAATTTGTGTTGTGCAATACTAGCCATTACCTGTCAGCTACGCAGGGTATTTAATGATGTTCTATAATTATAATTTTATACGCTGTTTTTATGTTATTGAAATTTAAGTAATAGTACTAAGCTATCGGTTTTGTTCAAAAAATATTCTGATAGCCTTCGCCTTTTGATTTAAAAATGACAGGACTTAAAAGTCAAAAAGAAGAAGCATATTTGCAGTTTACCTACAGTAACCGCCCTTTCCTCACCGTGTCGATTTCAGTAAAACTCATTTTTAGCGGATTTCTGTGCAACAAAAGAAGTGGCCGCGGAAGTCTAGTGGTCAAAATAATGGCTCATGGCTCGCGTGTCATGAGTTCAAGCCTAGTACCACTGAAGACCCGCCGTGTAAGGGTTCGATGCACATGAAATCTGCTGAGAGCTCAAACGTCCTCCCGTTGGTGTGGTGTGGTAGTTAGGAGAGGGGGTGCCGGCTCAGGTGTCGTCCTTTTCACTTAACCATGGTTCAGAATGACGAGGTCCGTTGCCAAAAGCCCTCGAGTAGTTGAACAGTGCGACGTTAATATTCACTCGCTCACTGTACAATAAAAGAAAAATTCAAATTTCATGTTTGTAGGTTCAATTGATCAAAACTGTAATTTTTTTTATCTATATGCCTCTCCACCCCCACCCCCTTTGTAACGCCTTGCAAACCATGTTTCCGCAAAACCTATTCTTAGAGGGTCTACTTAGCACCAAATTTCAAGTTTGTGGGTCTAATAGTTCAAAAACGGAAATGGGATTTTATCCGTAACACCTCACAATCCCCTTGGTAGTTGATTTCTGGAAAACTCATTTTAAGTGGATCTCTATTTGCCGATAGAAACATGCTTACCAAATTGCAAGACTGTTGGTCTAATACAGGGGTGGCCAACCCGCGGCACGCATGCCACATTGTGGCACGCGGGAGTCTTAACTGTGGCACGCGAAGACTTATTGAAAAATTACAAAAATGTTATAAAAATATTACTGAATAAATTTAATTACAATAGAAAATTATTATGAAGAGAATATGTAAAAAACAGAAATTTTCACCGTGAGATTTTAAAGGCGCTAAGCAAGATTTTTTTCTTTTCTTCAGTGTAGCGCCAAAAATAAGATCATGCTCCAAAGCTTACAATTCCACAGCATTGTAACGTTCCGAGAAAAATGTTGAGTAACGGGAAACTAAAAACAAATTCTCGCTTTCTCGGACCGTCGAATCTGCCCAAAAAGTCACCCTCTCTCGGGGGAGGTTAATTTTTACCATCTCGGATTTTCATTCAAATTTCAGCTTCCCCTTGCAGTGCTGAAGTTTAGTGTTTATAGCTATTGGCTGTCAGCGTGATGTCAGATAAAAATATTTTTCCGAAGGTGGTAGCAATTTACAATTTCTGTAATGTCAAGAAGTAATTCTGCAATATATTAGGATAGCAGTTGTTGATACGGTAGAATTAATTCTATCTGCACAAAGTAGCCGCTTTATGAAGCAGAGGGAGTGAGAACTTGCATCTATGACTAATCAGAATGCTGGATTCGGAGCCTAGAAAATTTGTAGCGTAACATTGGCAAGCTGTTTCTAGCTGTCAGACTCAGTTGATTTTAAACTCTGTTAGCAAGACGCGCGAGTTAAGCTTTTTTTTTCTTTTTTTCCTTTTCTAAAATTGTTTTTAGATTTTAGCGTTGAGCGTAGTTGTTTAAAGTTTTTTTTATTTTCAATACGTTTATGAGTATATTTTCGACATTGAAAAGAAGTTATGATGAGGATATTGCAGTACGTGAATTTAAAATTGCCAGGGAAGAACACAATACTTGTTTACAAATCAAAATGCTTCCAAGCCTGTTTGCTTGATATGTGGAACTTGTACAGCAGTTTCAAAAAAAAAAAAAAATTAACTTGAACCGTCATTTCAAACAACTGCATAATGATTTGAACAGCAAATATCCTGTCGGATCAGATTTGCGAACGGAATTTATCAATAAAAAAAAAAGAAATCTTCAGTCGGCCAACAATCTTTGTTCCAAAAGAGAAATGACGAAATGGAAACTATGGTGAAGGCTTCTTATGAGCTTTCTTTGTTGTTAGCCCGCAAGAAAAAACCATATTCTGACGGAGAAGAAATAATAAAAAGTAGCCTTTTAATTTTCGCCCAAAATATCAGTGATCTAAATGTCAAAAATATGGTTGATAAAATAGCTTTGTCTAAAATATCGTCATGTGTCATATAGATGATATGGGTCAGGATGCTGGAACGCAAATTGTCTCTGGACCTCAAAATTGCAAATATTTTTCATTAACTTTGGATGAAAGCTGTGATATCACAGACAATGCGCAGTTGAGCATCTTTGTGCGTTACACGAACAATAATTTTGATACTGTGGAAGAACTTCTTGATTTGCGCCAACTAGTTTTAACTACAGGTGAAGACATTTTTAAGGAACTTAAAAATGTAATTGAAGTTAACAAAGTAGAAAGGACAAAATTAGACAGTGTATGCACAGATGGAGTGCCTTGCATGGGTGGCAGAATAAAAAGGTTTTGTTGATTGCCTGAAAACTATTTGAGAAGAAAAGTTTTCAATTATCATTATATTATTCATCAAGAAGCTCTTTATGCCAAAGAATTAAACTCGTCTTTCGTTGTTGATCCCGTGGTGCGCTGTATCAACAAAATACGAGCTCGTGCTCTGAATCGACGAGGATTTCGTACGCTTTTCCCCGAAGAAACAGAAGGAAATATGGCGAGTTACTCATTCATTGTAGTGTGCGTTTGTTTTCCAAAGGAAGTTCACTTACGAGATATTGGAGTTTGAGAGAATGTGTTTTAGAATATCTGGAAGAAAACGATGAACTGCCCAGTGAATGCTCGCTCCTTAGGAGTAAAAATTGGCTGTGTGATTTAGCTTTTCTTACGGATATAAGGGAACATTTAAACAATTTAAATTTAAGATTACAGTGAAAAAATTGTATTTTTACTACCGTAGTTGGTTATATATCTTTTTTTGTGAACAAACTTTTTTTTGTCTGGATTTTGGAGAGAGAAAATTAACTCATTTCCCATTCACACACACATGCAGGAATTATCTGCCAAAGTTAGTAATGTTCCGAACTATGATAAATTTAAAAATTTAATATCCATTTTGCAGGATTCTTTCAGTGCCAGGTTTGAGGACTTTAAAGATGATAAAAAAATATTGAACTTTTCACTAATCTTTTTCGATTTCTCTAACTCTAAAAAGCAAATATAAGGAAATTATTTTAGCAGCATATGATCCGAATTTCATCGAATTTGGGAAATTTGTGCCACCAAGCAATTTTCTAAATTAACATGATTTAGCGGTCAAATATTGTTGTAGGTTTGGATCAACACATGTTTGTGAAGAAATGTTTTCTGTTTTGAACGTAATTAAATCATCACTCAAAATTAACTGATATGCACCTAAAACACCTAATTTTGTTAGCATCTTCAAAAACTAATCCAAATGTAGATAATTTAGTAAAAAAAAAAAAAAAATTCAAAAGCCACGTTAAGAAAGTATTGACTGCTTAATAATCATTTAAAATTAAATGTTTCAAGTTGCTTATTTTTATTTTGTACCTAAACTAACTGATTAATCCTGTAAAAATTTATCAACAATAAAATATAAGTTTCTACTTTTATTTTTATTTGTTACATCTTTTTTTAAAAAATATTTTCACTACATAGAACTTGCATTTAAAAATGTTTTTGGTGAAAATAACCCATAATAGTCCAAAAAGTAAAAAATTTTCACTTTTGTATATTTTTTTAGTTTGGTGGAAAAGTTGGAAGTGGCACGCGTAATTTTTTTAAATCAGATTGTGGCACGCTTCCCAAAAAGGTTGACAACCCCTGGTCTAATATTTCAAAAGCGGGGATTTTCTTTTTATCTATACACTCTCCTAACCCCTTTGGGAGTCGATTTCCATAAAATCTGTTCTTAGTTGATCTCTATTCAACTAAAGAAACATGCTTACAAAATTTCAAGTCTGTAGGTCTGATAGTTCTTAAGATCTCGTGATATGAGTAACTGGCTTTTCTTTCATATGCATACAGGTTTAAGTATAACTTGAATAAATTGTTCAAATTATACATGCATTTATGCACATTTTCAAAATGATGTTTTTTTTTATGATTCCCCTTTCTAAAAATATCATTTATTTTCTATGAGATTTCTACCAAATCAGTTTCCCCTCCTGATATAAATTTAAGTACCAAATAATTCTTAATTATGTATTTTTCCTTGTTTCGGTGAAAGAAAATAATTTTTGTAAAGAAAATAATTTTTATTATTAGTGAAAAATATTTTTAAATTTAATTTTGGAGAACATGAGAAAAATCAAATGTTTTGACTATTTTCGACATTTTGGGAGACATTTTTAGCATATTGTACCTTATCAAGGCAAAGCGTTCTGTTTAAAAAAATTGTCTTTTTAAATACCTTAAAAACTATACTTTACAACAATTCAGTTAACTTATTTATTTTTAATAATTTTCTCCGATAAAATAAAGGTTTAAACGCTAAAACTTTTGGAAAACAGATAAATAATTGTTTCAGGTAAAATAAATTTAAAATTTATGACTCTTTTAACAAACAAAATTGAATGAAATTTGATATCAAATGTTCAGAACTTCAGTAAATTCAATCCAAAATGTGAGCAGGATTTAACGGGATTGAAATGTGAACAAAAGATTAAAATCTTATAAACATTATTAATAACATGATACAAATTTGATTTTGAAAGAATTTTTGTTGATTTGGTTAGTTAATTGTATCATAATTGTTTTTTCATGTGATAACATAATAATGTGTTATTATTAAGAACATGCATATTAAATAAAAGAAATTTTCATAGAATAAATATTTTTAGTTATATTTTGGATTGAGATAAACGTTTATTTGTTCATATACGCACAAGTTAAAATTTGATTTTTTTCTTCCAAGAAATATCACTTAAGTGTTGATAAATCATTAGTATTTAGTATTTTTACAGTATTTTGCCTTTTTTTAAAGGACCCGTTTACTGGGAATTTTGAATCCTTGTGTGTTAATCCTATGGAATTTCAAATATTCTCTTCAATTTCAGTTTATTTATTTTAATTCAATGAAGGCACATAAAAGAGCAAAGATTAACAGAAAATTTTTGTTAAATTATATTGTTTTTCTGAGTTATTTTTGTATTTGAAATATTTGTGAAAACTTAAATACGAATCTTTGAAATAGGCATACAAATGTTTTCAAATATCGGAGGAGAAAATTTTACTACCGAGAAATCTTCACTATGTTTCAGTCTTTCGAATGTCTTTTGTAACGATAATCCTGAAAAGTCCTACCAAATCTTCTTTCGAAACCGACAAGTTTATGGGTGTCGTAGCCATAGGAAATAACAAATACAAGAATAAACTAATTTTCAATTTATCTACATCACTAATTAATCAAATAATTTAATTTAACTTGGATAGAATTTCCAATGCGATTAAGTTATGAAGATTAAAGATGACTTATATCCCACAACAGGGGTTCAGAACAACTGGAACGTCGTTTGTACAAAATAATCCTCCGGAGACAGATACATGTTTAACTCACCGTAAATTTATATGTATAAGCCTAGCATATTTTTGGAGTTATTTTTTAAAGAAAGGAGGTCGACTGATACAATGATCCACTAAATTGGGATGAAACATAATTTAAGACAAGCGGTTTTTTAAACATTTTCTGTTAGCCATGCGCAAGCAATTTTAATTTTTTGACTTTTCGGGTGTGTTTAATGGAAATATTATAATAAAAGAAGAAAACAATAATACACAAATTCGTCACATAAATTCAAATTCAGGGTCTGAATCCCAGTTTTTGAATAGTCCGTACGATTGACATTCAGTAATTGAGACGTCTAAATGCATGTGAGTATCATGAAGCAAATTTTTTTGGGGGGAATGAGACATAGGTCGACGATCAAGTGTCGTACAAATTTCTCTTCTTGGTCATTGAAAAAGGGCGGGGAAAAAATCTGACGAATACAGAAAGTGAACAAGGTTACAAATTGAATGGGGGAAAATGTCTAAGCATTTGATAGGGCTACCAAAAATAAAACTATCCTTGTTAGCGTCTGGCGTTTTGCTTTGCAGCAATCTGGTTGGAAAATATTTTCCCCATTCGACAAAATTTTCTCACTTTTGTTGTCGTGTTTGAAAATTACAGAATTTTTTTTTCAAATCGGCTGAAATACCAATTTTGAAATCTGTGTAAATATTTGAAGAAAAAACAACCACCCAACTTATACATGAAACGGTTTATATTCGAAAATATACGGTAATTGACTGCTATAATATTTCTTCTAACGGAACTCTAGATACTACCTTAGCTGTAGTAAACTCGGGAATTGTTAATAGTCATAACCTTTTCATTATCAATTATTACACCCTCATTACTTTAGTTCACTTTATGCTTTTTTTATAATCTCATCTACATATCCCATTCCTTCAGAAGGAGGATAACTGTTAAGACTTGAAATAGTAAAAAAAAAACCCAGTTTAGTCTCAAGAGGAAAATATCGCGAATTATCCCATTATAATTTTTACAGTATTTAGATAAATTCAAAAGTAAAGATATTAGATTAGATAAATTGAGAAGTAAAAACTATCCTTACGTTCACGATTTCAAACTGCCTTGCAAACAGAAGCCTTAAGGCGTACAATTAAACCGGACTTATTTAACAATAGTAATTTTTATGGAAAGTATTTAAACAAAACTTGAAAAGTTTTCCGAAGTTTGCATTTCATTCTGAAATTATCTAACTTATCCACAGCTATATTTCATTACTAGATACTGCTTTTTGAGCAGTCAACTAATCATTGGAATGGATCTTGTTTCCTTTGTGACTATTAGTTGCGAATTTTAACAAAATCTATGAATGTGGGAGCGCAAAACTACATCGCGGTATTTGGTAATACACCTATATGGTTTCATATCAATAGGAAATGAGCAGCTTCAATTGATCCAAAGACCTGAGGCACCAAAGGGAGAAGACTGATTTAGCCCCTAGTGCCTGGTAACTTTAGCTGGACATAATGGAATGGCCTTCACAACTAGGGTGACCCTAGGAGTATACATTCCCGATGTACATCGCCCATTCCGTTCAGGTACACCCTCTCGCCACTTTGGGCTTTGAGCTTGAGGCGCTTTTTTAGTGGGCACATCAAACACTTTTCACTTTTCAATAGGGACGGAAATTTTTTCCAGAGTGTCGTACGGGCGAGGCTAATCAGGCCTCCCCCAGTCCTATTCTGAATTGTTTGAGTTTTACATTTGACGAGGTTTTAAGAAATCCTATTTTATTTCTGGATTTTTTTGGAAATTTTTGGTTTTATGGAGATGGTGTGTGTGTGAGAATCTCAGCTACACCATTTGGGATAAGAAACAACAACAACCTATATGGCGCTGCACTTAAGAGATACCAGCTCCCGGGGAATGTACTAGGTCTGCGAAGGTGAAAATGCCTACCCGCAGCTCCATTTGAAGAAAAACTAGGAAAATAAATGTGATTTTTAAAGATTTTAACTCGATCAATATTTTTTGAAGATTGAAATACTAATTATACTTTCGTTTAATATTTAAATGTATTGGGTAATCTTTTAAATATTTAGAGTGTTGTGTTGTTTCTTAACATTAAAGAAGTTGTTTTAAAAAACAGAAGAGAGAGAAAGAAGCAAGTTCAAAGCTAAGTTTGAAGACGGTTAAAATTTTATTTGCGTTAAAATCCTTTTCTTGCTTTACGAACCCTTAAAAGCAGTAATAAATATTTAATGACTGGAAGCGAGTTTTCGGCCTTTTTAAAAATGCATGGAATGAGAAACGATACTTTAATGCTTTACTAATCAGGAAAAGGATTTTAAAACATCTATCGAAGACAAAAAAAGAAACATTGCATTCACATACAATGGACATAAAAATGTCTTTGAATAAAAATGTGAATTCGATATGGAAAAATTTAGACAAACGATATTTTATTCATTTCTTGAAAGCGTAATTATATATATATATATGGAAGAAATTTATATAAAATATAGAACATAACAGAAAAAAAAATTAAGATCAAATCTAATGAAATACAAATAAGAACCTAGCGAGTCAAAATGCAATTTCGGACTTAGGACCGAATAAGTGGGGTTAAACTAGTTTGAAGGAGGCAACCTTCCCCCTTTGCAACTCGGTAGGAAAGACCAAAATAAAATAAATAGAAATTTAAAGTATAAAAATTCTAAGTATAAAAAATTCAAAGTATAAAAAAATCTCATAGAAATATGAAAGAACAACCGACTACTATTAAGCAAAAAATTCTCCCAAAATGTTTAAGCAGAAAAATATCAAAAGAATTACCCAGTAAAAGGATTCTTCCAAAAAGATTTTAAAACTTCTGCTCACAGAGCTTATTCCAGGAGATCCAACACTCTTGAAACCTATGGAAAGCTTTTATATGTTGTGATAAAAATCTAAATTGCACTTAAACGCATCCTTTATACCAGCTTGTAAGGAAGACACCAAGAAAGATTACATTCAAATTTGGTAGGCTATAACTTGGTTGGTTGTCACAAATGTAGAAAATTGGTTGGTTGTCAAAATGTAGAAATTTGGTTTGGTTGCCAAAAATGTAGAAATTTATCATTTTATAAGATTTTTAAGAAGGTTGTGGAAAAAATAAACTGTGTGAAGAGTGTTAAAACAGAATCTTCACAGCAAAACCACTAAAATGTTGACTTTGAAATCCTATTGTTGTATGGTGGTTTTGAAATCAGAAATAGCAAGATGATTAATGTATTTGCGATGAATATATGTTCTTAAGAAGTTAAAAGGATAGTCATGATCTAAGCAGCATTGGAAGAATTTCTTGATATTATTAAATTTATCTATTTTGTTGGTAGTTAAGTTATCATTCCTAAGTAAAAAATTCAAAACAATATATATATATATATATAATGGCTTAGAATTCTTTTATCTCGTATTTTTAGAGTTTTCATGAACGCATATATTTTTATTTGTAATATTTTGGAAGATTATATTTTTTTCACATGATTCTGTGTTAACAATATACAAGAATTCTTTCTCTTAAGTTATAAAAAGAAATCCTGACGTAGTTTAAAATACAAATGGTTTAAAAATAATTTTATTCGAATAACTGAGAATAAAAATATTAAATCTGAGGCTTTATTATTATCTAACCTTTAAAGATTTAAAAACTGGAGATTATTGGTCAGAATTGTTTTTTCGAAATATTTTTCATTGAGGAAAAATGTAATTGTTTTTAAAATGTATAATCGTATTTAACTAGTGTGAATTTAAACGAATATAACTTTATTTATCTTCCAAATTCTTAGTTAATTTTTGTTTTTCTAATTAAATCTTTTTATTTCATATATATATCATCTCATTCTTGTCTTATTAACAGTCACAGATTATGGTTTATGAATAGTTTTTCTCTTATTAACACGCTTTTATAAGTTTCACTTGCATGTAACAGAATCTTTGAACTCGATTTTTACCCACTTTAAAAGGTCATATTAATTCGAAATTTTGCACACTTGTCAAGGACCGATGGCAATACAATAATTTCATAATTTTGTTCCATTTTCCTGATCAGGACATCAGGAATAACGATATACTGATTTGGCGGCTAATTCCATATAACACTTCCAGATTTGGCAACTTTTTGCATATACCATTTTCAGATTTGGCCACTAATTCCGTATGCCATTTCAAGATTTGGTGACTAATTCCAGATCTAGGGGCTAAAAGATTAAGGTGCAACCCCCAAAATGAATACACACTTGTTGTTTAGAAATAAAACAAACAAAAAGTGTTCTTTATATGAGCGAGCAAGGGTAGGTTGGGTGCGTCAATTATTTCTTACCATAGTATAAGCAATTGTCTAGTTTTTTCTGAAAATGGAAGTTAAAAAAAAAGAGAGACTCATACATGGGAAAAAATAATTTATGTTTTAACTGTAAAATATTTTTTATTTTTACAAAGTGATACGTTTAGAAGTGATGATACGAATTAGTATTATAGCAATACGTTTAAAAGGTGATAATACGATTGACCCTTAATATTTCTTCTTAAAGCACTTTGATTTGACCTGCATCTAGAGAGACGAAATTTTTGAAATATAACGATACGGGCCTGATCCATTGCCCCGTAAACGGAGAGAATAGATACCCTTCAGACTATTAGTTAAAATTCATTGAAGAGCAAAACTAATTCCAGCACCTGCTTAATTCCCCTTCCCCGGCTCCAAATACCAAACTCAAGAATAAATTTAACAATGAGTAAATGATAGTGTGAAAAACTAAAAAAAACCCGCTTCTAATGTAGATCGAACTAAAAAAGGAAAAATAAATTACAGTTTAAAAAACCTAAAAAACACGCTTTTTATAGTGAATCGAATAAAAAGTAAAAAAATTATTCTTAATATAAAAATAAAATGATTAATGAGAAAATTAATGTCAGTGGGGTGCTCTATATTAATTGTTAGAATTTCTTACTAGCTCTATTCCGAAATGCTGAGTTATTGTAAAAATGTAGTACAAAGCACCCCACGCTTTTTACCACAATGACATTAATTTTCTCGTTCATCATTTTATTCTTATATAAAGACTTCTTTTTTTTTACTTTTTAATTCGATTCACTATAAAAGCGAGTTTTTTTAGTTTTTTTAAACTGTAATTTATTTTGATATACTTCATGTTTAAATGTGATTTCAAATAATCAAATACTTAAAAGCAATTGATTTAAGATTACTATCTTGATAATACAGTTATAATTCCTTTTGCATTTATTGAATTAAAGTAAAAGAAAGAAATGATATATTTTCCAATAATAGACTATTATTGACAAAATAGAAAATCGGTTCTTGTATTTTGATTTTGGACTTAAAATACTTAACATGGCCTCTTTGCCAAGGGTCCTATTCACAATCTTGTGGCCAGTTACTGTTTCAGTTGCGAATCGTTAATTTGAGTCCGTTATCACTGAAAGCTTGCGTGTAGAGGGTCTAATACTTGTTAAAATCTATCGAGTCTCAAAGCACCCATGTTGATGTGGTGTGGAAGTTTGGAGAATGGGTGGGACATTAATAAACAATCAGTAATTCTACCCCTTTTTCATCATTCTAATATTGTAGTAGACGCATGCATGCTTGTAACTAAAAACTCCACATCCGTTCCTACGCAGTAAGAATCAAAACTAAAAGATAGGATTTTAAGAGTTGCCTTATTAAAATCGCATTTTAATGCACTTCAGTTAAAAAATTCGAGTCCTGGTTCACTTGTCCTGCGCAGCTTCTTCGCGATAATTTCAAATATGCTTCGAAGTTGTTTGCCCCCGCAATACGTGATGGTGGGAACTAGAAGTAGTGGTCACAAGTTCAAGTGTGGGATGCGATAGCCGACTGGTCTTGGTCTCGAACTGGTCATCTACTGTAAGGGCCTGGCACATTCCTATACAGTAATTCAAGAAGTTTGAGGAATTTTTTTCAATTCCTACTATTAGCACACTCTCTCTCCCTATATATATATTTATTTATTTATACACTCACTTCCAAAAGTTAAGCACGGAGAGGAAAATGCTAATTTCCAGAAGCCAATCAGAATTGAAGAGGATGCAATTCACAGCAGAGGTAGATGGAAGTATGCAAATATGTTAGGTAACAGCCAGTCGTGCTTTCATGTCAAGAAATATGGAAAAAGGCAGTCTTATAAGAAGCCAGCTTTATGAAGGGTTACAGAAGTTGATTGTAAGTGCTGATAGAAGGTGTTTAAAACTTTCGTACAGTTTGTTTTTCAAGACATACGTGTTTCTATGACTTCCAGAAAACGAATGGAAGATTCTGAGCACTGGTGTGCTGTGGGCGCATTGAAGCAGGACAATCGATCACAGATATTGCTATTTTCTTCGACGTTCATCATTCTGTAATTTCACGTTTATGGAAACAACATTCCAAACCAAACAGAAGCAGAGTTGTCCGAAGGCCCGTAGGCGGTCGCACAAGGGTTACACCCCCACGTAAGATCGATATATTGCTATTGTAACCAAGCGGAATTGCAGTGCGACCTCCACACGTGTGACATCTATGGTTACAGCGTCCATTGTGTCGTGCCCTGTCCTATCTTGGACTGGGTTCACATTGCCCGGCGCGTCTCTAGGTGTGGAAAGAAACATATTATCACCAACGAAAGCCATAATTACAAATAATTTATTAACAACACACAAATACAATTAACAAGTCACACTACAAGTAGAAACCCTGGAGTGATTATTCAATTCCCTAGATTAATCATGATACACAACTCTAATATTCAATTCTAAACTTTAAATCTAATATTCCTAATAAGTAATCTCAGCTATCAGAATTGACAAAGAGACGAACCCTTACTAACGTCAGGTCGGTACTAACTCTTAATCCTTTGATTACTTCAATGATTAACAATATCAATTACTATCTAATGCGCGCTAAGCTCGCTGGAGAGATCCGTAGACGATACTTACAATAGTTTGGCAATTCCTTCTCCTTCTCTTTCTTACTAAATCTAGACTTTATATAGTCGAACTCATTAGCATATCACTATCTCGTGTTTTTCCCGAGGAGGCTGTGAAATATAATAATTGCTGGCCCAAAGTTACCCAAGATGATTAATGGAAATTGACGCGGATAAACCCGTCACAATTGGTAAGGCTATATCTGCAGCTACTGTACGCCGAAGATTACATATGAATGGACTGTAGGTCCGGGTACCTCGAGTTTGTGTTCCTCTTTCCGTCCAATCAAGAGGGGCACGATTAAAGTGGTTCCAGGAATATAGCAATTAGACTGTGTCTGACTGGGGCAATGTCATGTTTACTGATGAGTCAATATTTGCTCTGGAGCCAGATGACAAGCGTATAAGGATATGGCGTAAACAAGGAACACGCAATCAGCCCCAAAACATCACCGAACATCACGCATTCCGAGACAGAAACATTATGGTGTGGGCAGGGATTTCATTAGGATACCGCACCAACCTGCACATCTTTAAACGGGTTCTGGGACGGTTGTACGGTATCGAGATGAAGTCCTAGAACCCATTGTGAGATTGTACGCTGCAGCAGTTGGTCCTACTTTTGTTTTAATGGACGATAACGCACGTCCCCATAGAGCTGACATCGTCGATGACTACCTGGAGAGTGAAGGGATTGCGCGTATGGAGTGGCCAGCATATTCGCTCGACCTTAATCCCATTGAAAATTTTGGGATGTCTCGGCCGTGCTGTATCTTCACGTTTCCCACCTCCAGCCACTCTTATGAGCTGGAAACTTTTTATTTATAACGTTCCGTAACTCTTTGTGGGTCGATTTTTGAAACACCTTCCTAAGCTATTCTCTGATCTAGCAAAAATAACACATTGTTACAAATTTTGTGTAATGAACGCTTAAAATAGTGTCAATAATTTATATCTGGATGTGTAATACTTAATATTATTTTCTGTTGTATTTTTTATGTGAAATTTGGAAACAACTACATTCCTTACATTATAATGGAGATTCAATGGAAACTTAGTAAATGTTGGTGATAGAGCCAAGTTGGAATCATTTTCGGCAACCACGTTGGCAAGTTGGTGATTGATTAAACGGTTCAGAAGTTGCTTTGCTGTAGCGCCACCTGGTGGGGAGCTGCAACAAAGACGATAGCACAAAACCTTCTCCACAAAAAATACATATACATGCCCCATTTTCATAGAAATCGGTTGAACGGTGTTGGAGTAAAGTGATTTCATTTTTTTCAAACATCCATTTATATATTGAGAGAGATTATGTTGTGATATTTATATATAATTAAACATTTGAGGTAAGATCACTTGATAACTAAAGCCCCTCTCACGCAACATAATTGACATGCAAAATTAAAATTTTTGCAAAGAAC